>CM069405.1:516314417-516761917 GCA_035609135.1 Eleutherodactylus coqui
TATCTATCTATCTATCTATCTATCTATCTATCTATCTCATATCTATCTATCTATCTATCTCATATCTATCTCCTATCTATCTATCTATCTCATATCTATCTCCTATCTATCTCCTATCTATCTATCTATCTATCTATCTATCTATCTATCTATCTATCTCAAATCTATCTATCTATCTATCTATCTATCTATCTATCTATCTCCTATCTATCTATCTATCTATCTATCTATCTATCTATCTATCTATCTCATATCTATCTATCTATCTCATCATTTTCAAATATATGAAGCACAACTAATGTATAATAAAGAATAGAAGGCATAACTTGGCAATTGAAAATAATTAATAATGAACTTATCTTCTCAAATTGATGATATTTGCAGATTATGCCGTATTTGTGTCCCCAGTGTGATGACTGTGTTAGCAGGAGCATATTGACCCCACCTGTGCTCCAAAAAAAAGTGTGAGCGGACGCGGAGGCACATGTGGAGAGTGATCTAGTCTATCTATACTACTTCCACAAGTAAATTGTAGATCCCCATTAGGATGAGCTCGATGCCTGGCAATGTCATCCAGTGTGCTACTTGTACAATGTATGCGGTCCTTGATCAGCCGATCGGGGGGGGGGGGGTGGCGAAGGAGGGTGCTCGTTGCACATTACTATTACTATTTTTCCCGATGTGCCGTCCCAGCCCTGCACGACCACGTCTCCCGCAACATTGTACGCGCCCTCACCAACGCGGTTACTGCCAAGATCCACTTAACAACGGACACGTGGACAAGCACAGGCGGGCAGGGCCACTATATCTCCCTGACGGCACATTGGGTGAATTTAGTGGAGGCTGGGACAGAGTCAGAGCCTGGGACCGCTCACGTCCTACCCACCCCCAGAATTGCGGGCCCCAGCTCGGTGGTGGTATCTGAGGCGGTGTATGCTTCCTCCACTAAAGCACCCTCCTCCTACGCAACCTCTACCTCACAATCAAGATGTGTCAGCAGCAGCATGTCGCCAGCAGTCGGTGTCGCGCGGGGTGGCAGCACAGCGGTGGGCAAGCGTCAGCAGGCCGTGCTGAAACTACTCAGCTTAGGAGAGAAGAGGCACACGGCCCACGAACTGCTGCAGGGTCTGACAGAGCAGACCGACCGCTGGCTTTCGCCGCTGAGCCTCCAACCGGGCATGGTCGTGTGTGACAACGGCCGTAACCTGGTGGCGGCTCTGCAGCTCGGCAGCCTCACGCACGTGCCATGCCTGGCCCATGTTTTTAATTTGGTGGTACAGCAGTTTCTGAAAAACTACCCACACTTGTCAGACCTCCTCGGCAAGGTGCGTCGCGTCTGCGTACATTTCCGCAAGGCCAACACGGACGCTGCCACCCTGCGGACCCTGCAACATCGGTTTAATCTGCCAGAGCACCGGCTGCTTTGTGACATGCCCACACGGTGGAACTCTACGCTCCACATGTTGGCCAGGCTGTATAAGTAGCGTAGAGCTATAGTGGAATACCAACTCCAACATGGGCGGCGTAGTGGAAGTCAGCCTCCTCAATTCTTTACAGAGGAGTGGGCATGGATGGCAGATATCTGCCAGGTCCTTAGAAACTTTGAGGAGTCTACCCAGATGGTGAGCGGCGATGCTGCAATCATTAGTGTCACCATTCCTCTGCTATGCCTGTTGAGAAGTTCTCTGCAAAGCATAAAGGCTGATGCTTTGCGGTCAGAACAGGAGACGGGGGAAGACAGTATGTCGCTGGATAGTCAGAGCACCCTCATGTCTATATCTCAGCGCGTTTTGGAGGAGGAGGGGAGGAGCCTGAGGAGGAGGAGGGAGAAGAGACAGCTGGGCCCACTGCAGAGGGTACCCATGCTGCTTGCCTCTCATCCATTCAGCGTGTATGGCCTGTGGAGCAGGAAGAGGAGGAGCCTGAAAGTGATCTTCCTAGTGAGGACAGCCATATGTTGCATACAGGTACCCTGGCACACATGGCTGACTTTATGTTAGGATGCCTTTCTCGTGACCCTCGCGTTAGACGCATTCTGGCCACTATGGATTACTGGGTGTTCACACTGCTCGACCCACGATATAAAGAGAACCTTTCGACTCTCATTCCTGAAGAGGAAAGGGGTTCGAGAGTGATGCAATACCATAGGGCCCTGGTGGACAAACTGATGGTAAACTTCCCATCCGACAGCGCTAGTGGCAGAAGGCGCAGTTCCGAGGGCCAGGTAGCAGGGGAGGCGCAGAGATCAGGCAGCATGTACAGCGCAGGCAGGGGAACATTCTCCAAGGCCTTTGCCAGCTTTATGGCTCCCCAGCAAGACTGTGTCACCGCTCCCCAGTCAAGGCTGAGTCGGCGGGAGCAGTGTAAAAGGATGGTGAGGGAGTACGTAGCCGATCGCACGACAGTCCTCCGTGACGCCTCTGCTCCGTACAACTACTGGGTGTCGAAGCTGGACACGTGGCCTGAACTCGCGCTGTATGCCGTGGAGGTGCTTGCTTGCCCTGCGGCTAGCGTCTTGTCAGAGAGGGTGTTTAGTGCAGCTGGGGGAATCATCACGGATAAGCGTACCCGCCTGTCAACTGACAGTGCCGGCAGGCTTACACTCATAAAGATGAACAAAGCCTGGATTTCCCCAGACTTCTCTTCTCCAGCAGCGGACAGCAGCGATACCTAAACATTCTTTTCACTGCAACCGCGGATGTAAGCATTGTTCTCTATCACCATAAAAAAAGGGACATTTACTTTTGCCAATCTGTGTATGATATTAGTCCTCCTCCTCCTGCTCCTCCTCCTGAAACATCATGTCATCACGCTGAACTGCCAATTTTTCTGCAGCCCAAAAGGCTCATATAACTTTTTTCAAACAATATTTCTACGTTTCTAACTAAAGCATTGAAACTTCAACATGAACCAATTTTTTTAACAGGGCTGCCTCCAGGCTCTGTTACAAATTAAGCCACAGTAAGCTAAAATATTAATGGGTTTCACCTGCCCTCTCGGTTGAGCAATTTTTCTGGTGTACATTTGTACTGTTGGTACACTAATTTTTTGGGCCCTCGCCTACACTGTAATCCAAGTAATTTTTCTGGCCTTCGCCTACTCTCATGCTACACCAATGTGTCTGGGGTTGGCCTACACTCTTGCTACAGAAATGTAACTCGGGTCTGCCTGCCTATACTGCCACAGTAATGCTACAGGGCTCTGCCTATACTTCTGCTCCTGAAATGTTACTGTCATCTGTCTATACTCTTACTACTGAAATGTTACTAATACTGGGCTCTGCCTATACTGCTGCTACGGAAATGTTACTGGGGTCTGTCTATACTGTTACAACTGAAATGTTACTAATACTGGGCTCTGCCTATACTGCTGCTACTGAAATGTTTCAGGGCTCTGCCTATACTGCTGCAACTGAAATGTTACTGGGGTCTGTCTATACTGCTGCTACTGAAATGTTACTGGGGTCTGTCTATTATACTGCTGCTACTGAAATGTTACTGGGCTCTGCCTATACTGCTGCAACTGAAATGTAACTGGGGTCTGTCTATACTGTTACCACTGAAATGTTACTAATATTTGGCTCTGTCTATACTGCTGCTACTGAAATGTTACTGGGGTCTGTCTATAGTGCTGCTACTGAAATGTTACTGGGCTCTGCCTATACTGCTGCAACTGAAATGTTAGTGGGGTTTGTCTATACTGTTACCACTGAAATGTTACTAATACTTGACTCTGTCTATACTGCTGCTACTGAAATGTTACTGGGCTCTGCCTATACTGCTGCAACTGAAATGTTACTAATACAGGGCTATGCCTATACTGCTGCTACAGAAATGTTACTGGGGTCTGTCTATACTGTAACTACAGAAATGTTACTGGGGTCTCCCTAGACTTCTGCAACATAACTGTTAGTGGGGTCAGCTTTTGCTACAGGAATATTACAGGGGTCTGTGCATAGTATGGGTGCACTAAGTTTTCCCATTGCGGTGTTCTACTTATCTGGCCCTAAAAAAAAAAAAAATAGACTGACTAGGGCATGCAGTGTGGGCCGAAACCAACCTGTATTTTATCTCACGTTACCGCAGCTATCCGGGGCACTGCAATGGGACAAACTAGATGAGCGATACAGCGCTAATGAGACGTGCACAGCTACGCTAGCATTGGAGTCCGCTCTATGCCCGCGATTGCTGAGGGTTTGTGCAGAGGCCTATGTCCTGGGTGCAGTGAAAGTCCGCTTCCTGCCTACGATTGCTGAAGCTGTTGACCGAGGCCTATGTCCCGGGGGAACTGCAACTGCGCCAGTTTGGGGCTGTGCAACTTTTTCCTGGCTAATCCAGTCATTGGAGCAGGGAAAGGAAAGGTAACTGATTTACTGAGCCCGTCGCAGATGAACTAGCATCGAAGTCCGCTTCATGCCCGCGTTTGCTGAGGGTGTGGGCTGAGGCCTATGTCCCAGGGGAAGTGCAAGTACGCCAGGTTGGGCCTGTGGAGCTTTTTTCCTGCTAATCCAGTCATTGGAGCAGTGAAAGGAAAGCTAACTGATTTAATGAGCCCATCACAGATGAACTAGCATCGAAGTCCGCTTCATGCCTACGATTGCTGAAGCTGTGGGCTGAGGCCTATGTCGTCGGCGCGGTGCAAGTCTGCCATGTTTGGCCGCTCTGATTTATTTATTGTTTATGTCTTGGGTTTCGTAGGACCCACCTATGCTGTTGGTGCCCACTTAGTTCCCATTGAGGTGTTTGACCTGTCTGGCACAAAGGCACTGACTGACTTGGGTAGGGGGCAGAGTGCAGATGGCTTTCCCCTTGCGGTGTCGATTGAGCTATGCGACACCTAGACAGAATGAATACTGTGTGGGCACATGGATTCCCCATTGCTATGCCCACGTTTGCAGCTCCTGACGGAGGTGGCACAGGATTGGATGTCTCATTGCTTCTGTACAGCATTGTGGGCTATCGCCCCGCCCCTTTTAAAGAGGGTCGCTGCCTGGCCCTGCCAACCCTCTGCAGTGTGTGCCTGCGGTTCCTCCTCATGGCAGACGCACTTATAAATAGACATGAGGGTGGTGTGGCATGAGGGCAGCTGAAGGCTGCGCAGGGACACTTTTGTGTGCGCTGCGGACGCAGGGTCATGCGGGGGGGTTGAGCAGCATGTAACCCAGGAGAAGAGGCAGCGGAGTGTCCCGCAGGCAGTGCTTGTGCTTAGTTGGAGGTAGTGTGGTGCTTAGCTAAGGTGTGCCTTGCTAATGAGGGTTTGTCTGAAGTAAAAATTGTTGGGGGGGGGGCACTCTTGCCGCTATTGTAGCTTAATAGTGGGACCTGGGAACCTGAAATGCAGCCCAGCATGTTGCCCATCGCCTGCCCTATCCGTTTCTGTGTCGCTTCCATCACTTTCGTAGGTTTTGAAGATTTGCACAAATGAAAACCTCAGCGAGCATCGACGATATACAAAAATGCTCGAGTCGCCCATTGACTTCAATGGGGTTCGTTACTCGAAACGAACCCTGGAGCATCGCGGGAAGTTTGACTCGAGCAACGAGCACCCGAGCATTTTGGTGCTCGCTCATCTCTACTAAACAACCAAACCATTGGACACCAGATACAATAACAGTAGACAATGTACAACAAAGCCAGGAACTCAACATAACAAACCTACAAACTCCAAGGATTTGGAGCACCAAACTACTCAATACTAGCAACCAAGACATGGGAAACCACTAAATAGCAGGGACTAAACATCAAACCACCGAACAGCAGTCACTGGGGCATCAAACATCAGTAAACACAGGCACCATATAGCAGAAACTGTAACAATGACCCCCAAACCACTGGACACCGGGATCCCGAAGGTGAAAGCACCTGGCATTAAGGAGTTAAACACAACACTCCATTAGTTGTAAAAAGGCAAAAGGTGTATGGCCACAGAGATCTGGGACGTAAACTCTCTGAATATGATGTGCTGGGGCAGCAATCGCTAAACAATCAGTAGGGCACTAAACCACGGGACACCAAGGACAAGGGGACGATCATACTCGGGTCTTGAATGACCCCTTTATTAGACCCCCATCTAGAAGCACATTGGACCTTCTTTGACCTTCAGAACTGCAGTAATTCATCGTGGTTTAGATTCCACCAGCTGATGAAATTGCTCTGCTGGAATATCGGCCCCCGCGGACAGGAAGCTTCTTGTAGTTGCTGCAGATTAGATGGAGGTGCTGACATGTTCTGACCAGCTGATAGGAAGGGGTCAGCGATTCATGCTGCTTGTACCAAATTCTGACCTCTAATCAGCACAGGGCAACAGAAATCTAGACTCATCTAACCAGGAGATGTTGTATTTTGGTGATACAAGTTTTGCGCTCTTTTGCCCTCTGGAGTCTCATCTGTTTCTCTTGGACACAATGGCGCTGGAACTGGTCGCCTGCTGTTATACCATCCGTGCGGAGGAACGGCGAGTTGTGCGTTCGGACACGTTAGTTGGGAGCTCCAGCGTTGTATTCAGCTGACTGTGCAGCCTGTTGGTCAGAACGATTCCTGACATCCTCCTCCGACCCCTTTTACTGATGAGTTCACACCGTTACATGAGAAAACCCACTGCAGCTGGCAGTGAGACCCCTAGTCTAGTGTAGATGACCAGACCTCATTGGAAGTCGCTCCGATCGCTGGATTTTCCCATCTAATGTGGATTCACACTGAAACTGATCCACGGAAAACTTGTCACGTGATTTTATGCCGCACTCCGGGGTCACGGGGAGAATTACCATACAGGGAAGGAGCGATCATGAGAGGGCCGGGGGTATAATAAAGCCATTACTGTATGTTAGATAGCATAAATCCATAGGCGACTGTATAACCCGCTCTTGATATAAGACGACTGCTGGATGTTATAGTCATCGTTGGGTTCATACCGTAGTGCTTCAATCGCGGTGAGCTGGTAAATGTTCTTGTCTGTCAGGTCAGATGGTCCATTTAAAACGTATATTATTGTGATTCTCTTTGATTTTATGTCTGCTCGCACCGGCGCCTCCGACCATCTTCATCCAGCAGAGAAATACAAAAAAGTTTGTTTTTGGCCCATTTCTCTTCAGACCATTATTCAACATAGAAATACAGCTTACTTGTTGTCTAGACTGGAGCCTGAATGACGCTTTGCATCCAACATTGTCCCCGTCCTGGCCGGCTGCCCCGCTCTATTATTGTATGGCATTAGCTGATAAATACAGGGACAGTGTGAGAAGCTCGTCAACACCACTACACCATGCTCTGCCTCCGGACCCTCGTCCTGCTGCTCTTGTTTACTTCAGCGCTACAACTCGGTTGGTATACATGCTGCCTTCAGCGCCTGACTGCCTTTTATTGGATGTAGCAGAGCTGAGTTTTTCCATTTGTGGATTGCTATATCTCTCCTGGGCCAAGATAATGCAATGTGTCGGGGGCACTCTAGACATCTAGGTAGCATCATGGATAACAGATCAAGGTATTACCTTGAGTTGTGCCAAAGGGGAACTCAGCTCTACTACACCTGTGATTGAAGACACGGCAATATATAATCTAGGCTTCATGTTCTGCATAGCTATAGATACGTTTGCATTGATTTCATTGTTGGGGGTCAATGAGATGAGGGAAGCCACTGATGGGTAGAACCAGGAGCCCCCGGAGCACCATGCTGGGGGGGTTTAGAGAACCGATTTCCAGATCTCCATCGTGTTAGACTTTACTTCCAAAGATTCTATTAGGACTGCAAAACCTCAGTTTAACGCTCAGACCCATGGACGGGTTATTCCACAATATTCAAGATCGGGTCTCCTTCAAAATTTGTCATTAGCCAGATGTAGAAGAGGGATGGCACCAATGGGCCGAGTTCTAGTGGATACACAAAGTCTGCACACCCCTGCTGAAATGCCATATTATAAAATACAACAAAGATGAATCATTTCAGATTTCTGTCCGCCTTCCATGTGAGCCGGATCTGTACAATGACACTGGAAACAAACGGAATCATTAAGGTGGAAAAAAACCCTAAACTAATGTGATACATAAATATTCACAAGCTAGAAGTGATACTTTGTTGCTGCCCCCTCTGACTTTATGACAGCGGTCAGTCTGCTGGGTTGGTGTCTATCCGCCTGGCACGGCTTGATTTGGCAATTTTCACCCACTTTTCCTTGCAAAAGTGATGCAAATCTGTCAGATTACGGGGCATCTCATGTGCAGCGCCCTCTTCAGGTCAACCTATAGATCTTCAATGGGATTCAGGTCTGAGCTCTGGCTCAGCCATTTGAAAACTCTGATCTTCCTCTGGTGAAGCCGTTCTCTTGGTGATTTGTCTGTCTGTTTTGGGTCGTTGTTGTGCTGAAAGGGGTAATTCGTCTTCAGCTTTTCAGCAGAAACCTGAAGGTTTTGTGCCAAAATGGGCTGATATTTGGGACTGTTGATAATCCCCTCCCCCTTGACTAAACCCCTAGTTCCAGCAGCAGAACAGCCCCCCACATAATGCTGCCCCCACCATCCTCACTGCGGTCTGGGGGTCTTCTAGTGATGGCAGTGTTGGCTTTACACCAAACATCCCTTCTGGACTTCTGGCCAACAAGTTCCCTCTCTGTCTCCTAAGACAGAACACGTTCGCCACGGACTGCTGGCAGATGGGATGGAAGATTTGGTAAACCATAGCCAGGCTTGGATGTTCTTCTTTGTTAGAAAAGTCTTCCATCTTGCCCCTATCCCCCACAGCCCAGACATATGAAGAATACAGGAGATGGTTGTCACATGACTACACAACCAGGACTTCCCAGAAACTCCTGCAGCTCCTTTAATGTTGTTGTCGGCCTCTTGGCCTCCTGGAACAATTTTCTTCTGGTCTTTTCATCAATCTTCGAGGGACGTCCCTTTCTTGCTGACGGTCTTCCCTGTGCCCCATGGTACATGTAATGCCTTGGAGATGTTTTGGCTCCCTTCTCCGGACTGATCCCTTCCCACAATCAGATCCCTTTGATGTTCTGTAAGATCTTTACTGATCAACTAAGAAAATGTCAGGAAAATCCCCCTAGAAGAGCCGAACTAAATATGGGGGAACCAGAATCCCTGTAAATACTGGCAGTGGAGCGCTGACTACTATCTATCAGGAGGTCACAGGTGATTGGCCAGCTCTGAACCCAATCACATCCCCCAATATAGGAGGGCGTGAACACTGATGTAACTGCATTATTTAAATTTTGGTTATTTTTCCACCCTAAAATATTTCAGTTTGTTTTCCAATAATATTGTACAGACAGCCGGTCACAAGAAATGATTCATCTTTGTCGTTTTTCTTTAACATGACTAGAAAATGGCATTTTAACAGAGGTGTGTAGATTTTTTAGACCTCCAAGGAACATTCAAGCTTCCCGTAGGATGTTATCTACTTTGGACCACAAATACAAGTGGTGGAGCATTGTTCTCCACAAATACAGTCTTCCCCACTTCTGGTGACTTCCATAATATTTTTTGAAAGCACTGCTTGACTGTATGTATATGTAATCCAAAACATGATAAGATCCTATGAGAAGCCTGAAGGTTCCTTTAAAGTAGGTTGTCCCAGTGGTGGGATCCTTTTCTGTGTATGGCAACACTACAGTTCCTGCTCTGGCATGATATTACTTTGCTATTGTCCAGTGTCTGGTAGCTACAGGCTCATCTGTCTGGTCCAGTTAGAGTTACTCTCTCCCACTCATCTATTCATAAACTCTTAAGGTTTTTCTTGACATTCGGTCATGATCTTCTCACATCTCACAGGATCACATCAGTGGAGTCTATAAGTTCAAACCAACACTAATTACCCGAAAAAGGGGTGCAAAGGAGTGCATAGGACCTCTCAAATATTTCTTTAATTGGAAGATGCCCTTGACTTGGCTGCTCCTTCGTGTCGAATGTTGATTCAGACTCAATCTAATCAACGGCATCCGAGATCCGCCTCTCCTTGTCATACTGTATGTAGAAATGATCTCTTAGGATCTCATTCTGTTTTTGACCACAAACCCAAGTGATGGGGCATTATCCTCCACAATGCTCTTGATTCCTGGTGTCTTCTTGTACCACTTTTTGAAGAAAGTATCATAAACTTGCCATAGTAGATTTTCAAGTCCTTTCTTCATCTCGGATTCTGCCCTACCATAATACAACTTTGTTGGTGTCCTAAATTCAGTAGCTACAGGCTCATCTGTCTGGTCCAGTAAGAGTTACTCTCTCATCTATTCATGAGCTCTTAATCTTTTACTCAACTTTGGGTTATGATCTTCCCACTTCTCAAAGAATCACATCGGTGGAGTCTATGACTCAAACCACTACTAATCACCTGAAAGAAGGGGGTGCCTTAACCGCTAGGAGCTCTGAGAGGTTTCTGTTACAGGAAAGTTCCTTTGACTTGACTGTCCCTTTCTGTCGAATGTTTTGTCAGATTTTCAAAAAGGTTGAAGCGTTCTACAGCTCTTGCAGTTTCCAAGGGTTGGACTCCACCAATGAATGTCTTTTTTTGACACTTGAGAAGATCAGTATTAGGTAGTTTACCCTTTATACGTGAATTCAGACTCAACCTGAGGCCCGATGTCCATTAGTGACTTACCTGTCTGGTCCTTCAAGAGTCACTATTATCTCTCCAGTTCATAAGACCCTCACAAAAAAATCTAATTCAAAGGGGTTGTCCAGGGAGGCAAATCCTTACCCAGACCCTGTCTGGTATGGACCCTCTCTGTGCCTGTCATATCATTGGAGGGAACTGGCTGTTCCATTCATCTTAATACTTAGGCCAGCCATGTCCGATGCGGAGACATTGAAGGGGGTCTGGTGTAGTTATTAAAATGAGCCAGCCCTCTGCAATGTCATGATGGGCCCAGAGAGTGAGGGTTCTGACACCACAGATCCGGGTAAGGATTTTGCCTCCCTGAACAACCCGTTTAAGGTTTCTCTTGACTACGACTTATAAGGCTTTCGTGGTGTTTCAGCCCTTGTAAAAATAATTTTTGGCACCTTATCCTTCCAGAGAGACTCCAGGGAGGGTGCAGTCGTGTGCATTGATGGTTCCTGGAGGTTCGATGTCTATTTTTTTGTAAGTTTTCTGCTCAAGGAACCCAAATGACTAAAGTACTGTATCTTATTGTATGAGGTGGGGTGGGGTTTTTCGAACCTCAACAGTTTGGCAAGGTTCAGAATGTTTTATCTTTCCGATCAACTCAATTTTCATTAATGTCATTTGTAGAGATGAGCGGGCATACTCGCTAAGGACAATTACCCGATCGAGCATTGTCCTTAGCGAGTATCTCTCCGCTCGGCAGAAAAGGTTCGGCGCGGCACGGGTGAGAGGTGAGTTGCGGCAGTGAGCAGGGGGGAGCGGGGGGAAAGAGAGGAAGAGAGAGATCTCCCCGCTCTCCCCCGCCGCTCCCCGCCCACCGCCGGCACCCGAATCTTTTCTTCCGAGCGAGCAGGTATTGGCTAAAGGCAATGCTCGATCGAGTAATAGCCCTTAGCGAGTATGCTCGCTCATCTCTAGTCATTTGGCCAATTTAACTTATAATAAAAAAGCTACATTGTGGTTCTACATGAATATAAAGTATCTGCTACCTGAAGTTGTACTATGCTAATCAGTGATGTCACCAAAAGGGGTGGGGCTGTGACAACCTCACAGTATTACTATAGTGCAGGGTTCCTGTATCTCTTTGGGTGGTAAACTGTACAACACAGCGGCATACGTAAAACCGGTATAGAAGAGAGAGCGGCGGCTTGGCGTGGCCAATGTCATTGACCTGTCTGTTTTCCTGCAGCCAGCAGTACTGATGACACCAGGTTCTCTTTATGGATGTGTGGTAATCACCAGGGCTACTGCCGGCGTTACTGCTTTACGCATGAAAGTTTCGTAGGGGCATTTGGATGCCCTCGAAAATTCAGGTAACGTAAATATTTGCTGGCGCTCGGAGGAATCTGAATATTTTCTTGTACATTATGTCTTCTTGTATCTTAGGCTAGCGGTCCAGGGGATCTTCATTGACAAATTGCCAATATAGACCCGCCTTACTTGGGCTCCGCCCACCCAACATCACCCTCCCCCAAAGAGCTGATGTAAGGGGTGTCCTTAATAGCACAAGGACTATCTCAATTTTCAAAGGGTTGTCCAGGAATGCATGGACAGGAGAAAACATGTGCAGATTGAAGGGGACAGGCCAGCTGCTGGTCCTGAACAGGGTAGCATTAACTTCCACCCACCTTGCTATTCGGTCTGCATGTGCATTGTTCCGCCCTTCGAAGGCTACATAGAGAGCAGCCATTTTGTTGCATTCTTGGACAACCCCTTTAAGTAAATAAAGCTTAATCTGTGTATAATGAAATATGCAACTTCTAATAGAGTTTCCTATTCAATTTCTCAGCATTTTAAGCTATCTGCTTGCTGTCAGTGAATGAGTGCAAATCATATTTACACCCTGAGAATCAAGACCCACCCTGACCTACTGTACTATTTTTCAAAGCTGAGGGTGTGTTACATTGTATCGAATACTAAAAAACATCAGCAGCACCAATGCAGTATATATAGTATATCTTGACTTTAGTAAAGCATTTGACAAAGTATCTCATACCATACAAATCTGGGATTGACAAGGCAACTGTTAGGTGGATTCACAACTGGCTGAGTGATCGTACTCAAAGAGTGGTCATAAATGGCTGCACATCCAAGTGGAAGAATGTATCAAGTGGGGACCACAAGGCTCTGTCCTGGGCCCAGTGTTGGTCTACATTTTTATAAATGATCTGGAGGAGGGAATTGATGGGAAACTGATCAAATTTGCAAATGACACAAAGCTGGGAGGGATAGCTAACACTAGGGAAGAGATGGAGAGGATTCAAAAAGATCTAGACAAGCTTGTACAGTGGGCGGCGACTAACAGAATGGTATTTAACAAGGAGAAATGCAAAGTCCTACATCTGGGCAAGAAAAATGAAGAAAGCACATACAGAATGGGAGGAATTGGGCTAAGCAGCAGCACATGTGAAAAAGACTTGGGTATACTAATAGATCACAGACTGAACATGAGTCAACAATGTGATGCAGCAGCCAAAAAGGCAAACACAATTCTGGGATGTATTAGGAGAAGCATAGAGTCTAGATCACGTGAGGTCATTATCCCCTCTACTCTTCCTTAGTCAGACCTCATCTGGAATACTGTGTCCAGTTCTGGGCACCCCACTTTAAAAAAAACAGACAAACTGGAGCAAGTTCAGAGAAGAGTTACCAAGATGGCGAGCGGTCTGCAAATCATGTCCTATGAGGAACGGTTAAAGGATCTGGGAATGTTTAGCAGAAGAGAAGGCTGTGAGGAGACTTAATAGCCGTCTACAAATATCTGAAGGGCTGTCACAGTGCAGAGGGATCAGCCCTATTCTCATTTACACAAGGAAAGACTAGAAGCAATGGGAGGAAACTGAAAGGGAGGAGACACAGATTAGATATTAGACAGTGAGGGGGATCAATGAGTGGAACCGGTTGCCACGGGAGGTGGTGAGTTCTCCTTCAATGGAAGTGTTCAAACAAAGGCTGGCAGACATCTGTCTGGGATGATTTAGTGATCCTGCATTGAGCAGGGGGTTGGATTCTTTGATCTCCCTCCTGTCCTAATAGTTTGTTACAATGTATCGGTGTAGGTAACATGTATCAGTGTGGAGCTCTGGAGGATGATTTAGGCTGGATGCATTTGTAACAAATCCTCAGCTGTGAGAAGTATTAAGGTGCTAAAGCTCAGGTTATTTTGCCAATTGCCAGGCGGCACCTGATCTCATAGATGCCAACTGGCAATTGCCGCTTGAGCTCGTGTACTAGCGTCCTTAGGCTTACACAAGCTTTCAGTCTCCGGCTGTAAACAAAAATATTGACTGCAAGCAGAGATCTTGAAAAGGTGAGAAACTGAAGCAAAGTATACACTTTGTCAAAAATCACTCTGGCCCCCAGAAGAAGTTGTGGCTCTGTTGCAGACCCCGTCCTGCGGCTCCATCTCAGGCAGATCTGTAGATGATGAGAGTTGTGGTGATTAGATGGATGGTCTTGTCACCGAAGGCCCTAAAAGTGGTTCCCCCCTTGGCCTATAAGAGGCTCTCGGAGGCCCCTTGTGTGTAGTGACCTCTTCTTCCGCTTGTAGAGCTTGTTGAGCCCTGAACGCTTTTTATTGCATTTTTATGAGGGGAACTGAGGAAAAATAGCAATTTAGACAGTTTTTTTTTCACTTTATGGGATAAATAGCTAAATATTTTATCTGTTCAGGTGATAATTAATAAGTTTGTATTTTTAAAACAATTTAACCCCTTAACGCTCCATGCCGTACAGTTACGTCATGGAGGTTCGGAGATGTATAAAGGGGGATCAATCTTGCTCCATACAATGCGGGTGTTGGCTGTCTTTGACATCTGACACCCACCTGAAACAGCTGATCATGGCTTTAACCCTTCAAATGCCACAATTGGAGTTCAAAGGCCCAGAATGTCCCCCTCACGATTAAATTGCGGGGTGCTGTTCAGTTACCAAAGGCTCTGAAGGCTGCCATTGCAGAATGCCTATGAAGCCATGCCTGTGGTGTTGCATGATAGACTTGCTGTCAGACCGCGATATAATGTAACTAGAGATGAGTGAACCTACTTGGCCACGCCCCTTTTTCGCCCGAGCCCTGCGATTTTCGAGTACTTCCGTACTCGGGTGAAAAGATTTGGGGGGCACCGTGGGTGAGTGGGGGGGTTGCAGCGGGGAGTGGTGGGGGGAGAGGGAGAGAGGGCTCCCCCCTGTTCCCCGCTGCTACCGCCCGCTCCGCCACGCCTCCCCCCGCCCCCCGAATCTTTTCACCCGGGTACAGAAGTACTCGAAAATCGCGGTGCTCGATTGAGTAATTACTCGAAATGAGTATATTCGCTCATTTCTAAATGTAACACTGTGGTATTACATTATATGCAGGGGGCTAAAAAGAACAAATGTAAAACTGGGTTTAAAAAAAGTATTATTAAAAAAATAAATGTTAATAAAAAGTTTAAAAAAAATCAAAATTAAAAAAAATATTTGGTATCGCTGTGTTGATGGATAAATAAAGAGTTAGGATTTTTTTGAAAGTGGGGAGGAAAAAACAAAAATGAAAACAAAAAGGTGTCATTAAAGGATTAAGGGCTTATTCAGATGGGTTTTCATGCCCGGCCGATATACACTGCCACTCTCTGCAAGCAGAGAAGGCAGGACGGGAGCTAGTGCACTGAGCTCCTGCCCCTCTCCGCCCCCTGCCACTGTTTGCAATGGAAGGGGGCAGGGCAGGGTGAAACCTAGCTCCGCCCCTCCTCCCCTCCCATTGCAAACAGTGGCGAGGGGTAGAGAGGGGGCGGGAGCTCAGTGCACTAGCTCCCGTCCTGCCTTCTCCGCTTGCAGAGAGTGGCAGTGTATATCGGCCGGGCATGAAAACCCAACTGATATATGCCTGTCTGAAAAAGTCTTAAGATTGGTTTTAATTGTACAATGCTTTTTTTTTTTAAACTAAGAGTTATTGAACTTTTTCGGGCACCAAGTTTTAGGCCTTGAAGGGGATTTGAAGATGCCATTATTCAATGGCTAGAAAGTACCCTGCATTACTTTTGTATTGCGGTATACTATGTATATGCTGACAGCCTATCCGGCTCAGCTGAAGGCAAGGTCTAATAGGCTGAGCTACATGGCAGATATGGAGGCGATAGGCTTTCTTGTGATGGGAGTGAAAACGCAAGATAATGAAACCAATGATTTTCAATGGTCTCGTTCTTATTTGCAATGTTTTCACTCAAGCCTCGCAGCGCTAAGAAAAATCTGCACTATTGCCCACTGTTTTCAATGGGGGCAGCAGCGCTACCCCCATTGATAACATAAGGAGTACATTGCGCTCCCCTGACACAGCTGTGACACCTGTAACAGCTATGGCAGGGGATTCCTTCATCCCCGCGGGCACTGCGGGGATGAAGGATTTCCCTGTCACAGCTGTCAAAGCTGTGGCAGAGGTCTACCATGCTATCCCATTGCTTTCAATGGGGCTGGCACTGCTGCCACCCCATTGAAAGCAGTGGGTTGCAGACATCTCCCGCAGTGATGATTTTCAGGGAAGGGCTTGAAATATAAGCTCTTCCCTGAAAAATCCTCCCTAGCCGTAAAAAAAAATAAATAACTCACCTAGACGAGCCGTCCGGCACTTCTCTACGTCCCCAGCAGTCGTCTTCTGGAGGCAGGGGATTAAAAGCACTGCCTATGATTGGCTGAGCGCTGTGACCTATTAAAGCCAGTGCCCAGCCATCATTGAATAACAGCTGAGCGCTGCCTGTGATTGGTCACAGCGCTCAGCTAATCACAGGCAGCGGTCAGCCATTCATTGATGAATTGGCAGCGCTCAGCTGTCACTCATTGACCCCCCTGTGTGAAAGGTCCCTAACGGTATCTGCCAGTTGTCACGCTGCATTATGGTGTTCTAACCCTGAGTCTCTCCTCTTCCAGATGCTGTATTCCTGGGACTTAAGTCATTCTCACTAAGGGTACCTGCGCACGGGCAATTACGAAGTTCCGCCTGAGATTCTTGGGCACAATTTGCATCTAACAGCCCGTCCGTGTTCTGTCCGACGTGCTGAAGACCGCGCACAGCATGCGCTATTCTCATCCGCTAATCGGGCTAGAATAGGATGTGCCACCATTTTTTTTACTCGGACTACCCGTGTGCACACAGCACTATTGTCCGTGTGCACGTACCCCAACGCCGGATATAGCAGAATATCGCCTACCAGCCGCGGATCCCTTCAGGAAATTGCTTTGACAGCTACAGAATGTTCGCGAGTTCTACACGACGCGCCGTAAACCTTCCAATCCCTCGAAAATGTGAACGATAGGAAATGTGCGACAGCGCTTTATTTATTCAGAATGTTACGTTTCCGATCTGTGAATTTCAATATTGGTAATAGCCACAAGACAGACCTCGCGGACGCCGCTATCGTCTACACGGGGCGGAGTAGGCCGCCTGACGCACCACGAGCCGCGGTACATTCCGCACGGAAATCTCCAGGCTAAATGCAGATTTTGATGCGGAATTGAAAATGGAAATTCCACATCAAAAACCACGGATTTGGCTGCGTCTTGCGGCGTAATTCCTTCCTGCGTGAAAGCTTCCATAGGGTTATTCTTCACAAACGGACTATGAGAAGATAATTCAGTAGCGAAAAGCAATATGGCTGCACTTCCTGTTATCACTTTTCGAAAAATGGCTGCCCCAACACAACAGAAGACCTGTTATAAAGTTGGATATTGACCCATAGGGTAGCTACCTTCCAGTAGGTGGCGCTGTGGAGGATTATTCCATCTCTTATTTGCATAGCTTTTTCCCAGGGAGCATTGCATGGCCTCTAAGACTCCGCCTACTCTTGTGGTGCTCTCCACAAGGAGAAACATTACTCCCCGGAAGAATGCCAATCACTGATGACTACAGACCTCGCCACCAAGCTCTGCTGCTCTAACCTCTGCTGTGCTGATACAATGGTCAGTTTTAAGTGTTTTGTTGGACATTATAAGATGGTTGCAAGTGGAAACATCAGTTACAATACGGGGATCGGCTGAGAAGTTCACCAAGAAATTCACATCAACTTTTTAGGAACGTTCCATAATAGTTTGTCGATCGATGTTTGAATACCTCATCCCCGCCGGCAGCGAATGCCTTCCTAGATAGAAGTGGCTGCGCATTTCTGAAAGTTGTTTTTAGGAGGAAGACCTTGTGGAGCTTCCTCATCTTTAAGGCTCATTCACATGGGCGTATTTCAGGTCTGTGCGACTGACCACACACAGACAGGACATGGATCCATTACAGTCAATGGAACTGTAGGGTGAGGCAAAAGTCTAGACACACCTGACATGTAGTGTGTGAAAGTACTAATTGTGATGGTGGCTGCAGTTTTTATTTGAGAAGATGCTTTCGGTGGCCATTTTTAGATCCAATATATTGATTTCAGCTCAGGTTTTTCAAATAGGAAGAGGGTCATGTGATATATTGGTCTTAGAACTGACTCAGAAACACGCTGAACATGTCAGTTTCTCAGTTAAAGGGATTGTCCAGGGTTAGTAAATCATGGCTGCTTTCTTCCAAACACAACGCCACCCTTGTCCATAGGTATCGGTGTGGTATTGCTGCTCAGCTGCATTGAAGTGAATGGGAGCTGAGCTGCAATACCACATGCAACCCACGGACAAGGGTGGCGCTGTGTTTGGAAGACAACCCTGGACAATCCCTTTAAGCAAGGGTGGAGTTTCACAAAGTGCTTTACATGATGTGTCCGATATGTCCACTATGTGTCTGTGAAACACGGCCTGATATTGCGCTCGCCAACATGCGATTTTCCCACGTATGCAAGACGTTTTTGTAGCAAAACTGCCTCATATCACTCTGGAGAAGTAGCGACTCTTCGCTGTGGCTGTTGGACACTACAGGGGATTCAATGGGGAAACCTCGCATCACATGGCGAGCACCTAGGACGTGGTGCGATGCCACTGCAATGAGAACAATTGGCGCAGCAATGCAAGGGCACTGAAAAAACAGAGCATGCCACGATTGGTTTCCTCCATCAGTCGTGCGTATGACTCCATTCGGCTTATATTTGTGCGAGATTCATGTGTCTCGCAACGCCCAAATCTCACGCGAGAATCGTGGTCGTGTGAATCCGGCCTCAAGTGAAACATATTGTGTATTTTTTCTGCATACTCAAGGGACTTTAAATGGCCCAGAGATAAAAGTGCAAAAGCTTTAACCCCTTCATGACACGGCCTATTTTGGGCTTAAGGACGCAACGATTTTGGTGGATTTAGCTAAGACCGATACATCACATGACCCCCTTCCCATCTGAAAAAATTTGAGCTGAATTTGATATAGCGGGTTTAAAGATGGCCACTGAAATAGTCTCCTCCTCCAAAATATGGAGCCTACTTCCTCCCCAATTAATACTTTTGCACATTGGAGTCAGTTTCCTCCTAATTATAAGACTTAAATGGGCGTGTCCAGACTTTTGCATCCCCCTGTATCATACATAATTTTTTTTAACACAGCCCGATGGTACATGTGAAAAAGAGAAATAGCAGCATGTCCTATTCTGGTCCAAAATTCTTGGATGACAGTCACCATTCATGTCAGTCGTGTGCAAAAATGCGTATTGCACATAACGGGCATCCATGTGTGCGCCATTTCCCATAGATTAATTATATGCACTGTTAGGGTGAAGTCACACGAACATATATCGGCTCGGTTTTTACGCCGAGCCGATATACGTTGTCCTCATGTGCGGGGGTGGGGGGGGGGGTGGATGGAAGAGCCAGGAGCAGGAACTGAGCTCCCGCCCCCCTCTCCGCCCCTCTGCACTATTTGCAATGGGAAGAGGCGGGGCTGGGGCGGGGCTAAGCTCCACAAAATCGGACATGCTTGCCTGAATAAGCCCTGAAGAACAGAGAGTATAAGGGAGGGAGAGATGAGCCCTGAAAGACGTGGGGCACAGATTGTGCATTCAAGTCTACTTCTGCCCTCATCAAGCATACTGTGCCTCTTATAGTGTTCTGCAACCATTAAGTGTACGAGGCCTCTTGTAAAGGAAATAAAGTGATGTTTTTCTGATTGTACCGGCTGGTATTGTATCAATGGGCAACCAGTGCTACATACACCACTATAGTGGGTCTACAATTTAAAGGGAGGTTCCGGGCAAATATTCTTAATGACCTTTCCTTGGTATAGGTCATCAATATTTGACCACTGTGGATGCACCACTTGATCGCCGGTGATCAGCTGATTGCCCGGCTTGCTGTCAGGGGCTGGATGTTGTCATCGGTGTCACGTTGGGATCAGAGCCTGAAGTGTAATAGGCTGCTTAGCTTCCATTGATTGCAATGGGAGAGACTCCGCCCATTAGGCTTCCTGCTCCAACCGCAATGACGGCATCCAGCCCCTCAGCACTGACAGCAAGTCGGGCGATCACCTTGTTTCCAGGGATCCCGAGTGGTGGATGCACAGCGATCAACTATTGATGACCTACCTCCTCCCCTCCCTGCACAGGTCACACTGCATGCACACAACATTCCCCCATATAAATGAATGGGTCCCCCTCTGTCCATTGTATCTAGGGTCCATAAGGTGGCTGTAAATCATTTCTCTAAACTCGGTAAACTCCAGCTCAGGCAAGATGGTCCCCCCCCCCCCCCCCCCGTATGCAGATTTGTAAGCCAAGGTCAGAAGTGGATCGTAAATTAATGGGAAATATGAAGGCGTTCCTCCCAGCCTCACGCCTCAGCACTCGGACACCTAATATATGTGTAAAAGTGTGTTTATACGAAATGCATAAAAAATAGAGATGAGCGAGTAGTGCCTTAGTCGAGTATCTGCCCGCTCGTCTCTAAAGATTCGGGGGCCGGCGGGGAGTGGCGGGGGAGAGCGGGGAGGAACGGAGGGGAGATCTCCCTCTCTCCCCCCCCACTCCCACCTGCTCACCGCCGCAACTCACCTGTCACCCCCGCCGGCCCCCGAATCTTTACAGACGAGCGGGGAGATACTCGGCTAAGGCACTACTCGCTTGAGTAGTTAGCCTTAGCGAGTATACTCGCTCATCTCTAATAAAAATACAAGGTTCTTAGTGCACATTTTGATCAAAGCATGTGGGCCCATCCACCACATCCAGGGGAACCTTATTGGATGGGTACCAAGCTCTAAAAGAAATACACCTTTTTGGGGCCAGAGGCTTCCAACAGAGTCAGAGAAAGCTGGATACCTGCTGTATACTCTCATTAAGCCACCCAGAGATGGGTGAATGAAGTACAGGACCAAAGTAAAGGCAGCCACTCCCCCAACAATGCAATGCATACAAAGAACAAAAGGAAGCACTACTAACAAATAAATGAATATGAATGTGCACTTAAGTAATTGCTGCAACCATTAGAGCAACAGAAACAAGTGCCTGGCCGCGGCAGATGGGCCCAGATGTTTTGATCAAAATATGTGCTAAGAATCTCGCATTTATGTGCAGCTAGTATAAACGACAGTTGTGTAGTTTTATTTAGACATTGGTTCTGAGCAGGTGTTTAAACGCAAAGATAATCGTTGAAAAGATAGGTTTTGAGCGATTGTTTTGCATAAACTGCTAATGGACACTAATGTCCTTTAGCAGCTTATCACCTTCATTTGCATGTAAATGAGCCTCCTAGAGCTGTATGCAGAGAACAGCAGGTGGTCTGTTCTCGGCATTCAGCTCCTTTGGTCTGCCACGGGGCTGCAAGCTGAATACAATGTAATCAGCAGCTTCAGTGGAGAATACAGCACCACGGACAGCAATCACACAGGTCTCTCCTGTTGAACGATAGATTTTATGCTCATCTAAAAATCATTGTTCAGCCGAAAAGTGTGTAGTCGGAGCGAAACTGGGCACCTCTGAGTTCACTATGTTTGCCAAATAAGTTAATCAGAAGTTTTGTGCAGAAAAGGTAACAGATTACCACAATGCTCTGTAACAAGCCAGTATCCTTCTGATTTATTCCAAGGAATACAATCGCTTTTATGGACAAACGTTACATCACAAAATAAGAGTTCTTGTGCTGATATAGGATTGGTCAATACAATGATTATCGCTCAAACAATGGCTTTTGAGCAAATTTTGAGCGATAATCGTTGCGTGTAAATGGGCCTTTACTGTAATTGTTGCAGCTATGGCTGATGTGCATCTTCACATTTCTTTTATTTGTTGGAAGTGCTGACGTGTTTTTTGGAGTTGACAGGATAGTCTTGTATGTTGGGGGGCTATCCCACTGCCCCAAGAGGCAAAAGACATGTCTCAATTCCACCCCCATCACATGCCCACTGCAGTCCATCCAGCAACAGCAATAACTATCTTTATCAGGTCACATGCAGACACACCGGACTTGCCACACGTGACCTTATGCAACCCCCCCAATTTCCAGACACACCGAGCTGAGACACGGAGAGCAGGGAGGGTTAGGCCCTGTACAGACCGCCACATCGGCAAGTCCGGTGTGTCTGTGAGTGATCTGATGGAGATAGTTACTGCTCTACTGGACAGACTGGAATTTGGGCCTGGCACTATAAGGAGCAACAGAGGGGCGCTATCATTGGATATATCATGAATGTATCCAACCTCTCACAACGGCTGGAGTACAAGGTGCGGAGCCATGCGTCCCGAAGATAAAGTATGTATTAATGACAGTTATACATTTTACCTGCGACAGAGAAGTTTCTGTATTTAGGGCCACAGAAAAGGTCCTAAGCGGGGGCTCCCAGGGGTCTTACTGCTAAGTAGGGAGCCATAGTGGCCCTATTACTATATGGGGTCCTGTCACAGCTCTTACAGTGTCCCGTGTGACAGGGGCTTACTGACTAATACTACAGACCCATCTCTCCGACTGAGCCCATATAGTCTACACCTTAAACATGGGGAACAGGTTGGTTTTGCCCAGGGCAGAGAGGCCGGAGATAACACCACTAAAACCCTATCATTAATTGCAAAATCCCGTAGATGTGGAGAACCATTATGTCTGCCATCCATAGACGCAGTAAAGCCTTTCGACAGGGTCAAATGGGATTTCATGGAAATGACCCTAAAAAAAATAGGCCTAGGCCCAAGAATACGTTGATGGATCAGGTCTCTCTACCATAACCCATCAGCACAGATACAAGTCAATGGGATCTGTCAGCCCACTTCCGGATTAGGAATGGAACAAGACAGGGGTGCCCCTTATCACCTTACCGGTATCTATTGGGGATGGAATCCTTAGCCAACTCCCTCAGACATAATGCTTCGGTCCAAGGAGTAACCATAAGGAAGCAGGAGCAGAAGCTATCCCTTTTGAAGATGATCTGTTACTAATTGTCCCAAACCCTAGAATAGGCCGCCTGTGGTCGTACAGGACTTTATTACATACTTAGCAATTTTGAAGTAAACACACAAAAATAAAAAAACGAAATATATCTGTCCTCCAGATGAAGCCGAACACCTCCAAGAATCTTTGATCTACTTTATAAACCTCTTATACCAACTCTAGAGGCAAGCAATGGCAAAAACTGCCACTTCCCTGGCTTGGAAGAATGAATGCACTCAAAATGAATATTCTGCCCCAAATCCTATATTTTTCAGACCAGCCCTGCGATTTACCCAAATGTTATTGTACAAAGCTGAAGAAAGTGATCACATTCATCTGGTGAGACTCACCGTCAGACCCAACAGGGCCGGAGGTGCAGGACTACCTGATATTGGACTGCACCATAAGGCCACGATAGGTAACTGTATTCTGGATTTCTTGCACCACTCTGTAACGAACCTATGGGTGAAGGTGGAACAAGATCCAAGTCTTTTTTCAGATACAGGGGACTTTCTGGATTCCTCGGGGACTGGATTTGGAAAGAACGGGGTCTTCAACTCTATTAACAACATTACGTAGCGCGTGGTAAGACTTCGTAGACAGAGTCATGTGATCTCACAACCTGGTCCCCTCACTCCATTAGTAGGTAATCCCCAGTAACCAACTACTCTACCACAGCATTACCTTTCATTCCTCCTAGAAGTGACATCTCCCCGGGTGCAAGACGTCATGGGCCCCAGGGGTGTGAGACGTCATGGGCCCCAGGGGTGTGAGACGTCATGGGCCCCAGGGGTGCGAGACGTCATGGACCCCAGGGGTGCGAGACGTCATGGGCCCCAGAGGTGCGAGACGTCATGGGCCCCAGAGGTGCGAGACGTCATGGGCCCCAGAGGTGCGAGACGTCATGGGCCCCAGGAGTGCGAGACGTCATGGGCCCCAGGGGTGTGAGACGCCATGGGCCCCAGGGGTGCGAGATGTCATGGACCCCAGAGGTGTGAGACGTCATGGGCCCCAGAGGTGCGAGACGTCATGGGCCCCAGGGGTGTGAGACGTCATGGGCCCCAGGGGTGCGAGACGTCATGGGCCCCAGGAGTGCGAGACATCATGCGCCCCAGGGGTGCGAGACGTCATGGGCCCCAGGGGTGCGAGACGCCATGTGCCCCAGGGGTGCGAGACGTCATGGGCCCCAGGAGTGTGAGACGTCATGCGCCCCAGGGGTGTGAGATGTCAGGGGCCCCAGGGGTGTGAGACGTCATGGGCCCCAGGAGTGTGAGACGTCATGCGCCCCAGGGGTGTGAGATGTCAGGGGCCCCAGGGGTGTGAGACGTCATGGGCCCCAGGGGTGCGAGACGTTAGGGGCCCCAGGGGTGAGAGAACTCTTTTTTTATATTAAATATTTTTTATTTGGATTTTCACTTTTCTTATTTAACAAAAATATAAATAAAGAACAAAACAAAAAGTGTCCCCCCCCCCCCCTTGGGCCTTTCTCGTATGTCTAATATACAGATCATCCAGCATCCTGAGTAATAGGCAGTTGTGCTTTCAATGAGCTCCATCCACCCTTCAGTGAGTGCCGCACTTTACCCATCCCCCATACAACAAGCTTATAACCTTTGCTATTGTATATCCACACTATATTGTGATATACACCCGATACATTCCCATACATGGCCTGTGATTATTTCAGGGGTCTCCGCTTTGCTCTCTCTTGTGACTGGGATATACCCTACGTATCGCTTCCCTTGTACTCTCAGTTTACCTAATGTGCCAGTTCAGTAGTACCAAATGCATCCAACCATTCGGACTGTATTTGCGTCCTGTTTTACCTTTAATGTATAAGCCTTTCTCCCATGTTAAGAGTCAGTTGGCCTTATCCTTAAATTCCCTCAATGTAGGGGAGGGGGGGGGGCGACTCATCCAGCCAAGGCGGCGCTATCAGTTTTCTTGCGATATATAAGGGTCTCGCTGCCGCTAGTTGTTCGCGCTCCTCCACTGGTAGATCACTTCTATATCCTAGGATACAAACTAATGGAGTAAACTCCAGATCTATTGTATATACAGTATTAATCAGTGAGTGGACCTCCCTCCGGTATCGGCTCAGTTTTGGACACTGCCACATCCTATGTATCAGTCCCGCTACTTGAGGTTTACAGCGAACACATAAAGGGCTTTTCCTTACTTCCTCCTTCCTCTTTTGAGAATCTAGGTATCTCCCCTAAACTACCCACACAAGTTTTTTCTCTAGTCCAGCGGTTCCCAAACTTTTTCAGCCACGGAGCCATTTTTGAAGCAAAAGTTTCTCGTGGAACCCCAAGGTGTGTCAGGGGAGGGGTTGGGGGCGTGGCTTATCACAGCATGATTTTTGCCTCCGTCATTATAAAAAGTACAGGTCCGTTTAAAAAAAAAAAAAAACACAGGGCGAAACGCTACAGCACTGGATGGGCTATTGATATACATT
Organism: Eleutherodactylus coqui; assembly: GCA_035609135.1. Taxonomy (NCBI): domain Eukaryota; kingdom Metazoa; phylum Chordata; class Amphibia; order Anura; family Eleutherodactylidae; genus Eleutherodactylus; species Eleutherodactylus coqui. The sequence continues at coordinate 516,339,763 of CM069405.1, forward strand.
ATATTTAAATTAACATGCTGCTAAACTAAATCCCGCACCACATGTCAATATCTACGCGGGTTTTGTGCAATTTTTTCCACAGCAAGTGGATGGGATTTTCAAAATCTCATCCACTTTGCTGCTACAGCTACTGTAAACTCCACAGCAAATCCACCCCGTGTGGTAATAGTGACCCCCACAGTGGCCTCAGTAATAAGAGTTACCCCCATTGTGGTCTCAGTAGTAATACTGACCTCTATATTGGCCTCAGTAGTAATACCAACCCCCACAGTGGCCTCAGTAATAAGAGTGACCCCCACAGTGACCGCAGTAGTAATAGCGTCCCCACAGTGGCCCCAGTAGTAAGAGTGACCCCCCCCAGTAGCCACAGTAATATTAACCCATCTCAGTAATATTAACCCCCTTAGTAATATTAACACCATAGTAGCCAGAGTCAGGCACACTTTGCTGCTACAGCTACTGTAAACTCCACAGCAAATCCGCCCCCTGTTGTAGTAGTGACCCCCTATATTGGTGGCCCCAGTAGTAATAGTTACCCCTATTGTGGCCTCAGTAGTAATAGTGACCCCACAGTGGCCCCAGTAGTAATAGTGACCCCCACAGAAGCCTCAGTAGTAATAGTGACCCCCCCCCCACAGAAGCCTCAGTAGTAATAGTGACCCCCCCCACAGTAGCCTCAGTAGTAATAGTGACCCCCCCCCCCACAGTAGCCACATTAATATTAACCCCCTCACTAATATTAACCACACAGTAGCCAAAGTAATATTAACCCCACAGTAGTCTAGTAATAATAGCCCCCCAAACCATATACTTACCTCCTCCTTGTAGTCAGCACCCCTCCTCCTCTTCTCAGCGCTGATCCTAGGTGCACAGTGACATCAGTGTGTGTGCCTGGAACACTTCCTCCCCGCGTCCTCTCCTGCAGAAGTGAGGAGAGGACTCAGGGAAGGAGGATCCCGGGTGCACACTGACATTAGAGTGTGCACCAAGATCCGTGTTGCAGCGTGATTACCGTCAGGGGAGCTGTGGCACCCCACCAGTAATCACTACAGTGGTGAGCAGCCGTCAGCTGCTCACCATGGAGAACCTCGGTCTAAGCCCCTGACTGTCGCTTGTGGAGCCCCAAGGAAGTTTGGGAACTGCTGCTCTAGTCTATGGCCTGCTACTATATGAACAGATGGAGAGCTTTGAACCTCACTGAGCAGGGAAGTGGTAGAGAGTGTTGGGTAGGTCTTTCTCTGGAGAGCTCTGGTCAAAATCCTACTTACAGACTTATGATTGTATCAAGTGGGCTACAAGAGCTTGACTTTAAAATAGTCTCAGAATGGTACAGAACACCAACCAAACTACACAAAATGTTTCCTTCTCTATCAGACCAACGCTGGAGGTACTTGTCAGACTCTGGTTCAGTGTTGCACATTTGGTGGGAGAGTCTGCTTATAGCTCCCTTACGGCAGGACATCTCTAGGTCATATAGGGCGGTATGTAGAACCTCAGTTGATATCACCCCGGAGATGGCACGTTTGTCCATGTTCCTGCGATCAATATCTAAAGATAAAAAAGGTTTAAGACAGGGGTCCCCAACCACCGGGGCCGGGCCGTTGGGTGGTTAGCGCCGGTCCGTGGCACCGCCAGGAACTTTTGCTCTAAACACAAGGCCCGCAGCCCGAATCCGGCCCGCTGCCTTGTGCTATGTGCCCCGCGGCGTGCCGACGCCGCTGACCACTGAAGCGATTACCAGCGGGGGAGCCGCAGTTCCTCGCTGGTAATCGCGCTGTTCCCGGCTCACACACTTACGTCTGTGCAGCCAGATTCCCCTCGCCGAGTCCCCTGCTCATTAGTTCCGCAGGAGAGGACTCAGGGAGGAAGCGTTCCGGGCTGCACACTGACATCCGGGCAAGCAGAGTGAGAGAGCGACAGCAGGGAGGAGGTAAGTATATGGGTTGGGGGGGCTACTTATTACAGGGGAAGGGGCTGCCTATTACTGGGGGGGGGGGGGGGGCTACTTATTACAGGGGAAGGGGCTGCCTATTACTGGGGGGGCTGCTTATTACTGGGGGGGACCTGCTTATTACTAGGGGAGGGCTGCTTATTACTGGGGGGGACCTACTTATTACTAGGGGGGGCTGGTTATTACTGGGGGGAAGGCTACTTATTACAGGGGAAGGGGCTGATTATTACTGGGGGGGGCTACTTATTACAGGGGAAGGGGCTGCCTATTACTGGGGGGGCTGGTTATTACGGGGGGGGCTGCCTATTACGGGGGGGGGGGGTGCCTATTACTGGGGGGGCTGCTTATTACTGGGGGGACCTGCTTATTACTAGGGGGGGCTGCTTATTACTGGGGGGACCTACTTATTACTAGGGGGGGCTGGTTTTTACTGGGGGGAAGGCTACGTATTACAGGGGAAGGGGCTGCTTATTACTGGGGGGGGGTTATTACTGGGGGGGGGGGGGTTATTACAGGGGAAGGGGCTGCCTATTACTGGGGGGGCTGCTTATTATGGGGAAGGGGGCTGGTTATTACTGGGGGGGTGGGGGCTACTTACTACCGGGGGGGGGGGGGGACCTGCTTATTACTAGGGGGGCTGCTTATTACTGGGGGGGCTTATTACAGGGTAAGGGGCTGCCTATTACGGGGAGGGGGACTGCCTATTACTGGGGTGGGGCGCTGCCTATTAATGGGGGGGGGCTGCTTATTACTGGGGGGGACCTGCTTATTACTGGGGGGGCTACTTATTACTGGGGTGGGGGCTACTTATTACAGGGAGAGAGGCTGCTAATTACTGAGGGATGGGGGCTGTCTATTACTGGGGGGGAGATAAATTACATGCTGCCCTATGTGTGTGCTGGGGGGGGGATAAATTATATGCTGCCCTATGTGTGTGCTGGGGGGGGGGGGTAGATTATATACTGCCGTATGTGTGTACTGCCAGGACATTCTAAATGTCATAATTAAATAAGAATGCACTAAACTCCAACCCCCTTTGTAGCCCCGCCCCTATAACCAAAGCCCCGCCCATGTCCCGCCCAACCCTGCCAGGCCTTGTAAAAATGGTCTTGCTTGAAGCCGATCCCTGGTGCCAAAAAGGTTGGGGACCACTGGTTTAAGACATTTCAACATGACAATGTAACAAATCATCCCCAGATACTGGAAACAAAGTAATGTGATCCCAAGAATAGCATGGATAGAAGCCAGTGATGTCATCAGACATATGAACTAAAATGTACAGATCTCTACTTCACCTGGGCAAGTCTCTCCAGCTTTCTCTAGCGGGCTAGCAAGCGGGATTGTACAGTAAGAGGGGAAACTCCATCTATTTAAGCACCCAAGAGATTATCCCTGTTCATGACTCGTGGGCCACAGCTTCTTTTCTTTCCTCGCTGCTTCCCTCCTTTTCATCATCCCTGTTCCTCGGTACACCGTTATATTACATTCCCATGGTTTTGGAGTGGATGCAACTTAAGTAACAGGAGAATACCACAATATGTGGATCCCGTTCCGATTATCCCAACCAGGGCTTCGGGTATATTCATACTTGAGAGGGATATACAGAGCTGACATAGATCGCCCTCTAACGCTATATGAAAACTTGAGCCAATTGTTATAAAGCACAAGACCCAACAAGTTACACAGTTTTATTACAACTTGTTATATCTTTGATGTTTCTTGTAGGACCCTGAAAATGTCAATAAAAATCTTCTGAGCAATAAATGTAGCTTCTCCTTACACGGCCGTGGAGCTCTGTGCACTGTGCTGGGTTTTTCCCCCTCCACCTCTTTAGCTTCCTACCTTGACAGGTGGCTAGGGTGCTGGATAGGGGATCGGAGCTGGGCTGCCACCTTTGAAGTACTGAACAGAGCGGTGTGGAGGTGCACCGGAGCTCCGAATACAAGATGGCATCTGCAACCTGTGCCACCACCTGTGCCAACTGCTGGCTGCATGCAGTCCTTCAGCATCCGGACGCAAAATAATGCAGCGGACTCCATTTGGTCTAGGGGCCTTGAGTTTATCGTTTGTCCTGGGGGAACAGCCGTTTTGGACAAGGTGAACTCGTCAGACTGGTGCGGATTTCAGGTAAACAACATTCAGCGTGCAGATCTGGACTCATTTGTAATTGTGGGAAGCTACTATTGCTTCTACACCTCTCTCTTAATTCAGCAGATCATATCTGAGAATCCGGTATTGGTGCATTACACCGCATGGGATTAGTAAATTTTAGGTGCTGCAGTATAAAGGGCTCTCTAGAATGTCTCAGGGAGGTGCTGGAAGGTCAATCGCCATAGACATGGGATATCAGAAAGCCATGGAATGTCATTCACTATTATTAGTTGCCCAGGAGAAGTCCTGAATCATATAAGACCCAATATATTACTGGAGGGCAAAATGGCCGGACTCAGGCTCACGTATTTTGGCCATGTAATGCAAGCGGAGTTGCTAGAAAAATTTATAATGCTTGGATAGATCAGTGGCCGAAGAAGACCTGCGGACAGGAAGCTTCTTATCAGCACCTCCATCTAATCTGCAGCAACTATATGTTCTGACCAGCGGACAGGAAGGGGTCAGCGATTCATGTTGCTTGCGCCAAATTCTGACCTCCCATCAGCACGGAGCAAATGCAATCTGGATCCATCTGACCAGGGGATGTTCAGTGATACAAGTTTGTGCTCTTTTGCCCGCTGGAGTCTCACCTTTTTTGTTTCTCATGACACAATGGCACTGGAACTGGAACTAGCCCATCCGCACGTGGACACGTTAGCTGGAGCTCAGGCATTGGATGCAGCTGCTCCTTACTGTGTAGTGTCTGTTCATTTATAAGGGGTCAGAGGAGGATGTCAGGAATCTTTCTACTCGATCAAGCCTGTCCACCAAGTCTTGTGTTTCTCAGATACAATGGAGCTTACAAAACGCACAACTTTGATGTGAAGGAGCCATCAGGTGATTAGATGGGCCAACCAGGAGGGAATAGGTAATGGGGCGACAGCTGAAGGACACACTTTCAGTACCCAAACCATCTGTTGGAACTTCCAGTAGACCGCTCAGGCACATGGATGAATGGTAACAGCCAGCAAGTGGGCATATTATTGGAGCTCGGCCACATCCTTGCTTGAAGCTTTAACAATAACCGATGCACTCAAGAACGAGTATGGTCTCACCTGCACCAAATTCGGAGCAGCAGCTTACGATGACAGCCGGCAGCATGCACTGGAGCAGTCTCTCGATTGCCTCCTTTCCCTACCAGGTCTATGGCTAGATGCAGGCCAAACTTAAGGCATGCTTCACACTGGCGTTTCTTTATCATGGGACCACACACTGTCCTAGCGGCTGCCCTTCCTTTTCTGCTTTGCCATTTTCGCAGTCCGTATTTTGAACCACCTTTAGGACCACTCACCATTCAGTGATCACACCTACTACGCCCCCGTGAGGTTGCGCCACCAAAAACAGCCACCATCTTAAAAGAACAGGCACCCCGAACATTTCACACACAACTGCTTGCGCCTGCTGCTATAGCGCATCCGTGGTAGGGCACATCAAGTTAGACGTTCGGACAGGTTAGTTGGAGCACCAACTTTGTATGCGGTTGGTTTCCGATAACGCAGTGCCAGTTGATCAGAACGATTCCCGTCATCCTCCTCTGAACCCTTTTGGTAACGAGCGGTTTCCATCTACATGATCCCCTTTCGCTGGATGGTTTTCCTTGAATACACCATTCTCTGTATGCTCTCCCCATCATTACACAAGAACCCCCCCCCCCCCTTCCTTCTGTTGGCAATGAGGCTGAGCTAGTCTAGCACCGATGACCGGCCACGTTGGAAGTCGCTCCGATCGCTGGATTTTCCCATCTAATGTGGATTCACACTGAAACTGATCATGTGATATTATGCTGCTCTCCGGGCTCACGGGGAGAATTTCCATACAGGGAAGTGCCAATCCGGAAAGGGCCGGGGCTCTAAAAAAGGGCCGGTCAGTGTATGTCAAAGGAACTGAGGAGCAATTTGCATTTCACCGAAACTGAATATTTTAATTGACAGATTCAGCTCTATTACATAAACATAGGAGATCGGCATTCTAAAAATTATACCTGGGGCAAAAACTTCTATATTGCAAAAACCCTTGTTGCAGAGAAGCAGCTTGAGCGCACGCCCGTCCCTCTACTCTCCACTAGCTCTAGCCATCATCAGCCTCCCAATAACTAGTCATGGAGAGGGCATCGGCTCACTCAGGGGCTTTCCACGGTGACAAAAGGTCAAACAGTGATTTCATTCAAGCCCCTGGTTCAGGTCATGTCAGGTCTGTTGGAGAGGTGACCCGAGGACATCCTCCCATGACCGCGGCTATACAACTCCACAGAGGATTGGGCAGTGGGCTGGGGCAATGTTCTCAGATTTGCAAACCATTCCTATTTACTGGAACTCAAAAAAGATCCTGATTTTGTAAAAATCCCCTTCTTCTCAAACAAAAGCCGATTGAAGACAATGGACCCCTCCATTGTACTACAGCGGAGACAATCAATTCTAGAACAGATCAAAAGAAAATCTCCCGTAATAGCCATGTAGAGTTGCATCAGGGCTCGTAAAAGGGAAGAGACATTGATGACACAATCACAAAACCAACACAACATTTGCAGATCGTGTTGTCTAAAGTGTAGTTTGTTTTCATACCATGCAAGAGAACGGGAGGTCAACGGGTCTTGTAAAAATGAGAACCGCTAAAAGGCTACAATAGAAGGGCGACACTGCAATCAGTCCTCTGCTATTCAGAACAGCTGAAGGACGACATTCTGGGTTGACACCAACATGATATAGAGAACCTTTGGTGGGATGGGGTGGGACTCCCAACTGTTTCACCCAACCACATCCTCTCTTCCAGGAGTTTTTTTTTCTTGTCCCCTATCCATTACCGTGTACTAGAGTATGGCCATGTGACCAAGAACCCCAATCCCTGGTATCTGTAAGCTCAAACTAACCGATAGATGGGGGCGGAATGCAGCTAATGAACTGGGCCCCCACCCAAAAAAGGAAGGCGCTTATTCCATCTTACAATCAGGCCAAGTAGTAAAAGCGTTGATTTTAGTAGTATAAGCTGATTAACTATAAAGCGTCCACACCCCTGTTAAAAGGCCATATTTTGTGTTAGGTTTAAAAAGCTGACCAAAATGAATTATTTTGGATTTATTTCCACCTTCAATGTGACCCGTTATCGGTACAATGCCACTGAAAAACAAAGCTAAAATAATGCACATCAGTGTTCACGCCCTCCTAGATTGGGGATGTGATTGGGTTTAGAATTAGCCAATCACATGTGACCTCCTGATAGATAGTAGTCAGCGCTCCGCTGCCAGTATTTACAGGGATTCTGGGTCCCCCATATAAAGTTCGGCTCTTCTAGGGGGATTTTCCTGACATCTTCTTAGTTGGTCGGTAAAGATCTTACAGAACATCAAAGGGGTCTGATTGTGGGAAGGGATCAGTCAGGAGAAGGGGAGCAAAACATGTTCAAGACATTACATGTACCATGGGGCACAGGGGATTACACTTGGCCCAGCAATGACATCACCAAGAACTGGACGTCCCTCAAAGATTGATGAAAAGACCAGAAGAAAACTTTCTAGAAGGCTTCAAGAGGCCGACAACAACATTAAAGGAGCTGCAGGAGTTTCTGGGAAGTCCTGGTTGTGTAGTCATGTGACAACATCTCCCATGTTCTTCATATGTCCGGGCTGTGGGGGAGGGGTGGGGCAAGACGGAAGACTTTTCTAACAGAGAAGAACATCCAAGCCTGGCTATGTTTTACCAAAAATCCTCCATCCGGTCTGCCAGCAGTCTGTGGGGGACGTGTTCTGTCTGAGGAGACCGAGGGGCAACTTGTTGGCCAGAAGTCCAGAAGGGATGTTTGGTGCAAAGCCAACACTGCCATCACCAGAAGACCCCCAGACTGCAGTGACCACATTACTACGGTATATATTTTGTTATTTTTCCACAGATAACGGGTCACACTGAAGGGGAAAAGACATCTGAAGTTGTTCATTTTGTCAGGTTTAACATGACAACCGTTCACAGGGGTGTGTAGACTTTATATCCACTGGGTACTGGTCACTTTATTGGAGCTCTTTTGTTGTGGCATAGATTCCATTAGGTGATGTAATTCCTGACATCCTCTTCTGACCCCTTTAGTGACTAGTTGTTTCCGGCCACAGGATCCATTTGCTGGATGTTTTCTTCAATCACACCATTGGCGGTCTACTCTCCACACTGTTACCTGAGAAGCCCCATGCAGTTAGCAGTGGAGGCCAGGCCGCGGCTAGTCTAGCACCGATGACCGGGCCTCGTAGGAAGGCTGAATATTGAAAAGTCTTCTGGAGAAACAGCCGTTACAATGAGACACTGCAAAATTCTTTAAAAAAAAAAAAAGTTGCTGTGGCTCACCATCACCTACTAGTGGCAGCAGGAAGGAAACGCTGGAGGTTTTAGCGGTAACATGAAGATGTTCATACCAAATCCATACAAATAAGTGCAGCTGAAGTGAGGTCAGGCGCCCGCAGGTTTATTAATTTGCGGTCTAGTAAGTTGATCATGAATCCTTAGAGGAAACTCCTGTAACGTCCACTATTCTAGTCTCATGTGTGGAGATCACACAGGAAACCTACACAGCGAGGTCCGCTGGATGTTACCATGGCAACCAGAGCAAGCACAATAATTCATGGTTGTTGAATCATTGCCTATTTAATGGCTATAGAGTTATAGAACCCCCTTACATATCAGCTGCCATCACTACGGTATCCGCGTGCCGGCAGCAGACAGACGTCACAATAAATGAACGTTCACACAAAGTTTATTTACCGAGGAGAAAGGTAAACAAAAATTGCAAAAGGAACAAAAAAAAACAAGTTTAAACACAAAAGTTTTTACAAATTCAATAAACATTAAATACAACCTAAAGAACTCCAAATGTGCAGCACATACACAGAGCTGCTGTAATGGGGTTGTGCCGAGATGGCATCCCCTTTTTATGCCCGGTGAAGCATATCATCATAGAGCGGGGTCCCCCCCTCTAGGTCTCCGAACTGAGAGCTGCCGCCCTGTTCTAAGGACGGCCATTCATATGAATAGTTGTCCTGTAATACCACATTTCACCTGCGGAGGTTGTGGCAGGCAGGCTGCAGCTTTTCCTGGGTACATTTACAGCTTGCCAGGAGCAGGATTAGAGGCGATCAACTGTTTGCCCTAAAGCCCGCATTCCCAAAGTGGTTGTTCCGCTTGGCACAACCCCTTTGAGGCTATGCGCTGCAGAATAAGTTGGTGCTATATAAAGATTATTCTTCTATGTGCCAGGAGGTACCCTGCGCAGGTCCGTAGATCTCAGGTGCCAATCTTCCAGACAGATGTACATCATATATTTTCTTGCTATTTGCATAGGGCCCTACGGGTGACATCTGCCCCCATCATACAGTGGAGCTTTATGTTTGGCGCCCACCAAGAGATTTCAAATCTAAACGCAATAAACAGATGAAAGTGAATCTGCATTCCACAGTCTGAGCCGCCGCAGGAGGCTGCAGTGCTGGAAGACGGATTACAATCTGATTTGTCCCCCTTTCCCAGCCATGTATTTGGGCGTTCACCATCTCCGTGCAGCAAATACATCGTAACAGAAGATTCACCTATTGGCAAAGTCATGCCAGGTCTAATGCAGACATCTGGTTGACTCCTACTGTGGGGTTGCATGCTATAATAGCAGGAAACTTATTTTATTAAGCGTACCAAATCTCGTCCACAGCGTCTGATTGGTCACGGCTTACATTTTATAGACTGAAAACAAAAAATGTACTTTTTGCAAATTTTCTCAAAAACCTTCAAAAATCAAACAAACATTTTCCAGAGCGCCAACGGGCACTAACCAAGTACTTTACAAACCAGTAAAGAGCAGACAGACAACACAGTGTTAGATTTGGAACAAATCGCCACAGTCTCTGTAGCAAGTCCCCTGCGCTCCACGGAAGCTACAGATAGTAGAGGAGGCTGGACAGGGAATTGTGTGGTTCTCGATGGATGCTCTGCCCAACCAGGAAGGCGAGTTTATGGGCGTACTGGCATGGAGCGGGAACCCTGATGACTCCCTGAAAGGAGAGAAAAAACACATTATAAACCGGGTTGAGCTGCAGAAGTATCATCGGCAGCGACGCCGCAGCAGTAACGTACGGGCCAGTTATAGTACTGGTGGCACAGCTTGTAGGTAAGGCGCTGCATGTGGTCGGGCTTCAGTCCTCCGCTGTCGTACACCACGTTGTAATGTGTTGGGGAGACGGTTCCCTGCCTCACAGACTGGCTGATAATGAAGAAGTCGTACCTGAAGGGGAGACAGAAGACAAGGGAGCACTAATGGGTGATAAGGGCATAAATCACAGTGAGCTTACAGACCGAAAGATCCACCCAACACTGCAGGATTCTGGATTCTTTGCTCCCAGCGGAGGCCGCGTCATTACCGGAAGCAGACTCGCCAACATCAGCTTTTAGCATCATGATAATAGCTACTTATGACACGTATGGTAAACAGGTAAACATATAACAACGGTGGGTGCTGGGTCTCCAGGGGCCAAGGTGAGAAAGATTTTACGGCAAGCAAAAAACCTGATTTTCTTGTTCTTTGCATTGGGGGACACAACCTAGGACCATAGGATGTTCCAGAGCAGGCCCTCAAGGGTGGGATGAGTTAATTCAAGTACATATGGTCAGTTTACGGCCGCCTGCAAGACTCTTCGACAGAGGCGTCAGCTGACGCGAAGGCATGTATCCGAAAGAATTTAGAGAAGATGTGCAAAGCCCAGGCACCGCTGCGTATTGCCCAAGAGGCGCCCACCGCCTGTGTGCACAGTAATATGGAAGGAAGGCTCCCTGCCCTTGGTATGATAGGCCACACATCATTGCAGACCTGACCCAGCGTGATTACTGGTTTGGAAGATGCTAGGCCATATCTCAGGCAATATAGAATCACAAAGAGAGCATCTGAAAGACAACATTTGGGAGAGGTATATCTTCAAGGTACCAACCAAGTCTAACTTATGAAGAGCAGATTCTCTCGGGTGCGTGGCAGAGGGATAGAAGGAAAGCAAAACAAGGTCTTCATTCATGTGGAAGGTAATGAGGAGGGCACGGGACGTAGGACCACCCTGTCGTGATGGAAGACTGTGAAAAGAGCTTTGGCCAACAAGGCTGCTAGCTCAGAAACTCTGCGGATGGAATTGATCGCTACTAAAACAGCTACCTCACAGGACAAAAAAAAAAAGAGATAGTCCAGGTTGTTACACAACGCCTCAGAGGTGAACCTGCAGCACATCCAGCGCCAGATGTCAGAAACTTTGTGAAAACCTGACGGGCTATGGCCAACCCAAAGGGGAGAGCCGTAGACTGGCAATGATTGAGCAGATAGCAAAGCAGAGGAATCGTTGATGCTTTTCGACATATGGGAACATGAAGATAAGTGTCCTTGATGTCTATGGAAGACAGACAACACCATGTGAAAGTGACGGACCTTGAGAAAGCAGTTGAACTTCTTCAGGTCTTAAACAGGTCTGACATTGCCAACCTTCTTAGGCACCACGAACAGGTTGGAGTAAAAGCCTTTGAAGCGTTCTGAGGAGGAACAGGAACTATTACTCCCTGTGAGACGGATCTAAAGCGGTGGCCTGTGAAAGTGGCTGGAATCGTGGAAGTGAAGAAGCGATCTGGAGGATGAGCTGAAAATTTTATGGTGTAATCTGAGGAGATGACTCCCCGGACCCAGATTTCAGAGACGTGAGCATGCCAGGTTTTCTTGAACAAGGCAAGTCAATGATTTAATGGAAGGGGACTTGGAGGATTGGAGTCGGCGGTGCCAGAAAGGTCATAGTTTAATAGAGGGATTGTGATTTTGGCCCTGCGAGGAGTGACGAAAGGAACAAAAACGAAGACTCTGAAATAACCTTATCGAGACAGGCACCTAAAAGACACACAAAAGGCGCGTTTCTGACAGCTTAGAAGCGGCATCAGCAGCTCAAGGAGTTGCTTAGCGCAATCAATAGTGGCTCTACTGACCCAAGTTGAGGCAAACAGACTGAAGTGCTGAACCCACAGCCTCAGAGAAAGGATTCTAGCTATTTATCCCGTAGGGCCTTAAAAGCACACATCAGCCATAGGCAAGATAGTATGACTGGGCAGACAGGACATGGGGGGGGGGGATCCACTACTGGTGGAGAGAACCATTTCACCAAACGCTCTGGAAAGGAAAACATGACACCCAAGTGCTTAGGCTCGCTAAAGCATTTGTCAGGTAGGTTCCATTTCCTGGCTAAAACCTCTTCTAACCTCGTATGCGAATGGGAAGATTTTTGAGGAATGTTTCGGGTGCCTAAAAGATTTCAACAAATGAACTTGGAGGCTGATCTTTAACCCAAAGGGTCTCATTTACCGCCACTATAAGACGATTACAGAGGAGAGCTTAGAGGCCTGATACTCATCCAAGTTGGAGTCCGAATGAGACTCCAAGTTTACCCTCGGAGCATCTGGCCTCTAGACGAGAGCTCTGAACGTACCCCTGTAACATTATAGGGACACCAGTGGGATAACAGAGGATGTCCTCTCCCTCTTACTGCTTAGACTCCATTCACAGGCAATTTTCACACAGATTTTACCCCCAAAGCCACATAATTTTACTATCCCACTGAGTTTTAATAGCATCAATTCTTGATCTGGAATTTGTATCTACAAATCCGCATGTGGATTGGCCCCAGAGCATCCTCAAAGTTAAAATCTGCAGCAAACCCAGATTGTCAGGTACAACGAGGTCATAGATGCTCTGGTTGCTATTCCCCACAGCACCCAAGGGGTTACACTGCCAGGACTGGAATTTGTTCTGATCCAGTGTCAAGCTGTAAGTTGCAAGTCAGAACCAGTGCAGATGGTGCCGCTACTGAACCTAATCCTATCCCAGCAAACATATATGGTGCTTTGCGTTAGCTACCATCCTCCAGTGCTGCAAGTCTACAGAGCAGGAAGGGATTCGAGGTGGTGGATTAGAGGAAGGGGGGTGGGCGACGACGACACACAGACGGACAACCTCTGCTACGCAGAAACAGCGCCCCTCCTTTCATGGTTGTGTTTGGCATTGCAGCTTAATCCCATTTACTTGAATACCTGATAATTCCTGCACAAGAGTGACAATGTTCCTGGAGAAAGCAGCCATATTTAGCAGGAAGGGATAGGATGTTAGGAGTCAGGGGTCTCATGAATAAACTACCACTCCCAGCAGCCTCCTCTCTAACCACTGTGTGTACATCCTACGTACCATTCAGGTCTGGTGACTTCAGTGTCAACTATGGTTCCTGGTGGCGGATTCTGGAGACGACCGCCAACCACAGCAAAGAATCTGGCGTTTATTCTTTTCTTCACCACGACAACTGTTAGTCTGGGGCTGGAAAAATAATACCAAATATTAAACACTCTTCTCACAGTAAAATGATTTTATATCGACCAACTTAAAAGGAGAAGTGTGACCAGAATGGTTCTCGTTATACTTGGCCATCTAACAGATGCCCCCTAAACCGGAGCTAGAGGGAGCGATATAACTTAATGCCCATACGCATTTGTAAACACAAGTGACCACCACAAAACTATAGTTGGATGCCAACATACCCCAAGGGGTTAAATAGCTTAGAGAATAACGGTCAAGTCCCTACTTGTAGTCTTTCCCAGCAGACTTGATGCAGTCCATGAACTGTGAGACCTCGTAGTTCACCAGGGTTTTGAGCTGCCCATCGCCCACGCCGTCTCTGTAGATGATGATGCGGTTGGGCAGCGTGCCGTTACACTTATACCAGGTGTGCAGCGCGGCTGTGGAGGAAAGCACGGCGTATAAAAATAACAAACTGGAAAACATCACAATGCAGTAGTGAAGTAAAAGCAATAATAGTGCAGCACCGACCGAAGATGACAGACTCAGGGCCGAGGTATTTTGGGTCATCAGAATAATAGTTTGACTTAGGGCCGATCAAGCATCCAGAGAGAATCTGAACGATTATCACTCAGTGTAAACGCTGCCCCAACTGAATGACGAAAGAGAATGTGTTTACTTCTTGTTCGCCGTCAAGGTTCTGTATGCTGAAAACTGAGAGACGGATCAGCCCATGTCAACAGACAGCCATTCTTCTATGAATGACTGCCTGTTTACTGTGGATAGAGGCAGGCAGGCGGAATGATCCCGGTCCGCTCCGCCTCCATTCACTCAGCGATAATCGTTCCTGTGCTTTTACACAGAAACCATTATCGCTGGGACGACCTGTCAGGCATCTGCACCCGGCAAGTCGTCCCATACAAAAGGGCTTTTAGTCTCAATATGAGCCATATGACTAGCGCTGATCAAAGAGACTGGCGATTGTTTAATATGCCTTTAGGCCTCGTGTCCACGGCATAATTCATTTAGCAAATCCTTGCGTAAAATCTGCAGATCAATTTTTCCAAAGGGAATCATTGACCATCCGCTGTGATTTATTTCAATTAGCTGATTTCATGCATGGGGGGGAAAAAACGCAGCAAGCTTTTTTTTAGCGCAGACGGGCCCCATTGATTTCTATGGATGCGGGAGAATCTCAGTGCATCAGCAACTACATTTGTGGATGCAATGTGGATTTGAAGGTTAAATTCAATTAGGAAGATGGGGAAAAGGCTGGGAGGTTGGATTTGGTTTTTTCCTGCAAGCCCAAATAAATGCATACAATTTAAAGATTATCCGCAGTGCAACTGCTGCGGAAATCTGCATCAAGTATCTGTGCGGGCCGTATTCTGCCCGTGGACATGAGGCCTTAGACATCACTGGACGGACTGCTTGTTTCCTTCTGTTTTTCCATCTCCACTAATTTAAGACTCACAAAGTTTATCTTCTCTATGGGAACAACAATCTGTTCTAACTGATTGAAACTTGCCCCATGAATTCTTCCCCCTCCCAAAAGAAAATAAAATCAAGAACATGTCATCCATTGCTATAATACTCAGCAAAAAAAAAAAAAATATATATATATATTTTTTTTAATAGTAAACGGTCTCTCTCCTTTACCTTGCATACAGACTTTAAGTCCGTCAACAATCTCTTGTTTCTGGTCCTGCACAACACACCGAGAAAACCAACTACAATAGAAATACAAAAGTCAGATCACTTACTGAAATGTCTGCATAAGTCTTGCCTATATGCCACAACGGGGGCCGTGTGTTGTCCGCTTTAGATCTCCAACATGCCAGGAGCACACTGGCTTATTTTGGCTACCGTTTTACATCGGTAATATGAAAGTGTGTCCCGGCCTGATCGTGGGTCTCCTGACTCGAACTGCAAGCATCATTTGGACATTCTTCTGATGCTAAGAGTTGGGTCAAGAAATCCATGGTCAGGCCTGGGCGCACTTCTGCATGACAGACGCAAAAAGGTGGTTGGAAAACCGCTTGTGTGCTTCCTCGCCTTAGTCAGAGGGTAGAGCTTCTACTAAGAGGGAAAAATTGTTGTATGGGCAAGAATGAAGGAAACAAGTGAACTTGGTAGATAACGTACCGCGTCATGCCTTTATTCATGCTGGCAACGAAGCCAGCGATTGATCTCTTCCCTTGCAGGGTGTCGTGATAGCAATCAATGCCGATGATCATCATCTTGTCCAGCTGGAAGAAAAGAAATAAGTGCCACTTCCACAAGCTTCAGACTTAAGGCCCTTTTACACACGATTCTGATCGCTCAAAAGCCTGTGTGCCCATCGCGCACTTTTCGGCCATCTCCAGGTTCAGGTCCGCTTGAAATTCTCGTCCCTCAGGACTATAAGATAAGCTGGACTGCAGACTCTCTGCGGGCAGCGCTGATAACAGTCTTCAACATCTGTTAACAGCTGCTATCCCGCTGGAGAACAATAGCGATGTATTTAGAGAACAGACCACCCACTGGTCTCCAAGTACAAGCACTAAAGGACTAAGGGCTGATTTATTCCATTAGTAGCTAAGGCAAATGATCATTCATTCAGAACTGTCAGTTTCTGACTAATTTTAAGCGATCTGTGCATGTAAATGCACCTTTAGACAAACATTTATATCTTCAGTCCTATACCGCTGGGGTAAAATGAAAGTGGTGCTGTGATCATTATATGTGATTACATATAGTGTAATAAACGAAAGCTGCGCTGTGATTGGTTATGAGCAGTAAAGGCTTTCTTTTAGACCGCTTTCATAGGAGTTTTGGGCCAGGCAACTTTACCCTGTAGTTGCCATGGTGATGAGTGAGCGTGAGACAGCATGTAGTTCTATGTTTGATAACAAACCCCACCGTATTAGGCTAAGATGTGTATATATTAGGTCACTACTAAATAAGACCATCAAGAAGGTGAACCTTATGGGCCGACTGTGAACCAACCAACCGTACAGATTAGTTGCATACAAGTTTATAGACAATACTATATAGGCAGCAGCGCAGGTACCGGTATCTCCACGCTCCACAGCTCTCCTCCTAATTTACAGTTCATCTGTAAGGCAATTTTAGTGCAGATGGACATTAGCGTCTGGGGTTTGCTCAAGGTCCTGGCGATGACGCACTGACTGGGGACAGGCGAATCCAAACACAGGAACTTCTTGATGGAGTCATACTTCATCTTATTATTGCTGGACAGGATGCAGACAACCTGGAGAGAGATCAGGGTGAAAGCGTATAATAGAGGACAGGTCAGCTCTTCTTGTCCCCGGATAGTCCCGTATCTACACACCATTTCTGTGCGGTCTGTAATGTTCTGCTGGAAGGCTTGTAAATATCCACCGACCGTGTCCTCAATCTCAACCCTGCAAAAATAAAAATCCAACAGGCAAATACAACACCAATTCCATAAAAGTTGGGATGTTGTACAAAATGTAAGTAAGTTAAGGAAAAAAAGAAAGCAGTGATCTGGAACGCTCATCTAACCATATTTTATTCACAGTAGAAGATAGAACACATCAGAGGCGGAGGGCGGGGGGGGGGGGGGGGCATTGTTCCATTTTATGTAAGAAAATTAACTCATTTAGAAATTGATGGCAGAGACATCTGGCAGGAGTTGGGGCTGGACTGTGTTTGCCTTTGTCTCTCCAGGGGAGTGAGGGAACCAATTGCTGGACTTTTTCAAGAGGAATGTTGTCCCTTTCTGGTCGGATGGAGGATTCCAGCTGCTCTACAGGTCTGGGTCGTCATTTTTGGATTTCTCGTTACATAATGCGCCAAATGTTTTCTATTGGTGGAAGGTCTGGGCTGCAGGCGGCTGGTTCACCCCCAGACTCCTCTTCTGTGCAGACCTTCCCTGAAAGAGACGTTGTCTGGATGGAGCACATGCTGTTCTACAACCTCTATATACTGCCCACCATGATGTGTAAGCTGCCCGTGCCATAGGCACTAATGCAACCCCATATCAGAGATGCAGGACTGAGAACTGATAACAAGCTGGACGGTTCCTCTTCTCCCAAGTCCGAAGTTTCTTAAAAGGACTTTGCTTCATCTGAGCACAAAACAGTTTTCCGTATTGCCTCAGTCCATTGTAAATGTTCTTTGGCCCAGAGAAGACGCCGGCGTTTCTGGATTGTGTTGGTATACGGCTTCTTCTCTACATGATACTGGTTTAACTTGTATTTGTGGATTACGCTGAGAGCTGTGTTCACAGACAGCGATTTCAGGAACTATGCCTGAGCTCAGGCAGTGATTACATTACAGAATCATGCCTGTTTATAACGCAGTAGTGCCTGAGAGCCTGTAGATCTCCGGCATCCAATATTGACAATCGGCTTTGTTTCTTGTGCACATGAATATCTCCAGATTCTCTGAATCTCTTGATGGTATTATGTACTGTAGACGGTGAGATAGTCAAAGCTTTCACAATTCTATGCTGAGGAACATTTTTTCTGAACTTGTTCCACAATTTTTAGACGCAGTTTTTCAGATTGGTGAACCTTCTTTGCTTCTGAGAGACTCGGCCTCTCTAACATGCTCTTTTAATACAGTCGTGTGATCCAGTAGAAAGTTGACACCCAGCTATATTTCATTAGTACCACTAATTTTTCCAGCCTTTTGCAACCCTTGTCCCAACTTTTGTGAGATGTGCTGCTGCTGCCATCAAGGAGTTATAAAAATGAAATGGAACAGTATCTGCCTTCCCACCTTTGATGTGTTCTATTGTGGATAAAATATCGTTAGATTGAGGTTTCCAAATGATTGCATTTTTTCTTTACATCTTACACAGCACCCAACTTTTTTAAAAATTGGGGTCATATAACATTTAAGATAGTTCAGACAAAGATCCCAGGTGAACCCGTAGATATCTTACATCACGGCCCGGTTCATTCGGATGCCCATTTGCTGCGTGATCTTGAACAGGTTTTGCAGAAGAGCATTTGCTGCGTCGTAGTTCCTCCGGGTGTAAACCAGTAGCCAGTTAGTCAGATCCCTGACACCGATCAGGTTTTGTCCTCGCATGTCTTTTGACCAGTCTGCAAACTGAGGATTATAGTCTACCTGCAACCAACCGAGATCAAACAACTGTAGTCACTCAGAACACGTTATCAGAGGGCCCCGTAGAGACATCACCCAGCTTCCCATGCACTCTGAATGTCAAATCTATATTACACGCCCTACAGGGTCTGCAGAAAGTTGAGTGATGAAATGTACATGTAACAGAGGCAGACCAGCCACTGCTTCTGGGCCCAGCACTGAACTACTGCTAATTCAGCTATTAAGCTTAAGTCAATGCTAGGAACCGCCATCTTACACATTCCCCCTATGGTGTAGCCCAGGTTCCCCTCCCCATGCCGTATCCTACAAGGAGAAAGGAACCCAGGACAGAACCAACATTGGAGAGGGGAAACGTAATGTGAAAGAAGCCATACTTACAGCTTTGCCACTTAGCAAAATTTTTTCTGGTGGTGCCACTCTCCCAGTAAACTGCAGGAGTCGGGTATCGAAGTTCAGCCCCCAGTCACGGAGCTCCTTCTGTACGCTTTCATCCCTGAAGAACCAGAAGAAGAAGAAGATAGTTATAAACCATCCTCACGGAGCTCCAACAATCTCCGGACAACTCTTTACAATACGATTACAGCACTGCGGAGTCTAGTGTTAAGAGCTGAAGTAGGTCCTGACTGACACCAGAATACCGTATACAAGGCTCAGTACTTGCTATAATACTCCACGGGAATAAAAAGCATTTGAAACCCTTGACGCAGCGGATCTCTGCAGCAAACGTACATGAAGCAGACATGAGCTCCCCTCTAGAGGGCGATGTCCTCCTCCAAAAAAGACAGGGAAGAACAGCAGTGGGCGCCACACAGCAAAATACTTACCTGTGGATGTATTGCAGGAACTTCCCCACTTGCTGCTCCCTCTTGTCTGGCGCTAAGCGAGTGTGAACAGCGAGATCCTTCATGACCGTGAAATCGTTTCTCATTCGGTCTGTCAGACCTGTCATATAAGGCAAGAAGAAATGTAAATATGGGCTACAGCAGATTAGGCGGGCGCATCCTGCGGAGGATTCCTACTGCTGCACTTCATCTTACAAAAGAGGGATTGTGATAACTTTACATCTGACGTGGACAACCCGCTTCCTAGATCCCTCAGCCCCAACTACTGACTGGTGCAGCTGCTGAAAGCAGGATGGAGACACGGTGTTCCCCATAATGCTATTCACATGAATGTGCAACAACAGTCGCTGCAGCGGAAGTTTGCAAAAATACTCACTATAGCAAGAGAGAAAAATGCAGAAATTCTTATGGTATGTCTTATTCACATGAGCGTCTGATTTTGGTCAGTGAAAACCCGTGCAACTTTGATCTACAGACCCATTTTCTGTACATTCCCAACTTTCACTTGTGCATTTTTTATTTTGCAGCCAAGGAAAAAACAAAATCACGGAGGCCCAACATTGCTTAGCGTCGATCTGTGAAAAAATGGAGTGCATGGCGGTGTCAGTTTAAGCGCATGCAGTTATTTGTGCATTCGTTGACGTGAATGGGTAATTGTCAGAGTCAGACCAGAACAGGCCATGCTGCGACTTAAGGTTACGTTCACAGCTGCATTTTTTCATTCATTTTTAAAGGATTTTTTTTTTTTTTGAAAAGGGGGGAACAAAACAAAATCGATGTCCGAGGGCCGGTTACACCAAACAGGCTGTTGATTTGTAAAACTGCTATCAGCTATTGAACTTTGTTTAAGGAAAACAAAAACGTCGCATCAACACTTTCTGATCTAAGATTAGTAAAACAAAGTTCACATCTGTGATCTAAGCTAGAAATGCATCGCACCCAGTGACTGGTGACGGCAGTCAGGCGATATTCCCAAAACTTGTAGCAATCTTCCCAGCATTCCAAAAACCTGGTCATTACCAGCCGCATACATGGATGTAACTTCAATCAGTTTGAACTACCAAATCGGGGGCTAAAATTGAACCAAGATCACAGGCTGAGCCGTGTTGCTGCGACGTTCTTCTCCTTGGTCGGAAATCACCTCTTGTTGATCTAATATCAAAACTTTGTTGCAACGAGCTGTAAGTGATGCAAACTGGCGAACAGATCCAGGATTTTGACAGATCTGCTCTAGAAACTTAAAAAGGAAGCCAGACGAACTGGTAGCGAACAGCAAAACAAGAGCCCCTTCACACCTGCATGTTTATGTTCTGCTAGTTAACAGATCCATTTAAATTAACAGCACAGAATACGTTAATGAAAGTTGACTGGATGGTAAAGTGCCTGTAACGGATCTACAGCAATTCCATCAAGAAGCATGAGGCCCCCGGACAGTTGCAGCATACCGCACATTACTAGCAGCCTCTCAGCAGCACAACGCCGGCAGCCCAGAACACGTTTGACAAGTGCATACCGTCAGGAGCGAACTTCACACAGGCTGTAAACAATGTGGGCAATCTACAATGGAATACACCTGCAGGAAATCCACAATGGTCAAATGCACAGGGTGTCTAATTGCGGATCAGTCGCAGACTTTAATCCTTGTATTTTATGGTTTGCGGATTTGTAATGGAAAATTTCCAAACCATGTGAAGATTTCTGAAGTGTACGCCACATGGCTTGTACTGTAAACGCTGCAGCATTCCTGCAGCAATTCCGCTAGCAGAAGCTCCACAGCTTTTACAGCCTGTGTGAAGGCGGCCTAAGGTTACCCGCAAAGTGTGAATCTCTGCCGACTGGCAGTGGATCCGCCCGGCAGTCAGCTGACCTCCGCCTGCATGTGCGCTAACATTGTTACAAAGGCACGTAGCCAATAATAATCACTTACCTGTAAGGTTACAAAACTCTGGTACTAAAATAATTGCTCCATTAGCGACACCCGGCCTGGGCCTTCGCGGGATGTTGACAATTAGGGGCTGATTCATGTCTGTGACTTGTAGATTGTATTGCTGAGGGCGATGTAAAAAAATAATAATGACTGATCACAAGTATAACAGAAAACCAAAATCATTAACTCCTTAGTGATGCAACCTATTTTTGACCCAGAGATGCAACGATTTTCTTTTTGGACCTCTAGGCTACTTTTACATGGTAAAGTGTGATAGCTGGCTGTGAAACTCGGACCAATATCACGCTCGCCAACGTGCGATGTCCCAGCGGATGCGAGCTCTTATTGTATCAAAAACATCGTGCAACACTTCAGGGAAGTAGCGATTCTCCACTGCAGCTTTTAGCTGAGTTTTCACATTGTTTTCATCGGAAAACCTCGCATCGCACTCCTGTGCACCTCGCAAGCCGTGCAATGTTTTGCCAACCCCCTTGAAAAAAAATGGGTAGTACGTTCTGAGGGAACACTCAAAGATAGGACATGCTGAGAAAATAGAAAGATCGCTCATGTGTGTAACCCCATTCAAAAGAATGGGGTCCATATTTGTGCATCTCGCAAAACAGAAATTTGCATAATTATCTCGCACGTTTGCAAGCAGCCTTATCTCCATTTTTCAAAAGCCATAACATTCTTTGTATTCCATGAACACGGCTGCATGATCTGGGGGGTTGAGTTTGTGTGACAAGCTGTAGGTTTTATTGATGCCATTTTTGGGAACATGTATTGTATCGCATAAGTTCTTAAATTTGTATTTGTAGGGCAGAGAGCAAAAACAAAAAACACCTCAGTTCAGGCTTATTTATCGCGTAAAGCGTTGCGATTTTTATTGGTACCATTTTAGGCTGCTTTCACACGGCCAATAAAATCTTGCATGAATATGAAGCCTATTCTTTTGAATGGGGTCATATAGATGAGCGTTCTTTCCTGCATTGCATCGCTGTGTAGGAAAAAAAAACAAAAAACGCAGCATGTCCCATCTTTGGGTGTTCACTCGAATCGCATTTCCCATTGTTTTCAATAGGGCTGGCAAAAGCATCGCACCGTGTGCGATATGCACCCCAGTGTAATGCGATGTCTACCATTGAAAACAATGAGAAACACTTGCCGACCCTGCAGAGGATCGCCACTTCCCCGAAATGATTCACGGACCGATATCGCACTCGTCTGTGTGTAATTAACTTTAGGCCTCCCTCACACACACTGCTTTGCTTGTCTACCGTTTTTTAGTGCAGCACTAAACACTGTTAGAAGCCCCTATTGTTTTCAGTGGAGCCTCTCACATGGGCGCAGACAGCCGCTCGAACACGGTGCTTTTCGGTGCTAAGATTTTTGAGCGGTGTGTTCTATTTGAGTGTTTAGCGAAAGTAAAATACGGCAAAGCGAACCGCCTGTGAGAGCAGGGCCTTTGGGTACATACTGCTTTTTTGGATTACTTTTATTGCTTTTTTTGGAGACAAAATTAAAAAAGAAAGCATTTTGTTGTTTTTTTATTAAAGGGGTTGTCCCGCGCCGAAACGGGTTTTTTTTTTTTCAATAGCCCCCCCCCCCGTTCGGCGCGAGACAAACCCGATGCAGGAATACAAAAAAAAAAAAAAAACGGCCAGTACTTACCCGAATCCCCGCGCTCCCGTGACTTCTTACTTACCTAAGTAAGATGGCCGCCGGGATCTTCACCCACGGTGCACCATGCGGTGCACCGTGCGGTCCATTGCCGATTCCAGCCTCCTGATTGGCTGGAATCGGCACACGTGACGGGGCGGAGCTACGAGGAGCCGCTCTCCGGCACGAGCGGCCCCATTCAGAAAGGAAGAAGACCGGACTGCGCAAGCGCGTCTAATCGGGCGATTAGACGCTGAAAATTAGACGGCACCATGGAGACGGGGACGCCAGCAACGGAGCAGGTAAGTGAATAACTTCTGTATGGCTCATAATTAATGCACGATGTACATTACAAAGTGCATTAATATGGCCATACAGAAGTGTATACCCCCACTTTGTTTCGCGGGACAACCCCTTTAATAGCAATGCAGGATGAAGAGTCCGCTCAATAGATTGCAAGGGTCGTTACGGATGTGACAACACCAAATGTCAGTTTTAAGAGAAAGTATAATGCAGAGGCAGCACTCAGATGCTTGACAAAGACCGGTGGCAGACGGGTCGAACCGCTGCAGCCAAGTTTTATGACGGAGGAATAAAGTTTGCTATACTTTTTATTGCATCTGAGTGCTGCCTCTGCATTATACTTTCTCCATGGACTGTGGAACCGTGGTCCGGGTTCCGTTTTGAGGCTTTGCACTACTAGATCCTGCCCTTGTGGAGCAACGAATGAGTGCTGCTTGTGTGTTACTACTTCTAAGTGTCAGTTTTTAATTTTTTTTGTTTAAAAGAGATAACGTGCACAAAAACAAGTACTTCTGTACTGCAATGCATTATCGCTTCTCATGGCAATGGCAACCCATTAGCTCTCATTGATTACATGGTAGACGGCTAATGATATCAGAGGGAGTGTCCTTCAGTCTGAACGCTTTTACTTGCTGCGATCAACACAGATCCTCACTATCGTAGCGGGAGGCGAGCTGTATAAAGCCTGCACCATCCATAGGGCATAAATCTACGAGCATTCACAGGAACTTCTTCCCACCAGGTATGTACATTTATAGCCTGGGGGCAGGAAGGGGTTCTTCCTGGCTTGATTAATGTCATTTTCAAATGACATGTCATGTAGACCTGATGGGTGCGCGGCCCACACTTCTCTTGAGCTGCAGTCCCCACAACCTCCACAGCCAAGCTCTATGCGGTGGCAGGGAAGTATGGAAATACGCCGAGCTAGGTTTCCGTAATTCTCACAAATGTGAATGGGAGTTGCGGAAACAGTATGGCCCAACAGTGTTCAGATGTTTCCGTTCTCCCAGCTATATTACCATTGTGGCCACGCTTGGTCAAAACAAGAACAGCACATTAAAAGGGGTTGTGCCATCAAACATAAGTGCTTGCAAAATAATACCCAAGGCGAACAGCCGGGTTGTCCTCTATTTGGCAACCAACACCCGCAGAAAATGGTTGATGACACTTGGGGAAGCTGCGGCCAGCCAGACACTTCCCACGCAGCGGCCACTGTGATGTGAAGTGTAAAATTACTGAATGACCATTCAGATCAATCGACGTTCTGTAATAAAAGAATGCTGCCAGCTCGAGAAGAGGGGACTCCACTATATGACGTCCAATTGTCCTATGATCAATGGTTATCTTGGCACAACCCCCTTAAAGGACAACCCCTTGAGATGTTTGTGGACCGCCGTCTCCCAGCAGATCTTACATTTTTATAGTAGTCCACAAAGGTGATCTCGCTGCCATCTGCCTTCTTAAAGGTGGACTGCGGAGTCATGTTCCAGGCTATCTCATCGATGCGGTAGGTCTTATTGTTGTACCTGCAGAAGAATAGGAAGTATTTTATAGATAGGATCATTAATTTATGTAGATTAACCCCTTCCTGTCATCCCCCATGCAGTTAGGAAGTCTATAGCCGTCCACAGTGTGCACCATGTATGGAGTGGGCTCAGGAGCTGAACCCACTATATACGATGGATATCGGCTGCCTCTGACAGCTGACACATGCCCACAACAGCCGCAATTAGAGATAACTCTGATTGCAGCAGTTAACTGTTTAAATGGTTTTATCAGTTCTGACAGCGCAATCTAAATGTCCCAATCGATCCTCTTGTGTTAAGATGGCGAGGGCGCTGTCCGGCTATCATGTCAGCCTGGGACTTCTGAAGAGAAATGCCTTGATAGTCAAACTATGGTGGCAGAAAGCAATTTTCTACAGTATTTTATTTAAGTATGGTGATCCTGTGAGCTTAATACCCCTAAGTTGTCATTTTGCCTCCATTTTACATAAGGAACACAGAAGTGCGACACAGAAACAAGATCCGACAGTGCAGTTAGCCCCTTATGCAGCAAGGCTCTAATAGGAGAAGTTGATGTCTGTAAAGAGACCGTAATGCAGTGAAGCCTGTCACACCGTGAATAAGCCGGACCTACAGGGCGACAAATACAATGGTGACACGCCGCTCATCCCGTCCCCAGTGGCTCCCTTACTTGGTGAGTACAATCTGTCCAACAAGTTCTTTGACGCAGAAGTCCTGGAATCTCTGAGGACCAGCCGAGGAATAGATATTTTCCATTATGTTGTGAACAGTTTCATTCCTGAGAACTTTATGGCTGACGTCGATGCTCAACAAGATGTTGCTTTCGTATTGCAGGATGGATGTGGCAAAACCGGGCCAGATGGAAAGTCTGATGGCAGAGGAGGCAGGATGTTAGGGTGAAAACTCGAGTGACGCACATGTGACCAAAAGTAGCAAAACACAACTTCTAGATTAAAGATGCATTTAAAGGGCTTAATTCCTGTTGATGCAATAAATTTAGTTTACAGTGTACCTCAGGTATTTACAGTGATTGTGTGTGAATACAATACTTATCCTGTATTATACTCCAGAGCTGCACTCACTATTCTGCTGGTGTAGTCACTGTGTACATACATTACTTATCCTGTACTGACCCTGAGTTACATCCTGTATTATACTCCAGAGCTGCACTCACTATTCTGCTGGTGGAGTCACTGTGTACATACATTACTTATCCTGCACTGCTCCTGAGTTACATCCTGTATTATACTCCAGAGCTGTGCTCACTATTCTGCTGGTGTAGTCACTGTGTACATACATTACTTATCCTGTACTGATCCTGAGTTACATCCTGTATTATACTGCAGAGCTGCACTCACTATTCTGCTGGTGTAGTCACTGTGTACATACATTACTTATCCTGTACTGATCCTGAGTTACATCTTGTATTATACTCCAGAGCTGCACTCACTATTCTGCTGGTGGAGTCGCTGTGTACATACATTACTTATCCTGTACTGCTCCTGAGTTACATCCTGTATTATACTCCAGAGCTGCACTCACTATTCTGCTGGTAGAGTCACTGTGTACATACATTACTTATCCTGTACTGATCCTGAGTTACATCCTGTATTATACTTCAGAGCTGCACTCACTATTCTGCTGGTGGAGTCACTGTGTACATACATTACTTATCCCGTACTGATTCTGAGTTACATCCTGTATTATACCCCAAAGCTGCACTCACTATTCAGTTGGTGGAGTCACTGTGTATATACATTACTTATCCTGTACTGATCCTGAGTTACATCCTGTATTATACTCCAGAGCTGCACTCACTATTCTGTTGGTGGAGTCACTGTGTATATACATTACTTATCCTGTACTGATCCTGAGTTACGTCCTGTATTATACCCCAGAGCTGCACTCACTATTCTGTTGGTGGAGTCACTGTGTATATGCATTACTTATCCTGTACTGATCCTGAGTTACATCCTGTATTATACCCCAGAGCTGCACTCACTATTCTGCTGGTGGAGTCACTGTGTACATACATTACTTATCCTGTACTGACCCGGAGTTACATCCTGTATTATACTCCGGAGCTGCACTCACTATTCTGCTGGTGGAGTCACTGTGTACATACATTACTTATCCTGTAGTGATCCTCAGTTACATCCTGTATTATACCCCAGAGCTGCACTCACTATTCTGCTGGTGGAGTCACTGTGTATATACATTACTTATCCTGTACTGATCCTGAGTTACATCCTGTATTATACTCCGGAGCTGCACTCACTATTCTGCTGGTGGAGTCACTGTGTACATACATTACTTATCCTGTACTGACCCTGAGTTACATCCTGTATTATACTCCAGAGCGGCACTCCCTATTCTGCTGGTGGAGTCACTGTGTACATACATTACTATGTTCAGCTTGCCCCCTCACCTCGATTACAGAAGGGTCATGCACATATAACTGTTTATTACATTACCGGTGAGCTCTGACTTCTGTTGCGTCGTTTGGGTTGTAGTAGTTGCGTCCAATTTGCTTCATGTTCATTATCTTCAGAAGTCTAGAGGGGAGAATGAGAGGAGGTGAACAGCGCCCCTCGCTAGGCTTACAGTCACCAGCAGTACGCATGTGGATATAATGTACCGCTGTGTGCAGGACAGAGTGAGGAGGTGCCTTTATCTTGGGATTTGGAAAGTAAGAAACAAAAGCAGGTGAGGCTTGTCATTTATACGCTGGAGCCAAGGAAGAAGGGGGAGCACTCTGCCTCCTCCCAGTGTCAGTCACCGCCCTGAATCCTCCAACGCCTGCCAGTCACCGCCCTGACTGTCCCTCCTATAGAATTTATACTTATTACTCCTCTCCATAATTGCTCCCCTCAGTGCAGCATTGTTTGGGTCATTAGTATAACGGGGTAGTTGGATGGTTTCGGTTATTTTTTGCAAATAAAAGCAAGTTTAAAAAAAAAAAAATACATACAGATGTTTGCTTAAAGGGGTTGTCCCGCGAAAGCAAGTTGGGGTATACACTTCTGTATGGCCATATTAATGCACTTTGTAATGTACATTGTGCATTAATTATGAGCCATACAGAAGTTATTCACTTACCTGCTCCGTTGCTGGCGTCCTCGTCTCCATGGTGCCGTCTAATTTTCGGCGTCTAATCGCCCGATTAGACGCGCTTGCGCAGTCCGGGTCTTCTTCTTTTCTGAATGGGGCCGCTCGTGCCGGAGAGCGGCTCCGTGTAGCTCCGCCCCGTCACGTGCCGATTCCAGCCAATCAGGAGGCTGGAATCGGCAATGGACCGCACAGAAGAGCTGCGGTCCACCGAGGGAGAAGATCCCGGCGGCCATCTTCAACCGGTAAGTAAGAAGTCACCGGAGCGCGGGGATTCAGGTAAGCGCTGTGCGGATTTTTTTTTAGGTCCCTGCATCGGGTTTGTCTCGCGCCGAACGGGGGGGCTGTTGAAAAAAAAAAAAAACCCGTTTCGGCGCGGGACAACCCCTTTAAGGCTGCTTCCACACGGGCAACACGAGAAAATCGCAGCAATATCGCTGCGTTTTCTTGCGGCAATAAAGCGATTTTTTTGTCGCTACCAAGTTGTGTTTATGAACAGTCTGGGTCTGGCATTATGGAGGTCTTTATAGGAATAAAGAAAGATAGTGAGGAGAAATAACGTGTGAATACAAACGCCAGTAAGAGGAAGACTGTCAGAAGGGAGACTTAAGAACCAACAACTGACCTCTTGAAAATGATGTTGTAGAACTGAAAGCAGGTTGGCGACGTTGGTGGGAGCTCATTAGTCGGAGTAATGGTCACCTTCACAGTCTCTCCATTTCGGGTTTGGCTAATCACCTCCGTCTTCAAGAAGCAGAAAGATATTAAATACAAGTTTCTGTTATTTTAACCACCTCAACCATTACAGCAGAGTGAACGGACCTGCTAAAGGGACCAAACGCAAATCAGCAAAACTCAGAACATATTTCAGGAATCCATTTGCTAGACTTGTGAGCTGCTTTCACAAGCCTAGACACAGTAAACCCTAGTCATACCCAAACGGATGACTACCGGGCATGTCTGCAATGCCGAAGGGTTTATGTCTAGTTGTTAATTATAGCACTCAATGCCAGTCTACTGCATGAAAAGCCAAGATATGGTCTTGTATAAAGAGAGACGGGGCTCTAGAGTAGAAAGATTATAGAGAAGTCTGAGACCTAGGCTGTCAAGGTATGCTGAGAATTATAGTTTACAACTCCTGGAAAGCTGCAGGCTGAGGATCAGCGCTACAGGCAAAAATAAAGTTCTGACAGACAAGGCAGATCTATGTTCTCATGTCCATCAATGATCGACCTGTAGCTCCGTTTTCTGAAGCACGTGCTTACCTTGGGTATTCTTTTTGGTAAAAACAATACCGTTCCGTCGAACGCACGCGCTTTCCCAATGGTTTCTTCATGCTGGTATAGTAGGGCCAACCGCAAACGCATGGCCTCCATGGGGGGGTTGTAGTCAACGTGATACTGGTACAAGGCCCACTGGGGTCGTGAGACCAGTTTGATGTGGTTGGTCACAAGTTGAATGGAGCTCCCAGAAACACCTGAGGATGTCAAGAGGAAATTAGATCACATCTTAGGGTGCAATTACTCACTGCTGAGAAAATCCACATGGATTTTGCTGCGTTGAATAAACCTAACTGAATGGGGTTTATTTGCTGCGGAATTTCAGCTTGTATTTCGTAGCCAAAATTCTGCTGCGTGAACTCTGCCATAACCCAAATTTACACAGGCTAGCGCAATACCGGACGGAGTTTATTGCACTTGTGGAATTGCGATTTTCTATGCAAGTGCAATGCCATTTGCGAGAATATTGCAACACTGAACATGCAATGTTCAGAAACGTGAAAAATGTTGCCTATTTTAGTGAGAAAATTAAAAATGGCACTTGCATGAAACTCAAGCTTCATGCATGAATATATGTATTTGAACTGGCAGATGAGATCCGTCAGGCCCAAATACACTTCTGATTTATTCAAAGGAAGTACAATACAAATATAATTCACCATGACGCACCAATTACATGTACGCCCCCCCAAAATCATAACTCATGATTGGCCTAGTATGTAATGACGCTAATGATTAACATATGTTTACGCCCCAGGTGTATGTCGCTATGTGAACACGTAATTCCTATATACCAAGCAGCATAGACTTTATTAATATTCCAATCTGGGCCGAAAGAGTGCAGTCAGAGATAAGAAGTTCCCCCCCTGGATAGCTAGATGCGGAGGGGTTAGCTTTAACATTGTACTTGCACATACCAGGGTATAATACTGAGCTCGTTAACCATTTCACTGCTAGCTATTTCCTATGAAGGTGAATATATGAATCTAAATATATGTTTGCCTAGGCTGATATAAGAAACACATTTATATTACTACTACAACACAAGGAACACAATTACCAGTTTTAGATGCTTGGACGTGCTGTATGGTTTGTCGGGTGTTCACCCCGGTGTCATAGAAGTCACGTCTACGGCCTCCCCGTTCCCCGAGCGATATGTCCTGAAATCCAGCTGAGAGCTGCAGAACTAAGAAGAGGGAAACAGTCAGCAGGAGAAAGTTACAAGGCAGATAAACAATGAAACCCCTAGGTATGAGCTGCTAATCCCAAATATAGGGTGTGACTGATAGCAGATCCTAGAAAGCTACTGCAAGGCGGGGCTATAGCAAAATGTACTTTGACGCCTTTAATTCCCAATTATAAAAATTTACGAACCAAATTATATTTTATGTTTGCCCAAACCAAAAAACATCATCAGTACATATAAACTGAAGAAAGCAGCTTCCCCCAACACCCTGGGCCACAGAGAGTCAGACACGTACCCCTCGGATGGAAGTAGTAACCCCTACAGACAGTCCTGCTGCTTGCACTATGGAAAGTGCTGGCATCCCATTACGTTACAGTAGTTGTAAGGGTCAAAAAAAAAAGGACACAGGTCCCAATTTTTTTTTTTATGGGAGAGCATTTACTTAATGTAGAATTCTTCTTAAACACTGAATATTAGGTGGGTTACCCTCAGGCGGTCGTCTCTCCACGGCTGGCGGACCTCTTTGGCGCCCTCTTCCAACAAGTAATGGCTCAGGGGCCGGTGGCTGCGGCTGCTGCGCTGGTGGTCGTTGTGGCCTCTCTGTGGGCCTGGGGGCTTGAGCCTCTGGCACCTGTAATCAAGAGAGAATTATCCTGTGTTAGGCTTGGCTACACGGCAACTTTGGTCATGCGACTTTGTGATCTTCATGTCGTGTGACCAAGTCACCACATAACCAGAGCCCTATAGATAAATGGCCAATGAGCCTTCAGAAGTGCATCATTCTCTTTTTTTGAAGCCCTGTCACCCTGATATTCCGGTTTATATATTTCGCACCCGGTATTTATTCCAGTTGATCCTCTTAGCCTGCCAAAATCCAGGCTAATAGTGATCGATGGCGCCCCCTTTATTCCTCTGCTTGGAATCCCACGCACGCACACAGCGCAGTAACTGCCACAATAGTGCAACTCACTTCTTTAGTGTTCCTGAAGGACCTTGGAAGGCTTCTAGAGACTTACAGGACCTTAAAGGGGTTGTCCCGCGCCGAAACGGGTTTTGTTTTTTTTTCAACAGCCCCCCCGTTCGGCACGAGAAAAACCCGATGCAGGGACCTGAAAAAAAATCCGCACAGCGCTTACCTGAATCCCCGCGCTCCGGTGACTTCTTACTTACCAGTTGAAGATGGCCGCCGGGATCTTCTCCCTCCGTGGACCGCAGCTCTTCTGTGCGGTCCATTGCCGATTCCAGCCTCCTGATTGGCTGGAATCGGCACGTGACGGGGCGGAGCTACCAGGAGCCGCTCTTTGGCACGAGCGGCCCCATTGAGAAAAGCAGAAGACCTGGACTGCGCAAGCGCGTCTAATCTGGAGATTAGACGCCGAAAATTAGACGGCACCATGGAGACGAGGACGCTAGCAACAGAACAGGTAAGTGAATAACTTCTGTATGGCTCATAATTAATGCACAATGTACATTACAAAGTGCATTAATATGGCCATACAGAAGTGTATAACCCCACTTGCTTTCGCGGGACAACCCCTTTAAGTGTGCACTGCGCATGCGTCCGCTAGCAGGGACATAGCTGTGCAGGAAACCCTGGTCAGAGTGCTTGCGCAAGATTTCTAGTGAAGATGGACAATTATGCAGATTTCTATCAAATCTCAGGGGCGCGCCTGGACCGCGGGAGCGGACAACATCCGACTCTTCAGCTTGTTTGCATACCAGGTGAGAAAACTTTAATGAAGATTGTAAAGGTACTGTTTGAGCTCTAACATTGTTTAGCGCTACTGTATTGCCCGGATGAGCCCTACTACCTCCTTAGTTGGTTTATGAAAACAGGGTTCACTTATCCGCCAGGATTAATAGCAATCATGACATATAAGCTGTTGACGGGGCAGGAAGCTCCCGACGTCATCCATCGGCCGATGGCAGACGGAGAACTGATCATGGCCACCAGGTCTGCCATGCAAACTTATCAGGCCGTGCGTCGGGCCGAGTCCTATAGGAGAGCTCCCAAAGGCACACTACACGGCCCTCATAAGTTGTGGAGTCCAGTATATCAGCGAACAAACAAGATCCTATTTTCAAAAAAGCAAAACAAAAAAAAACACTTTTCGCTACAAAATGCCTGGGAAGGGAGGACAGAGATCGTTCCAGCGCAGCCTGCATCCACAGTAAACAGGCCGTCGCTCATAAGTGATACTGCCTGTTCACAAGGATGATCTGTTCAGTTTTCTGCATGCAGGAACTAAACAACTCATCGGTCGTTCAGTCGGGGAATGCGTGTTCACTGAACGATAATCATTCCCGCTGGACCGTGGGAGTCCGATCTATTATCGGCCCGTGTAAAAGCCCCCAACTAACGCCCTATAAATCTCCTTATTTGGGTCGTCTGTGACCTTTCCACTATGTGAATAATAGCTCTACATGAGTACCTGCTGTCCGGGTGGTCGTTGCGGGGCCTGCTCCTGGGCGCGGGCTCTCCCGCGGGCGCGGGCTCTGGCTCGTCCAGTCATCTTCTATTCCTGCAGAGGAAACAGATTTCAAGAAATAAACATTAAAACGAGAAAAAAAAAATTAACATTTTAGTATAAAACAGAGGCGGTTTTTCCCACCTCGCGTTCGTTGGAATGATTTCAACGACACACTATTACTACGGCCACTGTGGGGTGGGGCACTGTTACCACTGGGGCCACTGCTGCCACTGCGGGGTGGGGCCACTGCTGCCACAGTGTTTCTCCCAAAATAAGACACTGTCTTATATTAATTTTTGCCCCAAAAGAGGTATGGTGTCTTATTTTCAGGGGGCTTTTACTCACCTGATCCGCGGCGTCCCGATGCCTCGCAATGGTCTCTGGCGTCGCTGCGGCAAGCTGCACTGTCCTCCGCGCTGACATATCAGTTTATTTCAGGTAAATGGGGCTTTGAATACCCCGCCTCCAGCAAAGCGAGTGCTGTGATTGGATCAAGCACCAGCCATTCACAGCCGGCGCTCGATGAGCCAATCACAGCCATTCAGTGATCGAGCACTGGCTGTGATTGTCTGCTGCTCGATCTAATCAAGTCACTTGCTTGCATTACTATGAGGCCACGGGGGGGGGGCTATTACTACGAGACCACCGGGGGGGGGGGGCGCTATTACTACGAGGGGGGGTCACTCTGATGGTTACTACGAGACCACTGGGGGGGGGGGGGGGCTAGTACTACGAGGCCACCGGGGGGTGGGGTGTGCCCCATTACTATGAGGCCATTGGGGGAGGGGTTTACCATTACTAGAGGCCACTGGGGGGAGGGGGGGGGGGGTCACTATTACTACGAGGCCACTGGGGGGGGGGCACTATTACTACGAGGCCTCTGTCTGGGGGGGGCACTATTACTACGAGGCCTCTGGGGGGGCACTATTACTACGAGGCCTCTGGGGGGGCACTATTACTACGAGGCCACCGGGGGGGGGGGGGGGGGGGCACTATTACTACGAGGCCACCGGGGGGTGGGGGGGCACTATTACTACGAGGCCACCGGGGGGTGGGGGGGCACTATTACTACGAGGCCACCGGGGGGTGGGGGGGGCACTATTACTACGAGGCCACCGGGGGGGGGGGGGGGGGGCGGCACTATTACTACGAGGCCACCGGGGGGTGGGGGGGCACTATTACTACGAGGCCACCGGGGGTGGGGGGGGCACTATTACTACGAGGCCACCGGGGGGTGGGGGGGCACTATTACTACGAGGCCACCGGGGGGTGGGGGGGGCACTATTACTACGAGGCCACCGGGGGGTGGGGGGGCACTATTACTACGAGGCCACCGGGGGGGGGGTGGCACTATTACTACGAGGCCACCGGGGGGTGGGGGGGGGCACTATTACTATGAGGCCACCGGGGGGGGGGGGGGGGGGGCACTATTACTACGAGGCCACCGGGGGGGGGTGGGGGGGCACTATTACTACGAGGCCACCGGGGGGGTGGGGGGGGCACTATTACTACGAGGCCACCGGGGGGGTGGGGGGGCACTATTACTACGAGGCCACCGGGGGGTGGGGGGGCACTATTACTACGAGGCCACCGGGGGGGTGGGGGGGCACTATTACTATGAGGCCACCGGGGGGGTGGGGGGGCACCATTACTATGAGGCCACTGGGGGGGGGGTGGGGGTTTACCATTACTAGAGGCCACTGGGGGGAGGGGGGGGTCACTATTACTACGAGGCCACTGGGGGGGGGGGGGCACTATTACTACGAGGCCTCTGGGGGGGCACTATTACTACGAGGCCTCTGGGGGGGGGGGGGCACTATTACTACGAGGCCTCTGGGGGGGGGGCACTATTACTACGAGGCCACCGGGGGGTGGGGGGGGGGGCACTATTACTATGAGGCCAGCGGGGGGGGGGGGGGCACTATTACTACGAGGCCACCGGGGGGGTGGGGGGGGGCACTATTACTACGAGGCCACCGGGGGGGTGGGGGGGCACTATTACTACGAGGCCACCGGGGGGGTAGGGGGGGGGGGCACTATTACTACGAGGCCACCAGGGGGGTGGGGGGGCACTATTACTACGAGGCCACCGGGGGGGTGGGGGGGCACTATTACTACGAGGCCACCGGGGGGGTGGGGGGGCACTATTACTACGAGGCCACCGGGGGGGGGGTGGGGGGGGCACTATTACTACGAGGCCACCGGGGGGGTGGGGGGGCACTATTACTATGAGGCCACCGGGGGGGGTGGGGGGGCACTATTACTACGAGGCCACCGGGGGGGGGGGGGCACTATTACTACGAGGCCACTGGGGAGGGGCACTATTACTACGAGGCCACTGGGGGGGGGGAGGGGGGCGATTACTACGAGGCCACTACGATGGTTACTAGGAGGCCACTGGGCGGTCACTACTGCTATGAGGCCACTGGGGGGTGGGGTGGTGTCACTATTACTATATGTACCTCTTAGATGAAACCACGCCCATAGCCCAATAAACCCTACAGCTGAGCATTTCTTACATTGTATCCAGTGCAGACAGTCTTGTTGGTTAGGTGGCTCAGACGAGTGTATGTCCGGGTGCGAGCACACATGTCCACCTGTCTGCGTACATCCAATCCCCAGAGCCCATATTGGCGTCTATTTGTGCGGAATTTGCGCCAAGATAGGACATGCTTTGTTTTTTTTCACACGCGAGATACACATGTGAAAAAAAAAACCTGCAGGTGTGAGCGGCCCAACAGAAATCAGTAAGCCATTAGTATCACATGTGTGAAAAGGACCGCAGCCTGCAGTTACAAGCACCGACCACTATACAGCGGTTAGAGCAGCGGCTCCCGCGCCGTACCACAGTGTGCAGTGGCCATAACAGCGGGCGCCACCGGAAGTCCTGAGCTCGGATCCCTAGCATTCCATGCATATTTGCCTGGAAGACCCCTTTAATTGCTTACCTCCCGGATCAGAGTGCGACAGCGGAAAGAAGTTATTCAAATCGCGATAACAGCCGGATACATCCGGCGTCGCTGTAATCGTACCGACCGCAAAACACGGAGAAGGTGTCACACCACAATAAGGACGCCAGAAAAGCAGGAATCCCTAAAAATGGCACAATTTCCCCCCCTAAGACATGTTGGAGCATCTCTCAGTGTATCAAGTACAACTCAGTGCGGTCCTCGCGCCGCGGATGGCGGGAAAACGAAAAAGCTAGGATTTTGTTTTAAAATCATAACTAGAAAAACGAAAAAGGAACTTTTTTTGCATTTCCTGGTTCTATGGGGCGCCTGCTGGTAGACTGTAAGGGGTCATGTCCACGGGTGCGAATGTGCGCATATTTATTTACGTGCGTAAGGCGGGGTGAACAGAAGCCACTGGCTTCTACGGGTTTATTGCCGTGTCTATCTATTGCAGGTTAAAAAGAAAAAAAATGGCCAAAATAACCCATATTAAAATCAATTCCCATAATGACCACTGGGGGCGCCCCTGCGGCACTTATTTCTTGCTCGTGTAAATATATGCGCAGAAATGATAGGCGCGATACGCAGGGAATAAGGATTTAGGCAACTGAAGTAACTTACCGCATATCGCACGCACAGGTTTTGCGCACGTAATAGGCGGTACCAATCTTTACATGACTTGACTGCGCCTCTCACACACTGTGCGAAGTGCGTGCAATAAATACCCGCAGTGCGGTCGGACACGCAGGTCACCGCGTGCTGCGAGCGGGAAAACAATGCAGGACCAACGCTTCAGGCCGCGGTCGCGGTTCGCTGGTACGTTTTCTGCACAGCCTGAAAGCCTCAACGTTCAGCGGTGAACAGAAGGTTCATGAATACGGCCGAAACAGCAATTAACGAGCCGGCGAAAATGGCGCAAAAAACCCCAACACACCTCACTTAGAAAATCCGTTACAAAGATGGGCGCCTTTTTACATTCACACGGGCAAGAATCCCGTGCGAGTTCTGTCCGCGACCGGCGGCTCACGCCGAAGAACATACATGTGAACGGGTCATTCACACGAGAGATTTGTCACGCGGAGCGACAGCGCAACGCGAGACGAGGACACGTGACGCTCCGCACATCAGACGGCACACGGCGGCGGCGGCCACCTGCTGTGCGAGGGGCAACTCGCTCTCTGCCGCGTGATCGCAGCCCGACGGCGGTCACACGGCGACTTTCAAGCACAAGTTCCGCCCAACGATACGAACGGAATTCGTGCGCAAAAAAACCCCCACGATTCCCGGGTTTTCGTTAATATGAGTGTTTTCTCCCTCGGTGAAGTTGCGTACTGACAAACCGCCGCGATTCCTATTATTCGGTAATTCCGCGCACGGAATCACCGCCATTTCTTATGGAAATTTTTTTTTTAAGCGGTCAGCGTGCGCCGCGGTCACACACGATGCGATTTCTACCACTGACGCTGTTGGAAGCCGCGGCGGTTATTTCTGCGTCTCTGTGAAAATCACGAGGCGGCTCACAGAGGCGCTCAGAGGACGCCGCGCAAAACTGCAGCAACTTATAGCGTTTCCAAAGACTTTACGCTTTTAAAACACTAAAATGGACGAAAATAGCGCAGCGGCGCCCGTAAATCGCCATGTTTGAGCGCCGATCTGAGTCCCCCTTGTAGCGCAAGCAGTGCCGCGCTCAGGACGCCGTGCTAATCGCGGTGAATAGCGGTGAGCGTGAGGCGGCCGGAGTGCGTGCCGGCGGGGGAAAGTTTTTAAAAAACGCTGCGTCGCACGCGGAGCGCCAAGTTTAAACACGCGGGATCGGTCTGAGAGTCTCGCTCAGATTACGTCTTCGCCCGCCTGGATGCGCCCGATCACGCGGCTGGAGTCGCGCTGCGCACTACACGGTACAGAGAGCTCATGGCTTCCAGGGGGCTCGTTCACCGGAGCGCATTACTTCACACGCCGTTCGCTCACGTGAAAACACACGACGCGGTCTACCCTGTGCACATTTGCGCAGCGCTCACATGACTGCGGGCAACATACCAGCAGACCTGCGTGTTTAATCAATGGGACTTTGCACGCATTTATATGCATAAGGGAACACAATGTGCATTTGTGCAGCCAAAATGTGCAACTCAGCATCAAAATAACGTGACAACATTGACAAGTAATTCTAAAACTCACTTGCAGACCTGCTGGGACTTGTAGTGCCGCCTCACTAAAGGGAGAAGGCGGTAAAAAATACCTGCTGCGCCACAACCACTTCGCTACTCACCGTCTCACTGCGCATGCGCGAGAATGCAGTCTCCTAAACAGTCGCGGCACGCCCTGGCTGCAACTTAAGCGTTTGGCGCCCTCGCGCATGCGTATATCGCGCCGGAAGCGGCTGAACCTCCATGTTTGTTTCGGCCCGTGTAACATAGCAGGGCGTCCATGTTTGTTTTGGGCAGTGAGCCGTGAAGGCATGTAAGGATATGAAATACGTAATTCTCTTCCTTTCACTGACTTGTAGTAACATT
Source organism: Eleutherodactylus coqui (assembly GCA_035609135.1). Lineage (NCBI taxonomy): Eukaryota > Metazoa > Chordata > Amphibia > Anura > Eleutherodactylidae > Eleutherodactylus > Eleutherodactylus coqui. Next base: position 516,378,052 of record CM069405.1, read on the forward strand.
ATAGGGTGAGCGGAGAAGATTTGTGAGGCTTTTTATTAGGTAGTGCAGTAGTTGCCCGTAAGAAAGATGGCGGCCAGGGGGCGGAAGAGGAAGGTGACAGGACGCCGGGTCTGCTGGAGGGACACTCCGCAATGGAGAGTGAGGAGTGTGAAGACTGGCTGCTGGAGTCTATAAAGCTGTGAGTGTGCCAGGCTGTGCAGATGACACACTGTGGGGGGTGGGGTGATCTGCAGTTTGTGCCCCCATACTAGTATAGCCCGGCTGTCGCCGCTCGCTCTGATTTTCGTGTTTCCCCTTCAGGTATAACGATCTTCACGACTTTGCGCTGCAGGAGGCGACGAGGGTCATCGAGTGGACGGGAGAGAAGAGTGCGTGTGCCGTATGTTCTCATGACATGGTGGCCCCTGTAACTGTATAAAGCTCCGCCTCCTTCATGGCGTCTGTATACCCCGGAGATGGCGGAGGCCGAACCCAGTGGTCTGTCAGCTCTGCACATGTGTGGCTGATGTTGGCGGGTGATGACCTTTCAGCTGTTGGGAGACTACAACTCCCAGCATGCCTGACCGGACAGCCTGTACAATCCTGACAGTCGGTCGCTCCGAGCCCCATCGCAGGCGCCGCTGTGCAGTCACTGCTGCGATGTTACCGCTCGTCCGTGGTAACCCTTCACATACCGGTCTCTACGGAGGGTTGTAGTACTGATGGATGTCCCAATGTCCTGTGAGACCCCCTGAGAGAGGGCAGACGATGTGTGTGATGTCCTCACAGCTCCTACAAGGCTTCGTTGTCCATGACTCTGGCGGCACCGCACACACCGCATGGCTTCCATTCCCCAATAACATGGCCAACAGGGGACTCTGGAAGGTCCTGAAGCTGCGATGTCCTATACTGATTGGTTAGTGACATCCCCCCCACCAGACCCCCGTTGTCAGCTCTGCACCTGGTGACGTCCCCCCACCTAACCCCGTTGTCAGCGCTACACCTGGTGACGTCCCCCCCACCAGACCCTGCTGTCAGCTCTACACCTGGTGACATCCCCCCACCCACCAGACCCCATAGTCAGCTCTACACCTGGTGACATCCCACCACCAGACTCCGTTGTCAGCTCTACACCTGGTGACATCCCACCACCAGACCCCGTTGTCAGCTCTACACCTGGTGACTTCCCCCACCAGACCCCGTTGTCAGCTCTACACCTGGTGACTTCCCCCACCAGACCCCGTTGTCAGCTCTACACCTGGTGACATCCCACCACCAGACTCCGTTGTCAGCTCTACACCTGGTGACATCCCACCACCAGACTCCGTTGTCAGCTCTACACCTGGTGACATCCCACCACCAGACTCCGTTGTCAGCTCTACACCTGGTGACATCCCACCACCAGACCCCGTTGTCAGCTCTACACCTGGTGACTTCCCCCACCAGACCCCGTTGTCAGCTCTACACCTGGTGACTTCCCCCACCAGACCCCGTTGTCAGCTCTACACCTGGTGACTTCCCCCACCAGACCCCGTTGTCAGCTCTACACCTGGTGACTTCCCCCACCAGACCCCGTTGTCAGCTCTACACCTGGTGACTTCCCCCACCAGACCCCGTTGTCAGCTCTACACCTGGTGACTTCCCCCACCAGACCCTGTTGTCAGCTCTACACCTGGTGACATCCCCCCACCAGACCCCCGTTGTTAGCTCTACACCTGGTGACGTCCCCCCCCACCAGACCCCCGTTGTCAGCTCTACACCTGGTGACGTCCCCCCCACCAGACCCTGTTGTCAGCTCTACACCCGGTGACATCCCCCCCACCAGACCCCCGTTGTCAGCTCTACACTCGGTGACATCCCCCCCACCAGACCCCCGTTGTCAGCTCTACACCCGGTGACATCCCCCCCACCAGACCCCGCTGTCAGCTCTACACCTGGTGACATCCCCCCACCAGACCCCGCTGTCAGCTCTACACCTGGTGACATCCCCCCACCAGACCCCGCTGTCAGCTCTACACCTGGTGACGTCCCCCCCACCAGACCCCGCTGTCAGCTCTACACCTGGTGACGTCCCCCCCCACCAGACCCCGCTGTCAGCTCTACACCTGGTGACGTCCCCCCCCACCAGACCCTGCTGTCAGCTCTACACCTGGTGACGTCCCCCCCCACCAGACCCTGCTGTCAGCTCTACACCTGGTGACATCCCCCCACCAGACCCCCGTTGTCAGCTCTATACCTGGTGACATCCCCCCACCAGACCCCGTTGTCAGATCTACACCTGGTGACATCCCCCCACCAGACCCCGTTGTCAGATCTACACCTGGTGACGTCCCCACCCCCACTAGACCCCGTTGTCAGCTCTGCACCTGGTGACGTCCCCCCCCCCCACCACCAGACCCTGCTGTCAGCTCTACACCTGGTGACATGCCCTCCCCCCCCCCCACCAGACCCCGTTGTCAGCTCTACACCTGGTGACATCCCACCACCAGACCTCGTTGTCAGCTCTACACCTGGTGACATCCCCCCACTAGACCCCGTTGTCAGCTCTGCTCTACACCTGGTGACATCCCCCCCACCAGACCCCGTTGTCAGCTCTACACCTGGTAACATCCCACCACCTGACCCCGTTGTCAGCTCTACACCTGGTGATGTCCCCCCCACCAGACCCTGCTGTCAGCTCTACACCTGGTGACATGCCCCCACCCACCAGACCCCATAGTCAGCTCTACACCTGGTGACATCCCCCCCACCAGACCCCGCTGTCAGCTCTACACCTGGTGACATCCCACCACCAGACCCCGTTGTCAGCTCTACACCTGGTGACTTCCCCCCACCAGACCCCGTTGTCAGCTCTACACCTGGTGACTTCCCCCCACCAGACCCCGTTGTCAGCTCTACACCTGGTGATATCCCCCCCACCAGACCCCGTTGTCAGCTCTACACCTGGTGACATCCCCCCCACCAGACCCCGTTGTCAGCTCTACACCTGGTGACATCCCCCCCACCAGACCCCGTTGTCAGCTCTACACCTGGTGACATCCCCCCCCACCAGACCCCGTTGTCAGCTCTACACCTGGTGACATCCCCCCCACCAGACCCCGTTGTCAGCTCTACACCTGGTGACATCCCCCCCACCAGACCCCGTTGTCAGCTCTACACCTGGTGACATCCCCCCCACCAGACCCAGTTGTCAGCTCTACACCTGGTGACATCCCCCCCTCACCAGACCCCGATGTCAACTCTACACCTGGTGACATCCCCTCACCAGACCCCGCTGTCAGCTCTACACCTGGTGACATCCCCCCCTCACCAGACCCCGATGTCAGCTCTACACCTGGTGACATCCCCTCACCAGACCCCGATGTCAGCTCTACACCTGGTGACATCCCCTCACCAGACCCCGCTGTCAGCTCTACACCTGGTGACATCCCCCCCTCACCAGACCCCGATGTCAGCTCTACACCTGGTGACATCCCCTCACCAGACCCCGCTGTCCGCTCTACACCTGGTGACATCCCCCCACCAGACCCCGCTGTCCGCTCTACACCTGGTGACATCCCCCCACCAGACCCCGCTGTCCGCTCTACACCTGGTGACGTCCCCCCACCAGACCCCGCTGTCAGCTCTACACCTGGTGACGTCCCCCCCACCAGACCCCGCTGTCAGCTCTACACCTGGTGACGTCCCCCCCCACCAGACCCCGCTGTCAGCTCTACACCTGGTGACGTCCCCCCCCACCAGACCCTGCTGTCAGCTCTACACCTGGTGATGTCCCTCCCCACCAGACCCCGCTGTCAGCTCTACACCTGGTGACGTCCCCCCCACCAGACCCCGCTGTCAGCTCTACACCTGGTGACGTCCCCCCCACCAGACCCCGCTGTCAGCTCTACACCTGGTGACATTCCCCCACCAGACCCCCGTTGTCAGCTCTATACCTGGTGACATCCCCCCACCAGACCCCGTTGTCAGATCTACACCTGGTGACATCCCCCCACCAGACCCCGTTGTCAGATCTACACCTGGTGACATCCCCCCACCAGACCCCGTTGTCAGATCTACACCTGGTGACATCCCCCCACCAGACCCCGTTGTCAGATCTACACCTGGTGATGTCCCTCCCCACCAGACCCCGCTGTCAGCTCTACACCTGGTGACGTCCCCCCCACCAGACCCCGCTGTCAGCTCTACACCTGGTGACGTCCCCCCCACCAGACCCCGCTGTCAGCTCTACACCTGGTGACATCCCCCCACCAGACCCCCGTTGTCAGCTCTATACCTGGTGACATCCCCCCACCAGACCCCGTTGTCAGATCTACACCTGGTGACATCCCCCCACCAGACCCCGTTGTCAGATCTACACCTGGTGACATCCCCCCACCAGACCCCGTTGTCAGCTCTGCACCTGGTGACGTCGTCCCCCCCCCCCACCAGACCCTGCTGTCAGCTCTACACCTGGTGACATGCCCTCCCCCCCCCCCCCACCCCCACCAGACCCCGTTGTCAGCTCTACACCTGGTGACATCCCACCACCAGACCCCGTTGTCAGCTCTACACCTGGTGACATCCCCCCACTAGACCCCGTTGTCAGCTCTGCTCTACACCTGGTGACTTCCCACCACCTGACCCCGTTGTCAGCTCTACACCTGGTGATGTCCCCCCCACCAGACCCTGCTGTCAGCTCTACACCTGGTGACATCCCCCCACCCACCAGACCCCATAGTCAGCTCTACACCTGGTGACATCCCCCCACCCACCAGACCCCATAGTCAGCTCTACACCTGGTGACATCCCCCCCACCAGACCCCGCTGTCAGCTCTACACCTGGTGACATCCCCCCCACCAGACCCCGCTGTCAGCTCTACACCTGGTGACATCCCACCACCAGACCCCGTTGTCAGCTCTACACCTGGTGACTTCCCCCCACCAGACCCCGTTGTCAGCTCTACACCTGGTGACATCCCCCCCTCACCAGACCCCGATGTCAGCTCTACACCTGGTGACATCCCCTCACCAGACCCCGCTGTCAGCTCTACACCTGGTGACATCCTCCCCTCACCAGACCCCGCTGTCAGCTCTACACCTGGTGACATCCCCCCCTCACCAGACCCCGATGTCAGCTCTACACCTGGTGACATCCCCTCACCAGACCCCGCTGTCAGCTCTACACCTGGTGACATCCCCCCCTCACCAGACCCCGATGTCAGCTCTACACCTGGTGACATCCCCTCACCAGACCCCGCTGTCCGCTCTACACCTGGTGACATCCCCCCGCCAGACCCTGTTGTCAGCTCTACACCTGATGACATCCCACCACCCGACCCCGTTGTCAGCTCTACACCTGGTGACATCCCCCCGCCAGACCCCGTTGTCAGCTCTACACCTGATGACCTCTTACCACCAGACCCCGTTGTCAGCTCTACACCTGGTGACATCCCACCACCAGATCTCGTCAGCTCTACACCTGGTGGCATCCCACCACCGGACCCCGTTGTCAGCTCTACACCTGGTGACATCCCCCCGCCAGACCCCGTTGTCAGCTCTACACCTGATGACATCTTACCACCAGACCCCGTTGTCAGCTCTACACCTGGTGACATCCCACCACCAGACCCCGTTGTCAGCTCTTCACTGGGGGAGGGGGGGCATCTGATGGTTTCTATACTGGGGTCTCCTGTGGGATCCTGTCCTTTATACCTAATGCTACACATCAGCTGATGGCGCCGGACTGCTGGGGGGCCGATACTCTTCTCTACATCAGTGTATTTACCGCTTACCTCCCCTTGCAGGTATCTGTATCGCCGGATACACGGGGGCTCGGAGTAATGAGATTCTGCAGCTGCTTTTTCCACAGAAGCTACATGAGAAGGAGAATCAGGTGAGAAAAGGAGGTAAACCCGAGGGCCACATTACTGTACCGTCGCTTTAAATCTGGTTATATGAATTGAGCTTGTACTCACACTCTCCACCAGCAGGGGGCGGTGTGCTCAATGGGTTTTATACCGTCTGCTTCCATCTATTCTCCACACTACACAGATTTGACATTTAGGCTTGTTCACACGGGGTAAGAGCATTGCGGCCGCACGGATATGATTTGTGTTTGTAAGACTGAAATGCACTTTTGCCCGAGTATTTCGCCCGCTGCAGCGTGTATTTATGTGCGCAAAACAGAATAAAGTACACAATGACCTTGATTTTGTGCGTCTGTGCGCAGCGAACACGCAGGTTTCCTCGTATTTCGTCTGCATTGAGCCGGCTCTTACGCAGAGCATCTGCACACCAGAAGTGGTCGCACCGCGTACGTTATCACCTGATGGCACGTCACGTAAAAATACGCTTATGTGCGTCAATCCACTGAAATCAGAGGGTTCTATTCACTGCTTATTCCGTGTGAACGAGCCATTAGAGATGCCTGAAAACTGGATTGACAGCCGCTGTGGGAGCGGTTGGCGGCCATATTGGAAACCTCCTTTTCGGAGGAGAGTGTATGTACTCCTTAGAGGGGAGCAGACACAGAAGCTGCAGGCACATGTTGGTTGTAATGGGGGCACATAGTACATGACTCCATATTGGCAGGCGCCCAGCTGAATATCATCCACGTATTTCTGGGAAGATGGGGGCAGGACGGATGGGTGATGGGATGCGGGTATAGCTGGGCACCAGCTCTGTGGTAATGTCATTGGTAATGCCCAGCTTCCTCAGGGGGCTAATCTGCAGTAATAACCTCCGTGCCCCTCCTGCTCTCCCCTAACACAGGTTACCGTTCAGGATCCTGGGAAAGCTGCCCCCTGTGGGATCTAGAGTTCATGGCCTCCCTTGTGAACTTCCCATCACTATTGTTCGCTGATTTCTGGGCGTCTTCCTGCCGGGTAATTTTCATGTAAACAGCGGTCAGGAATTGAGTTGCACTTTCTTCTCCCTCCTCCCCCACGCAGGGCCTCTGTCCGGAGCGGGATCTAAAGGTGGAATATGGAGGATTTTCCGAACATCCCGTCTACAGCCTCAAACACGTCCCCGGCAGCAGGTAGCGGACGCTAACCCATCAGCAGCATGGGTGTAATCAGACATGTTCCCATTCACTGACTGAAAGCAGAGATCTTGAAAAATGCTTTTTTTTCTTTTTTTTACATAATGCCAAGAAACCTTTCTGCATGTTGACTGTAGATATAATCATTGATAGAGGGTATGGCCAACATTGGACATCAATTGATGCATTCTATCAAGATTAGATCCTCTATTATACTTCAGAGCTGCACTCACTATTCTGCTGGTGGAGTCACTGTGTACATACATTACTTATCCTGTACTGATCCTCAGTTACATCCAGTGTTATACCCCAGAGCTGCACTCACTATTCTGCTGGTGGAGTCACTGTGTACATACATTACTTATCCTGTACTGATCCTGAGTTACATCCAGTGTTATACCCCAGACCTGCACTCACTATTCTGCTGGTGGAGTCACTGTGTACATACATTACTTATCCTGTACTGACCCCGAGTTACATCCTGTATTATACCCCAGAGCTGCACTCACTATTCTGCTGGAGTCACTGTCTACATACATTACTTATTCTGTACTGATTCTGAGTTACATCCTGTATTATACTCCAGAGCTGCACTCACTATTCTGCTGGTGGAGTCACTGTGTACATACATTACTTATCCTGTACTGCTCCTGAGTTCCATCCTGTATTACACTCCAGAGCTGCACTCACTATTCTGCTGGTGGAGTCACTGTGTACAGACATTACTTATCCTGTACTGATCCTGAGTTACCTCCTATATTATACCCCAGAGCTGCACTCACTATTCTGCTGGTGGAGTCACTGTACATACATTACTTATCCTGTACTGATCCTGAGTTACATCCTGTATTATACTCCAGAGCTGCACTCACTATTCTGCTGGTTGAGTCACTGTGTACATACACTACTGATCCTGAGTTACATCCTGTATTATCCCCCAGAGCTGCACTCACTATTCTGCTGGTAGAGTCACTGTGTACATACATTACTTATCCTGTACTGCTCCTGAGTTACATCCTGTATTATACCCCAGAGCTGCACTCACTATTCTGCTGGTGGAGTCACTGTGTACGTACATTACTTATCCTGTACTGCTCCTGAGTTACATCCTGTATTATACTCCAGAGCTGCATTCACTATTCTGCTGGTGGAGTCACTGTGTACAGACATTACTGATCCTGTACTGCTCCTGAGTTACATTATGTATTATACTCCAGAGCTGTGCTCACTATTCTGCTGGTGGAGTCACTGTGTACATACATTACCTATCCTGTACTGATCCTGAGTTACATCCTGTATTATACTCCAGAGCTGCGCTCACTATTCTGCTGGTGGAGTCACTGTGTACTTACATTACTTATCCTGTACTGATCCTGAGTTACATCCTGTATTATACTCCAGAGCTGCACTCACTATTCTGCTGGAGTCACTGTCTACATACATTACTTATTCTGTACTGATTCTGAGTTACATCCTGTATTACACTCCAGAGCTGCACTCACTATTCTGCTGGTGGAGTCACTGTGTACAGACATTACTTATCCTGTACTGATCCGGAGTTACATGCTGTATTATACTCCAGAGCTGCACTCACTATTCTGCTGGTTGAGTCACTGTGTACATACACTACTGATCCGGAGTTACATCCTGTATTATACCCCAGAGCTGCACTCACTATTCTGCTGGAGTCACTGTGTACAGACATTACTTATCCTGTACTGCTCCTGAGTTACATCCTGTATTATACTCCAGAGCTGCACTCACTATTCTGCTGGTGGAGTCACTGTGTACAGACATTACTGATCCTGTACTGCTCCTGAGTTACATCCTGTATTATACTCCAGAGCTGTGCTCACTATTCTGCTGGTGGAGTCACTGTGTACATACATTACTTATCCTGTACTGATCCTGAGTTACATCCTGTATTATACTCCAGAGCTGCACTCACTATTCTGCTGGTGGAGTCACTGTGTACATACATTACTGATCCTGTACTGATCCTGAGTTACATCCTGTATTATACCCCAGAGCTGCACTCACTATTCTGCTGGTGGAGTCACTGTATACATTACTTATCGCCAGCTTTCTTAGGTTACTGAATGACGACAAGCCTCCTGTGTGGGTTTATTCTGTACCCGGGTGATGGGCATCAGGCTGGCTCATCTGCACTGGGCTGCATCACTATAGACTCTCAGTTTTAGGGCTCCCTGGCATTTGAGCGTGGCAGAGCTCTGTGATTTAAATCATGGCGCTTTGCCTCGCCTTTACTTTACTTTTGGTGGGTGGAGCGCTGCCTCCGAATGCGGCTTTAGCATACTCCATCAGTGATGAGGTGCGCAAAACAGAACTGGAATGCGCCGTGATCGAGCGCCTGTCTGAGAGGCTGCGGTGACAAAAATAAGAGTGCAGCGATACACGCTGAAAAAAGACAGCTCTGTGCGAGGAGCCTTAAGGGGAAACCGCCCATAACATGCAGTAGTGCTGCCAGCTGGCCGCCCGGGGTCATACAGAGCTGTCAGCCCAGTAATTGTAGGTTTCCTATCATCAGCACAGTCTGGACTCCCCTCATATCTGACATCTGCAGAGGAACCAGCAGGGATTTCCCCCTCACAGCCCTTCCTGTTATGTACAGTCCTCACCGCTGGAGACCGAGTTCCATAGTCGCCGACCGACACTGAAGCCAGCAATCTGAAAACAAGAGTAATGTGATCATGGCTATCCGTGACCCCTTTACTACATAGGAGGCAGTATTATAGTAGTTATATTCTTGTACATAGGGAGCAGTATTATAGTAGTTATATTCTTGTACATAGGGGGCGGTATTATAGTAGTTATATTCTTGTACATAGGGGGCAGTATTATAGTAGTTATATTCTTGTACATAGGGGCAGTATTATAGTAGTTATATTCTTGTACATAGGGAGCAGTATTATAGTAGTTATATTCTTGTACATAGGGGGCAGTATTATAGTAGATATTCTTGTACCTAGGAGGCAGTATTATAGTAGTTATATTCTTGTACATAGGGGGCAGTATTATAGTAGTTATATTCTTGTACATAGGAGGCAGTATTATAGTAGTTATATTCTTGTACGTAGGAGGCAGTATTATAGTAGTTATATTCTTGTACATAGGAGGCAGTATTATAGTAGTTATATTCTTGTACATGGGGGGCAGTATTATAGTAGTTATATTCTTGTACATAGGAGGCAGTATTATAGTAGTTATATTCTTGTACATAGGAGGCAGTATTATAGTAGTTATATTCTTGTACATGGGGGGCAGTATTATAGTAGTTATATTCTTGTACATAGGAGTCAGTATTATAGTAGTTATATTCTTGTACATAGGAGTCAGTATTATAGTAGTTATATTCTTGTACATAGGGGGCAGTATTATAGTAGTTATATTCTTGTACATAGGAGGCAGTATTATAGTAGTTATATTCTAGTACATAGGGGGCAGTATTATAGTAGTTATATTCTTGTACATAGGAGGCAGTATTATAGTAGTTATATTCTTGTACATAGGGGGCAGTATTATAGTGGTTATATTCTTGTACATAGGGGGCAGTATTATAGTGGTTATATTCTTGTACATAGGGGGCAGTATTATAGTAGTTATATTCTTGTACATAGGAGGCAGTATTATAGTAGTTATATTCTTGTACATAGGAGGCAGTATTATAGTAGTTATATTCTTGTACATAGGAGGCAGTATTATAGTAGTTATATTCTTGTACATAGGGGGTAGTATTATAGTAGTTATATGCTTGTACATAGGGGGCAGTATTATAGTAGTTATATGCTTGTACATAAGGGGCAGTATTATAGTAGTTATATTCTTGTACATAGGGGGCAGTATTATAGTAGTTATATTCTTGTATATATGGAGCAGTATTGTAGTAGTTATATTCTTGTACATAGGAGGGCAGTATTATAGTAGTTATATTCTTGTACATAGCGAGCAGTATTATAGTAGTTATATTCTTGTACATAGGGGGCAGTATTATAGGAGTTATATTCATGTACATAGGGGGCAGTATTATAGGAGTTATAGTCTTGTACATAGGAGCAGTATTATGGTAGTTCTATTCTTGTACATAGGGGGCAGTATTGTAGTAGTTATATTCATGTACATAGGGAGCAGTATTATAGGAGTTATATTCATGTACATAGGGGGCAGTATTATAGGAGTTATAGTCTTGTACATAGGAGCAGTATTATGGTAGTTATATTCTTGTACATAGGGGGCAGTATTGTAGTAGTTATATTCTTGTACATAGGGGGCAGTATTATAGTAGTTATATTCTTGTACATAGGGGGCAGTATTATAGTAGTTATATTCTTGTACATAGGGGGCAGTATTATAGGAGTTATAGTCTTGTACATAGGGGGCTGTATTATAGTAGTTATATTCTTGTACATAGGGGGCAGTATTATGGTAGTTATATTCTTGTACATAGAGGGCAGTATTATAGGAGTTATATTCTTGTACATAGGAGGCAGTATTATAGTAGTTATATTCTTGTACATAGGAGGCAGTATTATAGTAGTTGTATTCTTGTACATAGGGGGCAGTATTATAGTAGTTATATTCTTGTACATAGGGGGCAGTATTATAGTAGTTATATTCTTGTATATAGGAGGCAGTATTATAGTAGTTATATTCTTGTACATGGGGGGCAGTATTATAGTAGTTATATTCTTGTACATAGGGGGCAGTATTATAGTAGTTATATTCTTGTACATAGAACAGCATTATAGTAGTTATATTCTTGTACATAGGAGCAGTATTATAGTAGTTATATTCTTGTACATAGGAGGCAGTATTATAGTAGTTATATTCTTGTACATAGGGGGCAGTATTATAGTAGTTATATTCTTGTACATAGGAGGCAGTATTATAGTAGTTATATTCTTGTACATAGGAGGCAGTATTATAGTAGTTATATTCTTGTACATAGGAGGCAGTATTATAGTAGTTATATTCTTGTACATAGGAGCAGTATTATAGTAGTTATATTCTTGTACATAGGAGGCAGTATTATAGTAGTTATATTCTTGTACATGGGGGGCAGTATTATAGTAGTTATATTCTTGTACATGGGAGGCAGTATTATAGTAGTTATATTCTAGTACATAGGGGGCAGTATTATAGTAGTTATATTCTTGTACATAGGAGGCAGTATTATAGTAGTTATATTCTTGTACATAGGAGTCAGTATTATAGTAGTTATATTCTTGTACATAGGGGGCAGTATTATAGTAGTTATATTCTTGTACATAGGAGGCAGTATTATAGTAGTTATATTCTAGTACATAGGGGGCAGTATTATAGTAGTTATATTCTTGTACATAGGAGGCAGTATTATAGTAGTTATATTCTTGTACATAGGAGGCAGTATTATAGTAGTTATATTCTTGTACATAGGGGGCAGTATTATAGTAGTTATATTCTTGTACATAGGGGGCAGTATTATAGTGGTTATATTCTTGTACATAGGGGGCAGTATTATAGTAGTTATACTCTTGTACACAGGGGGCAGTATTCTAGTAGTTATATTCTTGTACATAGGAGGCAGTATTATAGTAGTTATATTCTTGTACATAGGAGCAGTATTATAGTAGTTATATTCTTGTACATAGGGGGTAGTATTATAGTAGTTATATGCTTGTACATAGGGGGCAGTATTATAGTAGTTATATTCTTGTACATAAGGGGCAGTATTATAGTAGTTATATTCTTGTACATAGGGGGCAGTATTATAGTAGTTATATTCTTGTACATAGGGGGCAGTATTATAGTAGTTATATTCTTGTATATATGGGGCAGTATTGTAGTAGTTATATTCTTGTACATAGGAGCAGTATTATAGTAGTTATATTCTTGTATATATGGAGCAGTATTGTAGTAGTTATATTCTTGTACATAGGAGGGCAGTATTATAGTAGTTATATTCTTGTACATAGCGAGCAGTATTATAGTAGTTATATTCTTGTACATAGGGGGCAGTATTATAGGAGTTATATTCATGTACATAGGGGGCAGTATTATAGGAGTTATAGTCTTGTACATAGGAGCAGTATTATGGTAGTTCTATTCTTGTACATAGGGGGCAGTATTGTAGTAGTTATATTCATGTACATAGGGAGCAGTATTATAGGAGTTATATTCATGTACATAGGGGGCAGTATTATAGGAGTTATAGTCTTGTACATAGGAGCAGTATTATGGTAGTTATATTCTTGTACATAGGGGGCAGTATTGTAGTAGTTATATTCTTGTACATAGGGGGCAGTATTATAGTAGTTATATTCTTGTACATAGGGGGCAGTATTATAGTAGTTATATTCTTGTACATAGGGGGCAGTATTATAGGAGTTATAGTCTTGTACATAGGGGGCTGTATTATAGTAGTTATATTCTTGTACATAGGGGGCTGTATTATAGTAGTTATATTCTTGTACATAGGGGGCAGTATTATGGTAGTTATATTCTTGTACATAGAGGGCAGTATTATAGGAGTTATATTCTTGTACATAGGAGGCAGTATTATAGTAGTTATATTCTTGTACATAGGAGGCAGTATTATAGTAGTTATATTCTTGTACATAGGAGGCAGTATTATAGTAGTTATATTCTTGTACATAAGGGCAGTATTATAGTAGTTATATTCTTGTACATAGGGGGCAGTATTATAGTAGTTATATTCTTGTACACAGGAGGCAGTATTATAGTAGTTATATTCTTGTACATAGGGGGCAGTATTATAGTAGTTATATTCTTGTACATAGGGGGCAGTATTATAGTAGTTATATTCTTGTACATTGGAGGCAGTATTATAGTAGTTATATTCTTGTACATAGGAGCAGTATTATAGTAGTTATATTCCTGTACATAGGGGCAGTATTATAGTAGTTATATTCTTGTACATAAGGGCAGTATTATAGTAGTTATTTTCTTGTACATAGGGGGCAGTATTATAGTAGTCATATTCTTGTACATAGGGGGCAGTATTATAGTAGTCATATTCTTGTACTTAGGGGGCGGTATTATAGTAGTAATCTTGTACATAGGGGGTGGTATTATAGTAGTTGTATGCTTGGACGTGGGGGGCGGTAGGATAGTAATTGTACGCTTGGACGTGGGGGGCGGTAGGATAGTAGTTGTACGCTTGGACGTGGGGGGCGGTAGGATAGTAGTTGTACGCTTGGACGTGGGGGGCGTTAGGATAGTAGTTGTACGCTTGGACGTGGGGGGCGTTAGGATAGTAGTTGTACGCTTGGACGTGGGGGGCGGTAGGATAGTAGTTGTACGCTTGGACGTGGGGGGCGGTAGGATAGTAGTTGTACGCTTGGACGTGGGGGGCGGTAGGATAGTAGTTGTACGCTTGGACGTGGGGGGCGGTAGGATAGTAGTTGTACGCTTGGACGTGGGGGGCGGTAGGATAGTAGTTGTATGCTTGGACGTGGGGGGCGTCAGGATAGTAGTTGTACGCTTGGACATGGGGGGCGGTAGGATAGTAGTTGTACGCTTGGACGGGGGGGGCGGTAGGTTAGTAGTTGTATGCTTGGACGGGGGGGGGGCGGTAGGTTAGTAGTTGTATGCTTGGACGGGGGGGTGGAAGGTTAGTAGTTTATAGTAGTGTCAGGTCTATTAATATTGATATCTTCTCTGCTCTTCCTTCAGTCTCCTGGTGACCGGCGGTCTTTCGGCAGCTCATATTCAGATTTGGCGCGTGGGAGCTGAAGATAGAGGTAATCGTGGAGTCGTCTTCTTTGTGAAGCCTTTTTTACTCTCCTCTCTTACCGTGTTGGTATCTTCCATATTGGTCCTTGATGTTGATTGGGTACATACGGCTTTTTTCGTTCACTTATTGCCCTTTTTTTTGATGGAGAAATGAAAGTAATTTCTGTTTTTATAGTCTTTGCTCCGTGTTCAGTCTATTTTGCGGGTCGCTATGAATGCAGCGATGGCGAACGTTGGTTTTTAAAATTTTTTTTATTTAAAAAAACAAGTGGTGAGTTTTCGGTAAATTTTTTGCTATTTTTCTCTATTCCTGGAGGAAACCTGAGCCTGTGGTGCTGTGCCGGCTTCCATAATATATTGCAATACTCCTGTACTGCGATGCATTATTGCTTCTCAGAGCAATTCTATGCCTTGGCAATCCATTGGTTCTCCGCGATTACATGGCGGAGGGCCGATGACATCACAGATGGAGCGCCCTCTATCTATGAAGCCTTTACATGCTGTGATCAATGTAAGCGGTTATCTACGAGGATCGGTGCTCTCCCTGATCCCTGCTGTCACTGCGGATGGAGTAGGTTGTAAGTGTACGTCTATTCACGGAAACTGCTTCCCAGCAAGGGCTAACCTTTTTACATCCTGAAGCGAGAAGGGGTTACAGCTATTATTTTCTGGTAGCTGCTGTTTTGTACCACGACTCTTGGAAATTGTTCTTTTTACTGCAGATGTCATTCAGCCCACAATATCCATTCCATCCGATGCCAGCAATGAAACGTGGACAAAAATCGCTGTTTCGGAGGCAGCGTCACCACACGTGGTCCACGGGGCGCAGATCGATGGCGTTCACGTGACAGAAATTGAGTCAGCCAGGTGCACCTACATGTTAGGTAAGTGGCGGCTCTGAGCGGTGTACATGGAGGCAGGCGGTGCAGGTTAACGGACACACGTGTAGTCGCCTAGGTGTTCTCACAGTATGCCCCCTGCTGTACTGCATTGTGGGTGATTTAGTTACTGGTGTAAAACCCCTCCGTGCCACAAATCTGTGTACGGACCCTGAAATAGAGAGCGGCGCCGATGGCCACCTTATCAAACAGGAGAATTGATTGCAGCTTTGTATGTGACTGGAGTACAGAACAGGGTGTCAATCAAAGCTAGACTTCTGAGACACAGTCAAAGCTGCTCTGTACTGTAGTGCAGGGATGTCATTATTAGCACGGTTCCAATAGATGTCAAATGAACTGCGAACGCCTATAGTGCGAGTTCGAAAAATCGCAGTATGTACCATTTTTGAGTTATATTGCCCAGTATTTTCTATGGAAACCTCAAAAAAAATAAGCAATTTCTGCTTAATGGGATTTTCGTGTAGCGCCATGTCTCTTCCTTGCATCGCACGTCGCATCCGCAGGCTAAATCAAAACTTGCTGGAGTTTGTTGGACCGACATCACACTGGTCCGTTTAAATAGGGGGAAGCGCTGCTGCTGGAACACTCCCGGAGCTGCAGCGAGAGGCTGCTGGAACACTCCCGGAGCTGCAGCGAGAGGCTGCTGGTTTCCTGTTAGCTCCCAGGCTGCCAGGTCTAACCTCTCCCCGCTTCCCTGTGAAGTGTTGCATTGTGGGAAATGGAGTGTCATTAATAGAACCGTTCAATGCTTATAAAGGGGATATCGCCCACAATGCATTGCACCGGAGTGCATTATAAAGCAGGTATCTAAGCAGGGGTGTGTATCAGATGTTAACGAGCCCCTTCCCATCCCCAGCTGCGTCCAGCGGTGAGGCGGTCGGGTCGCTCGCCTTCCTGGATCCCAGTACCATCCACCTGTGCTGCCTGAGTGGCCGTCAGATCATCGCCGATGTCCGGCAACCAGGAATCGCCGG
Organism: Eleutherodactylus coqui; assembly: GCA_035609135.1. Lineage (NCBI taxonomy): Eukaryota > Metazoa > Chordata > Amphibia > Anura > Eleutherodactylidae > Eleutherodactylus > Eleutherodactylus coqui. Next base: position 516,394,680 of record CM069405.1, read on the forward strand.
CCAAGGGAGCGCTGCTCTGAAGGTGCCCGGTGACGGACAGTGGAGCGCAGCTGTAAAGCCGGAGAACCAAGATGCCTGTGCCATGATCGCCAGCCTGTCTTCTAGGGGCCACATCATGATTACGGACACCCGGGACATGGGGACACCCCTGAAATGTGCCAAGGGCAAGTCATCCGGTGGCCCCTCTGCGGCTGAGGAGATGATGTGCGTCCGCTGGGCCCCCAGACTGGAAGACTGCGTCTCCGTATCAGGTAAAAGCTCCAATACGGGCGGCGTCAGACGGGAATCGCCCAGCTTTCCGAACCTCTGATCTGCCGGTTATGTGGCTACATGGGAGCAGAAGTGTAACCAGGCATGCAGAACCCTGGGAAAGCTGGTCTGGCAGCCATGATAGTACTTGACTAACTTTCCCAGAGACAGATATGACTGATATGTGCCGCAGTCTTCAGTATATATTGACTCCACTTTTGTTTCCCCCCCACACAGGCTTTGATGGTACAGTCCAGATCTACGATACAAGACGCTGGGACGCATCTGTGAAGGAGGTCGATGCGCTGTTCACCCACAGGGGTCACTCCTTCATGGGGAAGTGTGAGGACGGGAGCGCCCCCAGGGTCACCGTTCATTCCTGGCACCCGTGGAAAGAGAGGACGCTGGTGTCCGCCGCTAACGACGGCTCCTTACATATCTGGGACTGGCTGGACGGCCCTACACAGCGCTGCTTGTGATGAGAGGAAAGGGTTAAATTATGTATATTTTCTATTTTGCTCATTAAAACTAGTTTTTTTAACAAAAAATAATTCTCCATAAGTTCGGATTCTGGAATCTGATTGGTTGGCGGCAGTGATGGACGCAGTCCTCCGCTGACCTACCGGAAGAGTAGCCTTCACGGAAGCTGAAGAACTTCTTTGCGGTGGGTTCACACGGGGCGGATTTACATGGACCAAAAGCCTGCATATTCGCTGCGTACCGAACTGCTTGCGTTTTTTCCCTTCACTGCGTATTTACACAACCTCATTGACTCCGATGACCTATTTCGGTCCTTAATACGGACCAATGTAGGACATGCTGCGTCTGAAATGCCTGAAATCGCCAACAAATCGCCGCCGCCTCATAAGGCCTGGGCCGTACGACCACTGGGGCCGGGATAGGGTGCACAGACAAGGAACCTTGTAGTAGAAGTTCATGCGGGCTGCATTACAGCTCATAGGTTTCTGCAATCTGCAGCTCAAACCCCTCGCCCCGTTGGATTATTTGCAATCGTGTCAATTTAAAGGGGTTGTCCCGCGCCGAAACGTTTTTTTTTTTTATTCAATAGCCCCCCCGTTCGGCGCGAGACAAACCCGATGCATGTGTTAAAAAAAAACAAACGGATAGTACTTACCCGAATCCCCGCGCTGCGGCGACTTCTTCCTTACCTTACCAAGATGGCCGCCGGGATCTTCACCCACGATGCACCGCGGGTCTTCTCCAATGGTGCACCGTGGGCTCTGTGCGGTCCATTGCCGATTCCAGCCTCCTGATTGGCTGGAATCGGCACACGTGACGGGGCGGAGCTACGAGGACCAGCTCTCCGGCACGAGCGGCCCCATTCACCAGGAAGAAGACCGGACTGCGCAAGCGCGTCTAATCGGGCGATTAGACGCTGAAATTAGACGGCACCATGGAGACGGGGACGCTAGCAACGGAGCAGGTAAGTGTATAACTTCTGTATGGCTCATAATTAAGGCACGATGTACATTACAAAGTGCATTAATATGGCCATACAGAAGCGTATACCCCCACTTGCTTTCGCGGTACAACCCCTTTAAGGGTAGAAAAAGTGACACCCGCTCCCCCGCACCGGAGAGCATCCTGCAGGAGCCACGGATGGATCTGATTCCAAAACACAAGATTTCTTCCGGCACTCATATGAAGTAAAACAAAACTGTTATCACAGCATCCTTCACAACGTCCTCATAGAAGCGGATGGGGGGAGGGGACGGTTCTACAAGATTCAAGCCTCACACACTGGGCTCTTTCTCAGTGTCAATCTAAACCTCTCGCCTCTGTTAAAACAAACCAGTTCTGCACGTATGGTCAATAATGTCAGGTGAGATGCAGAGTGATAAAGTAAACTCTCCACTTGATGTCACCGGTCTAAAGCCACATTTACACGCAAAGATGATCGCTCAAAATGCGTCAGAAACTGACAGTTTTGAGCGATCATTTTGCATTAGCTACTAATGGGCTAATTAGCTTCGTGTGCATGTACTTAGAGAACAGCGGGCGGTCTGTTCTCTAAATACATGTGCTTTGTTCTGCCATGGGTTTCTGGCTGCATACAATGCTATCGGCGCTTCCCGCGGAGAATACAGCATGCCGTCCCTCTTATCAGGGACGAGGATTTGAATTCCGCGATGAACGAAGCGTGCGCGGTAGGCGCAACATGGGCAAACATTTACACTCAATGGTTATCGCTCAAAATCCGTCATTTGGACAAATCGTTGCGTGTAAATGGTGCTAAACCCAGGAAGGAATACAGAGCCATCTAAAAAAGATAAATCACCGCTCCCCGATGGCATACACCCCCGGGTTTCAAGGGCATTAAGTAATATGATATACTGTATATACTCGAGTATAAGCCTAGTTTTTCAGCACATCTTTTTGTGCTGAAAAATCCTCCCTCGGCTTATCCTCGAGTCAGGGAAGGCTTAAAAAAAACCTCCATACTCACCTCCCAGCCGGCGTCTGTGTCTCCGACGGAAGTGCGGCAGGCTGCTTGAATTCTCTCCGCTGTCATCTCCTGCCATCCTCTTTGCTCAGCTCTGTCATCCCCCGCTGTCAGCGCTGTGTAAGGGCTGTGATTGGATCAAGCGTCAGCCAATCACAGCTGCTTTAGAATTCTCTCCACTGTCCTCTCCCTGCTCGGCTTTCAAATCCCCTGCCGTCAGTGCTGTGTAAGAAAGCACTGTGATTGGATCAAGCGCCAGCTGTGATTGAGCGTCAGCCAATCCAATCACAGCGCTTACTTGCACAGCACTGACAGAGCCGAGCAGAGAGGACGGCGGGGGATGACCGCGGGGAGAATTCAAGCAGCTTGTCACACAGACACCGGCTAGGAGGTGAGTATGGAGGGTTTTGTTTTTTTTGTTTTTTTTTAAACCTAGTATATACTGGAGTACAGCTCGGCTTATACTCGAGTCAATAAGTTTTCCCAGTTTTTTGTGGTGAAACTTATTGTCTCGGCTAATACTCGAGTATATACGGTACATACCCTTGTTTCTTAAATTTAAGGACTCTAGTGACGGGATCTGTTCCACTGGATTGGTTCATTGCCAATGTGGTGCCGATTTTCAAAAAAGGGGCCAAAAAGTGACCCTGGAAATTTTAGGCCAACAGCTGAGGGGCGTTCTAATAACTGTACATAGATATATCAGGGTCAGTACAGAGATTTCTCCTATCATCTATTATACCCAGGACTGTAACAAGGGGGCGCTCTAATAACTGTACATAGATATATCAGGGTCAGTACAGAGATCTCTCCTACCATCTATTATACCCAGGACTGCAACAAGGGGGCGCTCTAATAACTATGCATAGATATATCAAGGATCAGTACAGAGATCTTTACTATCATCTATTATACCCAAGACTGTAACAAGGGGGCGCTCTAATAACTATGTATAATATATCAGGGGTCAGTACAGAGATTTCTCCTATCATCTATTATACCCAGGACTGTAACAAGGGGGCGCTCTGATAACTATGTATAGATATATCAGAGGACAATACAGAGATCTCTGCCATCATCTATTATACACAGGACTGTAACAAGGAGGCGCTCTAACAACTATATATAGATATATTAGGGGTCAGTACAGAGATCTTTCCCATCATCTATTATACCCAGGACTGTAACAAGGGGGCGCTCTAATAACTATGTATAGATATATCAGGGGTCAGTACAGAGAGCTCTCCCATCACTATTATACCAAGGACTGTAACAAGGAGGCGCTCTAATAACTATGTATAGATATATCAGAGGACAATACAGAGATCTCTGCCATCATCTATTATACCCAGGACTGTAACAAGGGGGCGCTCTAATAACTATGTATAGATATATCAGGGGTCAGTACAGAGATCTCTCTCATCATCTAATATACCCAGGACTGTAACAAGGGGGCGCCCTCTACATCCTTTAGTCCCAATATCCATGGGTGGATTTGATTTGCAGAAGATCCGCAGTAGGGAAGCATGGGGCGTCCGCACCTCAACACATGCAGATCTATTTTTCGAATTCCACTTGTGGAAAACAAATCGCATCATGCTCCAATTTAGCGGGGAGTCCGTGTGGACGGCTTCCATTGAAGTCAATGGAAGCCGTCTGATCTGCAGGAAAAGCAGGAGATTTGAAAACTGTGTACTGCGCATGTCCGACGGTGAGGGACAGATGGGGTCTGGGGGGGGACAGATGGGGTCTGGGGGGAGACGGGGGGTCTGGGGGGGAGACGGGGGGGGGGGGGGACAGAAGTGTCTAATAGCCACCTTCTCTGCTCTCTACATTGAGGATAGCCGTACGCTGTGTGTCCGGGGGTGGCGGGAGCGCTAGCGGTCGGCTGAACAGACGGCCCTCTAATGTGAAGGGGCAGCTAGTGGGCACGGATAACTAAATGCAGATCTGGTTTTATGAATATATAAAGCCCGGTGCTGGGAATCTATAATCCATTTAAGCCTGGTTTTCTGGGGGTTTTTTTGCATTCCTGTAAAAATGTGACTTTTTTGCCCTTTTTGCGCCCGACTTGGTGCTTTTCTAAAAGTGGGTGGGGTTTAACACCAAAAGAGAGGATGCGGCCACCAGGAGAGATTTACTAGAAACTGGCATATATGACGGCGATCTGGCCTAGAGTTCACAGACTGGTCAGACCTGCGACTAATTATGAGACCTGTCTTGTAGTACCTCCTCCACACTTCACTGCCGGCCACTCTGGAATTAGACCGGCTACAATCTGGAGTCGGTGAAGTAGAGCGGCGCTGGGAGAGAACGGGCCGCGAGCTACAGCGCAATTGTCCCCCGTATATCGGCCCAGTGATAACACCCCTAACCTCTCGGGGCAGGCTGGGTGCCGACACCCCGTGCGGGAGCAGTAAGGGCGGTCGACTGTCAGCCTCTGGCTCCTGTGACTATCGCGCTTCTGCTGTTTCGGCACATTTTGCGCTGTACGACCTTGATGTGACCCGTCCGGAATAAGAATATCACCTCCGCCGATTGAGGAAAATCACTGAGAAGACGTCCGCTCTGCGAGAGGTTTCCTTCCTCCTCCTGAGCCGCAGCCAAAAAGATTAAGCACCTAGAAGGAGTTGTTGGAATGAAACCAATGTGTGACTGATGTGTCCGCCGGGGCCGAGACCGCCATCTAACCACAACTCTCATCATCCGTACATCTGCCTGAGATGGAGCCGCATGCCGCGGTCTGCAGCAGAACGACAACTTCTTCTGGGGCCGAGTGTTTTTGACAGATTGTTTCTGCTGCGGACACAGTGATTATCTGAGTGTGACGGACGGCAGGCAGTGATTACCTGGGTGTGACGGACGGCAGGCAGTGATTACCTGGGTGTGACGGACGGCAGGCAGTGATTACCTGGGTGTGACGGACGGCAGGCAGTGATTACCTGAGTGTGACGGACGGCAGGCAGTGATTACCTGAGTGTGACGGACGGCAGGCAGTGATTACCTGAGTGTGACGGACGGCAGGCAGTGATTACCTGAGTGTGACGGACGGCAGGCAGTGATTACCTGGGTGTGAAGGACGGCAGGCAGTGATTACCTGGGTGGGACGGATGGCGCGCAGCGATTACCTGCGTGTGACGGATGGCGCGCAGCGATTACCTGGGTGTGGAGGACGGCAGGCAGCGATTACCTGGGTGGGACGGATGGCCCGCAGCGATTACCTGGGTGGGACGGATGCCCCGCAGCGATTACCTGCGTGTGACGGACGGCCCGCACTGATTACCTGAGTGTCACGGACGGCCCGCACTGATTACCTGAGTGTCACGGACGGCCCGCACTGATTACCTGAGTGTCACGGACGGCCCGCACTGATTACCTGAGTGTCACGGACGGCCCGCACTGATTACCTGAGTGTCACGGACGGCCCGCAGTGATTACCTGAGTGTGACGGACGGCCCGCACTGATTACCTGAGTGTGACGGACGGCCCGCACCGATTACCTGAGTGTGACGGACGGCCCGCACCGATTACCTGAGTGTCACGGACGGCCCGCACCGATTACCTGGGTGTCACGGACGGCCCGCACCGATTACCTGGGTGTCACGGACGGCCCGCACCGATTACCTGGGTGTCACGGACGGCCCGCACCGATTACCTGGGTGTCACGGACGGCCCGCACCGATTACCTGGGTGTCACGGACGGCCCGCACCGATTACCTGGGTGTCACGGACGGCCCGCACCGATTACCTGGGTGTCACGGACGGCCCGCACCGATTACCTGGGTGTCACGGACGGCCCGCACCGATTACCTGGGTGTCACGGACGGCCCGCACCGATTACCTGGGTGTCACGGACGGCCCGCACCGATTACCTGGGTGTCACGGACGGCCCGCACCGATTACCTGGGTGTCACGGACGGCCCGCACCGATTACCTGGGTGTCACGGACGGCCCGCACCGATTACCTGGGTGTCACGGACGGCCCGCACCGATTACCTGGGTGTCACGGACGGCCCGCACCGATTACCTGGGTGTCACGGACGGCCCGCACCGATTACCTGGGTGTCACGGACGGCCCGCACCGATTACCTGGGTGTGACGGACGGCCCGCACCGATTACCTGGGTGTGACGGACGGCCCGCACCGATTACCTGGGTGTGACGGACGGCCCGCACCGATTACCTGGGTGTGACGGACGGCCCGCACCGATTACCTGGGTGTGACGGACGGCCCGCACCGATTACCTGGGTGTGACGGACGGCCCGCACCGATTACCTGAGTGTGACGGACGGCCCGCACCGATTACCTGAGTGTGACGGACGGCCCGCACGGATTACCTGAGTGTGACGGACGGCCCGCACGGATTACCTGAGTGTGACGGACGGCCCGCACGGATTACCTGAGTGTGACGGACGGCCCGCACGGATTACCTGGGTGTGACGGACGGCCCGCACGGATTACCTGGGTGTGACGGACGGCCCGCACGGATTACCTGGGTGTGACGGACGGCCCGCACGGATTACCTGGGTGTGACGGACGGCCCGCACGGATTACCTGGGTGTGACGGACGGCCCGCACGGATTACCTGGGTGTGACGGACGGCCCGCACGGATTACCTGGGTGTGACGGACGGCCCGCACGGATTACCTGGGTGTGACGGACGGCCCGCACGGATTACCTGGGTGTGACGGACGGCCCGCACGGATTACCTGGGTGTGACGGACGGCCCGCTCCGATTACCTGGGTGTGACGGACGGCCCGCACCGATTACCTGGGTGTGACGGACGGCCCGCACCGATTACCTGGGTGTGACGGACGGCCCGCACCGATTACCTGGGTGTGACGGACGGCCCGCACCGATTACCTGGGTGTGACGGACGGCCCGCACCGATTACCTGGGTGTGACGGACGGCCCGCACCGATTACCTGGGTGTGACGGACGGCCCGCACCGATTACCTGTGTGAGACGGACGGCCCGCACCGATTACCTGAGTGTGACGGACGGCCCGCACCGATTACTTGAGTGTGACGGACGGCCCGCACCGATTACCTGAGTGTGACGGACGGCCCGCACCGATTACCTGAGTGTGACGGACGGCCCGCACCGATTACCTGAGTGTGACGGACGGCCCGCACCGATTACCTGAGTGTGACGGACGGCCCGCACCGATTACCTGCGTGTGACGGACGGCCCGCACCGATTACCTGCGTGTGACGGACGGCCCGCACCGATTACCTGCGTGTGACGGACGGCCCGCACCGATTACCTGCGTGTGACGGACGGCCCGCACCGATTACCTGCGTGTGACGGACGGCCCGCACCGATTACCTGCGTGTGACGGACGGCCCGCACCGATTACCTGCGTGTGACGGACGGCCCGCACCGATTACCTGCGTGTGACGGACGGCCCGCACCGATTACCTGCGTGTGACGGACGGCCCGCACCGATTACCTGCGTGTGACGGACGGCCCGCACCGATTACCTGCGTGTGACGGACGGCCCGCACCGATTACCTGCGTGTGACGGACGGCCCGCACCGATTACCTGGGTGTGACGGACGGCCCGCAGCGATTACCTGCGTGGGACGGACGGCCCGCAGCGATTACCTGCGTGGGACGGACGGCCGGGAGCGATTACCTGGGTGGGACGGACGGCCCGCAGCGATTACCTGGGTGTGACGGACGGCCTTCAGTTATTACCTGTGTGACGGCCGGCCCGCAGTGATTACCTGAGTGTGACGGACGGATGGGTCATCAATATCTGACCAGTCCGTCGCTCAGTATCAGCCAATCGGCTGATTGAGGTGACAGCGGCGCTCTGGTCACCACCGCTGCCCCTTTAGTCCATACCAGGCACAGTGCAGTACATTGGATAGCGCCTGTGTCCAGTATCATAGATCCTTCCTATCCGCCACGGCCTCTTCAACAAGGTGATAGGATCAGCTGGGACCCCCGCAGATCCACTAAACCTTACTGGTGTGCCCACACGTGGCGGATTTTGGTGCAGATTTTGACGCTGACCCTTTCAATTGCTGCGGATCCGCATCAAAGCCCAATCAGTGGTCTGCATTTTGACCTAAATTTTAATGTAGAGTTTGACGTGGATTTTGGTGCGTATTTTCCGCTGCACCAAACCCGCTATGTGTGAACGCACCCCTAGAGAAGTTTTTATCAAGTTGTAAACAAGGCTGTTCCAATTTACTGACAACAAGCACAGATTTTGAAATTGGTGAGAACTTTTAATACAAAGGAAATTACAGAGTTACAGAGCTTTTCATTATGCGTTGATGAAGCTGATTGGTCGCCGGCCCTTTAAATATGAGATATAACTGACAGTCAGATATAAGTTGTTGGGTTTCTGAGTCTTCGAGGAGGTTTAGTCTGATTGTACGATGCTGATTGGATGATACCGGATCCAATCCGGTGCGCGGCTGCTGCCCGATCTGTCGGTGCCATCATCTAGGATCAGAGGAGACTTGTGAACAGAACTCTGCCCCATCAGTCCACCGCCAGAGGCCGCTGCCTGCTAAACCATAAGACTCAATGCAGCAGGCGGCCATATTGTCCGGCAGCAGACCCGACTGCCACAGTCCATTCACTGTAATCTTAGGGGGTCACATACTTTTCCCATCAATGACTTGGATTGCTGAAATCATTTTGTGGCTATTTGTAATAATCCAATCATCTCAGAACAATATTTGTGACCAGTGTTTGCTACGTGGCCAGATGGAGGCGCCGTCCTGGCTGCCATCTGCCGCTCGGTCAACAATCTCTTTGTACAGTGTGAATCTTATGGTGCGCTAATTAATAATGGCGGTACAGAAAAGCAGTTGGGTTAGTTAAAGGCGTTTTCTGCGCAGCCCCCCCAGATGTCAGTGCTTGGATACTCGGGGTCAGACTAGAAGCTGTAGCGGCCGGCGGGGCTCCCAACTGCAGGCGCAGCTTCCATTGATTTCATTGAGAACTGCGCCTGCAATTCCGAGAGCCGGCCCCTGCACAGCGGTCAGAGCAGCGGCTTCCACTGCGACCGCGGTACATCCTGACACTGACAGGGGGCGCTGCGTTGAGAACCCTTTGAAGCGGATTGTGTCTACTTTTAACCTGCTAACAGTCACCTTAAAATTGGAAAAACCCGAAAAAGGTCCTTTTTGTTGTAGATTTTGAATTTATGTCTCATGTAAACATATGCGGCCTTAAAGGCATTTTAACCCCTCAGTGACTCATTTTAGCCTTAGAAGCAGTCAGTGGTCTCCCCTTTTGCGTCCCAGCGGTCAGTTTTCCGTCGGCGTCGCTGCGTGACGTCTGGTTTCGGCCACTTTTGCACAATATAAAGCCTTTTTCTCTATCACTACGTTTTGCGCGGCGCCACATTCCAGGACCAGAGCGTGTTATTTTTCCGTGGGCGGAGCTGTATGAGGGCTCGGGATTTGTGGGGCGACTTGTAGTTGTTATCGGTACCTGTGGAGGTTACACGGGGCTTTTTATTCCCGTTTTGGAGATGATCAGAAAGCGGCTGTTTGGGCATTTTCTCTTTTTATTTATTTTTTTCCGGAACTCCCGCGCTGGTAATGGTGCGATATTTCACGGTATGCGGTTATGAACGTGGCGCTACCAACTATGGGTAGGTTTTTTTTTTCCTTTTTAGCCTTTCAATACTTAAAGCCTTGTGTGAGGGCGCTGCGGGGGAAATGGATAGAGCAGCAGCATGTCCAACCGCCGCGCCGTTCATGGGCACCTTCAGGACCCTCCTAAGGATCAGTGGAGGTCCCGGCGGTGAGACCCCCCCACCAATCAGCAAGTTATCTCTTATCCTGTGGACATGGAGTAACATTAACCCCGTAACACCACAGGTTGTACATTTACAGCCTGGGCGTGGGGGGCGTATATGAAGTGAGATCGCGAGCCGATCCCGCTCCATGCAGGGTGGGTGCCTGCTGTCTGTGATAGCGGTCACCACCCTGCAACAGCCGCACATGTTGTCCCGATCGCAGGGTCTTGCTCGGTTTCACTGGCTGCGAGGGATCTTCTGAAGGCTCCTAGGGCTGCCATGAATAAATGCCTGTGGCACGCCATTAGGCCTCATTCACACGGGTTCGGTTTAAGTGGAATGTAGGCTCGTCAAACAATTGGCGCTTAATTGCACTAAAAATCGTGTGAATAAGCATTATTTCACGCATAGAAAACCTGAGCTTCATGCGGGTGAAAATCACGCATTCGGCGCTCCCGCACACTGGCGAGGGCGACATCTGACTGTGATTCACGGCCCAAGATCACCCTCATAATCCTAAAACCCCCTGGAAGTGAGGCGCTATCACATGGAAACAACCCCGGCTGATCGCGATGTCCTGCAACTGTTTTCAATGGGGCTGTTGTTGGCCCCATTGAAGACATGTGAAACCCCTGGATGCGACAGCCTTGCATACCTGCAGGGCTGAAGGAATCCCCTGCCGCAGCTGTCACAGCCGCAGCAGGGGATCGCAATCTTTTCCTATTGATTTCAATAGTGTAGAGAGGCGGTGGGGCTAGAGAGCTTCTCACAGGGATTCCCCATAACATAGGAGAGAGAGGGTAGGGCTATAGGGGGAGGATGCCTCTAGCCCCACCCTATCCCCCATGCTCTTGAGGAAGCCCTCTAACCACACCCCCCTCTCTCTCTGCAATGGGAAAATCCCCTGGGAAGAAAGGTGGATGGAGTCCCCCGCTGCTGGGAAATTGCCTGTGTGAATGAGGCCTTATAGACCGCCTGTCAAAATGTGGTATAATGTAATACTGCGGTATCAAAAATTCCAAAATGAAGAAACTACAGGAAGTGGCGCAATAAACGAGCCACTGGAAAGATAAAAAAGTCATGGCGGCACAAATCATTTAATTTTATTCCAAACATATTTTATTTGTAAAAGTAGTGCGTCAAAAAAACTCTATAAATTTGTTATCGCCGTAATCCTAGCGACCCGCAGATTAAAGTTATCGCAATGTGTACGCCGCCAAAACAAGATGGCAGAATAGTTTTTTTTCCATCCCTCTCTAGTTTTCTAGTACATTATATGTTACATTAAATTGTACCAATGGAAACTACAGCAGAAACCTGCAAAACCAGTGAAACCAGCTGGCCTCCCGTAACCATAGAGACCGAAAAATAAAACATTTATTGAACTTTTAAAAATTTACGATTTTTTTAAAATTAGGGGGAAAAACTGCTAATGGGTTAAAGTTGGCACAACCCCTTTAATTAGTGATAGAATGCCTATCCGCCACCACATACCACGGCCACGCCCACCCAGCAATATTACCATTTTACCCGCGCCCGGCTTCATCTTACTGGCTCTCTTCACTTCTGTTTCGGATTTCATTTTTAACGTTCTGTTATAGAGACAAAAAAATGCGCAAACGGGCGTTTTTGTTTTACTTCCCACTGATTTCAGTGTGGAGTTTTCAGCGGCCGCGGTTCGTGGCCGTTCCGTCTGGCTTACATTTTGTTCTTTCATGCCGCCTGCAGTGTCATCTTCCAAAAAACGGAAACCCTGACAGAAGTCTCCCTACTTCTTCTTTACACTGTTGTCAGCCTCATGCTTGTGTCGGTTATTTCACCCGTTTTACGGATCCGTTTTTTCTTGTGCGCAGCCTCAGACCGAAACTAGAAAATTAATATTCTTTACAATAAAAAAACAGATCCATAAAAACGGAAGCAAAAGAGTGACAAACTGATACAAATGGAGGTTTAAGGCATCAATAGATGATCAGCGGGGGTCAACTGATTACCGGCGCCGCTGACCGGAGCGCAGCAGCGTGGCTCGGTATTGCATTGAATTCAGTGGCAGATTCGCTTGCAATATCACCCCCCGCTGTTGCGCGGCAGTCAGCGCAATCTGCTTACTGCGCTCATCATAGTGACAGCGGCGCCGTTAATTAGCCCGTGGGCGATCCGCAGTGTCAATAGCGGATGGGCTGCGGGTCAGACGCCATCCATTGACTTCAATGGAAGCCATCCGTGCGGAGTCCGCACAAAAATATAACAGGCTGTGTTTTTATTTCCACTCGCAGAAATCACAACCGCCATCCGCTCATCTGAGAGGATACGCAAATGTTCGATTATAATGTGTGCAGAATACCGCGGATCATCTGTGCAGGTAACGATTGCGGATTCCGCAACTGAAATCCGTCCGTGTGAGACAGGCCTAAGGCCTCATGTCCACTAGTTAAATGGAATTGCGGAATCCACAGCGGATTTCACCCATAGGGAATCATTGCCATCCGCGGGTCCATTAAATTGATTTTTGCACCCGCGGATGGCATTTTAAAAGAATTGCGTTTTTCACGCGCGGGAGAAAAAACGCGGCATGCTCCATTTTGCCGCGGATCGGCAACATTGCTATCACATTGATATCTGCATGCAAAAAAAATACCATTTAAAGCAATTCCGCACGGAGTCCGCCGCGGAAATCTGCGGCAGATTCTGCGCGGATTGTATTTTTCTAGTGGGCACGAGGCCTTCGCTTTAGTGATTTTGTGTCTACAAAGTATCCGCTGCGTAATTGTGCTTGCCGAGCGGATTCTGATCACCATAGAGGTGATATAAGTGAATGGAAATCCAAATCGCACTAAAATCCGCCAGAAAAATGCCACGAAATGCGCAACAAACAGCAACTTTATGTCTTGCGGATTTCAGTTTATCAATTGCTCTCTGGAAATCCCGCAGCGGATCCGTCCCGCGCGAACACACATTAATGTTTCCGTTTTTGGATGGATCTGTCTAAGGGCTCGTTCACACTGACACAAGTAGACCGCATGTTTGCGTGACCCGTGTATTTTGCCCACTCCGGCGTGTATTTGTGTAGGCAAACGCATCACATGTTTGTGCACATTAAAAAATGGTGATTTTCTGAGTTTAAGCGCAGCGAATACGCAGGTTTTCTGCGTATGTTATGCACATTTTCCTGCGCCTATTAATTTCAACGGGCTCTTGTGGCGCACAAATGTATTTTTACACACAACCGCACATCACGTGAAAAATGCGCTCATGTGAATGGACCAATGAAATCTATGGGTTATATTCATTGCACATTATGCTGCGCAAAAACGCTCATGTGAATAAACCTTAAGTAATGCGACAAAAAAGGAAAAGTAACAGAAATCTTTGTTTCTTTCTGTTTTTGAATCCGTTGGGATTGTAGACGGAGCCATTAGAACCCGGACGCAGGCGTGAATGGAACTGCATTCAATGGAAATGCCGAAGGGTTCACAAACATTCTCCTCACAAGGCGTTATATACACAGAAAGCAGTGCAAAACAAGCTAATGGAGGGGTTGCTCATGGCAACCAATCTGAGTGCTGCTGTCATGTTACAAGCCGCAGTGTGATTGGTTGCTGTGAACAGCTGCTTCGTTGCAACCAATCAGGTGTCAGCTTTCGTTTTACCTCAGAGAAGCTTAGAGGCAGACTTGTGCTCTAATGTCCGTCACCCTGTGGTTCCATCGCTCCGTAGCCAACAGTGTAGTGATTACAATATGGTGGAGATCGCAGCGTAGTCGCCTTCAGGCACATGTTCAGATTCTGCTCATCTGTTGGAAAGATGGGTGACAACTAGAGATGAGCGAAGCTACTCGGGCCTTTTTCGCCCAAGCGCCGCGATTTTCGAGTACTTCCATACTCGGGCGAAAAGATTCGGGGGGCGCCAAGGGTGGGTGGGGGGTTGCAGGGGGGAGTGGGGGGGAGAGGGAGAGAGAGAGGGCTCCCCCGTTCCCCGCTGCTACTGCCCGCTCCACCATGCCTCCCCGGGCGCCCCCCGAATCTTTTCACCCGAATACGGAAGTACTCGAAAATCGCGGTGCTCGATCGAGTAATTACTCGAAACGAGTATATGCGCTCATCTCTAGTGACAACCAATATGGCTGCCAAGATGGTTCCCTCCGGGGAGTCTGGAGCGACCAGTCATTATTGTATCACTGTATGACAAGGCAGGCGCAACATTCAGGGGTTCCGGAAAGATGGGAGACAACCAATATGGCCGCCACCCAGCTTTCCCAGATTATCAGCGATGTCCCCCGACCCACATACACGACCCGCACACACCGCAGACTAAGGCCGGGCTCACATGTCCGTATAGTAAATGCTAAGTAAAAATCGCAGCGTTTTATTGGCCATGGAGCTGTGATAACCGCGCTTGTAATGGCTGCGTATCATGGCGTATCTCACGCACGCCGTCCCGCGGCTTCCTGGTTTCTTCCTTTTTTAAAAAAAACTTTCCTTCAATTGTAAAAATGGCGCTCGTACGCAATGTAACTATGTATGTGCAGCATTTTTCGTACGCGCCCAGAGAGAACAATAGGGCTCCATCGCGTGCAAAACGCTCCAAGATAGAACAGGCTGCGTTCTTCTATATCGCACGCATTATACGCAAGTGTGAATGGATCAATATAAATCAATGTATTTTCATCGACTCCATTCACCGCGGATTATGAGCGAATACATTAAATTACGCTTGCGTGAGCCGGCCTACGGCTTACTGGGGTCTGTATTTATTTACGGGTTCGTTCTCATTCCACTTTTTTGCGCATGTGAAATAAAACGCGGCATGCTCTATTTTTGTGCTCATTAGCACACCAAAGATAGAAGTCTATGGGAATGTGCAATACGCTGCGCAATTCTGTGAAAAAAAGAACACATCTGGACCTTATTAGGCTAAATTGCCTTTTAAATCCCGGGGTGTCCATGCGAACCGACCCTGCGAGCGCAAAAAGTACAGTAAAATGCACCGATACGCACGCAAATGTACTTTGTTTGCAAATGTTTTGCGCAGAAACATGCGCAATTGTGCGTACGTCTGTGTGAAGGAGCCCTTACATCTGCACAGACATCTTTTTAAAGCGGTGGCTTGGCTTACTACTGACAGCAGGGCTCGTGCTCTACCCGCCAGTAATGGAGATACCTCAGATCCTGGCAGTTTAACCCCTTATATACCATAGCAACTGCAACATGGCGGACCCCTGCTCCACCATTATATTCAACTGTATGTGCGAGCGGAGGGCGCAGGTATTGGGACAGCTAGTATGTTACCCGGGAAATCTGAGACTGTCCCACGGGATCTGGAACAATTAGGAGGCACAGTTTAGGGGGTCAGTATTCATTTTGGGGTTCGACGGAGTCAAAAGGCTAAAATTGAGGTATTCCCTACAAACATGGAGGCCATATTAGTTGTCACCCAACTTTTCCAGGAACTGATAAGATGTATAAAACAGCTGAATAGACTTTTTACCACTTTTTTGGGAGCGGCACCACCGGATCTTATATTTATCGCAGCTTTTGATTTTGGGGTGAAACGCCGTTCGGTTCTTGATGTCGTCATTTCCTGAATCGGGCGAATAGGCTTTTCTTCTTGTTGATGTTTTCCAAGACGTCTTCCACGGTGAAAAGACAAAAGTTGATCTCCTCGTAAGGCGTCTCGGATCCGCTCTCGAACAGGACCGCGAATGTATTGGCGTCCTTACAATCAGCGAGGTCCGAGTATCCGGACGGGCCGTCATGAATGACCCAGGGCTTGGACCAGGCCTCGGACATCAGCGGTGACTTGTTCAGGTAGACGCCCAGGTCTCGGCGGTCTTTCTTTGCGGGGTGCGAGAAGAGAAGCCAGTGACGCCGCTCCTGTCCTGGTTCTTCCAGTCCCGGGAAGCCCAGCACACTGCCGGAGCAGCCGCCTTTCTCCGACTCCTTTAACTTGCGGCTTTTTTCGGCGATCTTAAATTCCCCTCCGACGTTCAACATCAGCGCCTCCACGCGTTTCTTGGAGGGGCTCCGCGCGTTGCAGTACAGCATTTTCTGACCGTCTTCGGACACAATTTCTGCCAGTTGGGATTCGCCGCATTCGTGCTTTTCAATCCGTTCTGATACGCGCCACCGGCTGCCTTGATCTTCACTGTAGAGGTAAAAGGTGCGGGCTTTGGTGGACCACCAGCGGATGCACCAGAATTTGGCGACATACACGTAGGCTGGGACGACAAGCTTCCCACATTGGGTCTGGATGCCATGACCGGGAGACACGAAGAAGGTGGCCAGGTTCCTGATGCCGCTGGTCACGTCGGTGATGTCTGTGGGGGCGCTCCACGTCTTGCCACAGTCCCTGCTGGTGGAGTAGCAGAGCTTGGAGCAGTTTCCCCACTTTCTCATGCGCTCTTCCGTCACACCACTGGGGAGGCAGTTAAAGAAGAGGAACAGGGTCTTGGTGGCGTCTTCGTAGACCGGACAGGGGTTAATCATACGGTGATTCTTCAGGCAGATGTCATGTAAACTCTGGAGGCCTTCCCACTAAAAGCATAAAAAATAGATATGATTTGTTACATAAATATACAAAAAATATAAATTATTGTAAAACTGTAGAAAAAAGTATATATATATATATATATGATAAAAATATGCAAAAATATACACTGACCGCCCCTTTACTAGAGCCCCTCTCACGATTGGCGCTACCCTGTAGGGCAATTCTCCCGGTGACCCCGGAGTGCGGCATAAAATCACATGACAAGTTTTCCGCGGATCAGTTTCAGTGTGAATCCACATTAGATGGGAAAATCGGAGCGACTTCCTGCAAGGCCGGTCATCGGTGCTAGACTAGCCGGGGTCTCACCGCCAACCACAGGGGGGAAGGTTTCTCATGTAACGGCTTGGAGAGTATACAGAGAATGGCGCGATTGGGGAAAACTTCCAGTGAAAGCGGATCCTGCGGACGAGAACAACTCATCACTGAAAGGGGTCGGAGGAGGATGTCAGGAATCGTTCTGACCAACAGGCTGCACAGTCAGCTGAATACAACGCTGGAGCTCCAACTAACGTGTCCGAACGCACAACTCGCCGTTCCTCCGCACGGATGGTATAACAGCGGGCGACCAGTTCCAGCGCCATTGTGTTAAAGAGAAACAGAAAGACGAGACTCCAGCGGGCAAAAGAGCGCAAAACTTGTATCACTGAGCAGCGGAAAAACATCTCCTGGTCAGATGGGTCCAGATTTCTGTTGCTGATGGGAGGTCAGAATTTGGCACAAGCAGCATGAATCGCTGACCCCTTCCTGTCAGCCGATCAGAACATATCAGCACTGCCAGCTAATCTGCAGGGACTACAAGAAGCTTCCTGTCCGCAGGGGCTGATATTCCTGCAGAACGGTTTAATGATTGGGTGGAATCTACGAATTGCTGCGGTTCTGAAAGGCTGAGGAGTCCAATGCTACTAGACGGGGCTGATAAAGGGGGCGGTCAGTGCGTCATAAATTATTATAAACATATACAAAAATATTATTGGTTAAAAAGTATCTAAATCTGTATAAAATGTAGAAGACAACAAATTACTACCGAAATACTCCGCTTTTCCTGAACCCTGAGCGGCATGTCTGCCAAGTTATATAACGGTTCCTCTCCTTCCCACCGCACTCCTCATACTTTTCCTGCAAAGCTGGATAAACTCTTGTGGATTTTAATGGTGTCCAGACTGGTTATCACTCCGCTTTCCCAGAAGTATCAGAATAGCATCTTTCTGGCCACTGACCTGGTAGGTCATCAGTAGTTGATCAGTGGGGGGTCTGCCGCTCAGGACCCCAGAAGTTCAGTGGGCGCTGCCCCTGCATTACCAACCTGTGACCATGCAGAGCGTCAGCTTCCAGCTCCAGACACATGACAGCAGACAGCGGAGTGGTGGACCCCCGCCAATCATCTACTGATCACCTACCAATAGTTCAGAAGGGAACAAACTCTTTCACAAAGCATTCCAATAGTCTGGCAGTTAGAGGACCGTCCCATTCTGGACTATTGGACTTCCCAGTGGTTTCAGGAGTCCACGAGAGCTCGGCAGCAGACTTACAGACACGTATCCCGTCTTGTAGATCCCCCTCCTCATCACCAGCTTCTCCACTTCATCACTCTCGCTCTTACGCTTCTCTGCGAACGCCAGAAACACGTTCTCCCCTGTGATGTAGATGAGCGCGGGCATCCGGTACACAGCGCCGCTGGACTCTTTCTTGAACAGCGGCGTCTTCTCAGGTTGCGTGGCCTTCATGGCGGTTGTAGATGGCGGTCCTAGAAGACGGAATATGGTCATATGATCACCGGCAGATTATAAATGGCGACATATCCATCCCTGTAAGGGATTTACACATTTGCGTGACGCCCAGAACTCGTGTGATGGCTTAACCCTTTGTTTCCAATGGGTTCACTTACACAAGTCCTAGTGATGCAGCGGGTCCAGTTCTACGAGAACCACCCGTTATTTTCTATAGGCGAGTTACGAATTGCATCGCCCTTACAAGTACATGCGCGCGTAGTGCGAGTGCAATGCGATTTTTAAAGGGAACCTGTCACGTTCCACCATAAACCAAGCTTTGGCGCTGTTAAGGGACGAGACGGGAAGCGGGGAGGCGTATTTTTTATACCCGCTCCCGCGATCCAGCACTGCCATCCGCAGCGGCATCACATTACACTCGCATAGGAATAGCAGGTTCAGTAGTCCGCCATCGGTCCGCGCTCGTCTCGGCCCGCGAGCTCGGCCCTAGGATTGGTCTCCGGCTGGTGAGGAGATGATGTGAAGCAAATGCTATAATGTGATTACTGCGGTAAATAATGATATTATGTACCCGGCCGATGTCGGAGCCCTCAGTGTCTGGCGGGACCTCCGGGGGGCGCACTGCGCGTCTGTGAGACCATTTATGTTCTCCCTAAACTCCAGCCTCCTCCTTTCACAACCCATTAGCCCCCCAGAATAAAGGTTTTACTTATTGGGACCCATTAAGAAGCCCGCCCCATCCTGCTGCATGAATCCGAAAACAATCAGCCAGCCACACCCGGGTTTCATCCTACTGGCAAGCCCCGTGGCATCATAGAGTCTCGGACCGTTACTGCTTCCTTCTGATAGTCCGGCATCAGCAGCTCCTTATGCCCATACTGACCAACTGCAAGGACACCCGGGAGGCTCACGGGCAGCGGGGAGATGTCCCAGGCTTCTGGAAGAGCTGCGGCTGCTTTTAGCGTTACGTAATAACTGGCATTAAACTCTTATTTAAAGCGACAGTCACTGGGCGTCTCTCACCTTCCAAATACACCCTCTATAGCTCCTCCTGGCAGTAGCAAGGCACATGGACTTTATCATACTTTTCGGCATCTTTTGCTACTTTACTGCGGCGTAACCACTGAATACATCGTCCTCCTGGCCATGGGCCCGTAGGGATAGCCTCACGTTATGGCCATCACTTAGGCTACCCACAGGTCGTCTCGCATCCTTGCAGTCTAATTATCGCATTCCGTTACTTGATTCGGTATACTCTCTACGCCTCACTGCACCGCTACACATCATCCTATACACGCATCAGGTACATGACATACTAGTACAACCAGGGCCGCAAGCGTAAACACGGGTCACACAGCCGGCGATGACTGGGGGGGCTGTGGCGTATAGCGGCAATATTGTACTGCGCATGACAGCGTATCTCACGCACGCCGTCACGCCTTGTCCACCTGTTTATTTTTTGTTTAGATTTCCCATGCCGTTCTGTTTGGGCATGCGCGTATCGCGCGTATACACGTGGCAAAGTGGAACGTGCTGCGCTCTTTTTTGCGCTTGCATATTACGCAATTCCGACAAGCTTGTGGCATGCCGCGTTTTACCGCAGTGAGCCTAACTGTCAGATAGGCTCTCCGCAGAGAACTGACAGTTCACTACCCTGCTCCCCCGCGGCAGTATATCGCTAGCCATATTCCGCCTCGCCCGTGGGCAGGGGGCCTAAAGCAATGTAATTGATTTCCTGCGAATTACTGGGTACCTAAAGGGGCGTACAGCGCACGCGTAATACGCAGTAATCATCCGCCCGTGTCAGCCCGGCCCAATACACATAACATCACACTGCAGCTGCTCAGACCATGCCAAGTATTCCGTGTGAATGCTGAGACTTGTAGTTCCCCAGATCCTCCCTCCCCCCTCTGACTATTTGCACAGTGGTGAAGGTACCGCAGCTCCAGTGTTGTTTTTCTGTCTGGCCGCTGATGTCATGATGGGGGCTGTACGGAGCCGCTGCCAGCAGATCTGTGTATACAGAGCCGCGCCGAGGCCCCCTCTACTAAACGGCGCTCAGTCTACACTATTATTTACACCGCACTGCCCCTTTAAATCCCCATTCTGGAACATTCCTCATAGAGATGGCGGCAGTGGGAATATCGTCCATAAACATTCTGTAGGCATACAGTGTGAAGTCAAATACCTCAAGCTGACTCCGCCCGGAGTGCGCCAAAGGTGGCCATGTTGAAAAATACATCAATTTGCCCCTTTCTAAGGCCGTATTTACACCGGCGATTTTCTCGCGCAGGTTCTGCGAGACGCACGAAAACAGGACCCGTTATTTTAAATACATCTATTCACATGTACGATTTTTCTCTCGCAGCGACGCTCTGAGATCGCCGCATGTCTTATTTATCTGCGATTTGCAGAAAACTTGCCTTTAAGTTAAACTGTCGCATTGCACTCGTGTGTTCACGTGCGTTACATGACGCCATTTTTAAATTATCTTATTAAAACGTGATTTTCATGTTTGTGAAAACCGCAAGTGAAAATGGCGAGTACTGCGATGAAATGCGATTCGTTTTTCTTGCGAAAACACATCACACTCGTAGGCGAAATCGCGAGTTTAAGAGTGCGACCATCCGTCTTTGGAGTTTTCCGGACCGATATCGCACTCGCCAGCGTAAATACTTCATACGGGCGACGCCGTTTTCTTTCTTTTACTATTGGAACAAAATGCGATTTTTACGTACATTTTTCACGCACACGAGAATGACGTACATCAATAACTTGCGCCAAACTAAGTTTGATGCATTTCACAGCCCCACTTGGGAACAGGGTTTTCTGTCAATATTCTCCAAGATTCTTGCAGTTTTCGGGATTGGTCGCCACGGGCAACAAGGACGCTCGTTGGGAGTCATAGTGATGTATCGCGGTATCTAAGCACAGTCTTCTGTCGCGAGACCCCCAACCCCACCAGTCATGATGTTCCCGACTGCGGACGCCGTTACGCCGCATTAAATCGCCCCACAGACCCTACATGGCGTTTAGGGCCATTTTATCCGGATACAAATGTGACACCTGCGAGACCTCAGGAATAACGGACGGCCTTGTCGGCTTTGTCGCTGACTGGCAGCCATTCCTGCGCTTCTGAAAGTGATGCCGCACGCTTTCCACGTTTGCTCGTGCACATGGGGCACAGCGGGCGGCTTCAGCTTTGATGAAGCAACGTATCAGACCGTATCGCCCGCCGCAGTTCACCTGTAGAGTCATGCGAGTCGTTTAGTCGGTGACTATGTGTGATGGACCTACCGGAGAGCGCGGTCCCGGAGCGGCCGGCTGCAGATGTGGCTGCTGTCTGGATGGAAACGCCCAGAACTTCCCAGCTCTCCAATTGGCTGTGGTCTGCGCTGGGCGCTGCTGCCTCGCACTGCCTTGTACTGTGTGCCCCCCAGCACTGGACCAGACCCCCGCCGCACCCGCCGCTGTTCTCTCACCATCTGTTTCCTCTCTGTATCCTGATACAGGAAAACACCAGGATCTGCCCTGCAATCCTGAGAGCCGCAGCTAAGAGGCACCAGAGAGACACCCAAGCCTGTATCCAAGCCCAGTATAGGTGATACTGTCTGCGGAGCAGTGTATCTAATCCTATCCTGTGTGATACTGTCTGCTGAGCCGTGTATCTAATCCTATCCTGTGTGATACTGTCTGCTGAGCTGTGTATCTAATCCTATCCTGTGTGATACGGTCTGCTGAGCTGTGTATCTAATCCTATCCTGTGTGATACTGTCTGCTGAGCTGTGTATCTAATCCTATCATGTGTGATACTGTCTGCGGAGCAGTGTATCTAATCCTATCCTGTGTGATACTGTCTGCTGAGCTGTGTATCTAATCCTATCGTGTGTAATACCGTCTGCTGAGCCGTGTATCTAATCCTATCCTGTGTGATACTGTCGGCTGAGCTGTGTATCTAATCCTATCCTGTGCGATACTGTCGGCTGAGCTGTGTATCTAATCCTATCCTGTGCGATACTGTCTGCTGAATCTAATCCTATCATGTGTGATACCGTCTGCTGAGATGTGTATCTAATCCTATCCTATGTGATACTGCCTGCTGAGCCGTGTATCTAATCCTATCCTGTGTGATACTGTCTGCTGAGCTGTGTATCTAATCCTGTCCTGTGTGATACTGTCTGCTGAGCCGTGTATCTAATCCTATCCTATGTGATACTGTCTGCTGAGCCGTGTATCTAATCCTATCCTGTGTGATACTGCCTGCTGAGCTGTGTATCTAATCCTATCCTGTGTAATACTGTCTGCTGAGCTGTGTATCTAATCCTATCCTGTGTGATACTGCCTGCTGAGCTGTGTATCTAATCCTATCCTGTGTGATACTGTCTCCTGAGCTGTGTATCTAATCCTATTCTGTGTGATACTGCCTGCTGAGCTGTGTATCTAACCCTATCATTGTGAGATACTGTCTGCTGAGCTGTGCATCTAATCCTACCGTGTGATACTGTCTGCTGAGCTGTGTATCTAATCCTATCCTGTGTGATACTGTCTGCTGAGCCTTGTATCTAATCCTATCCTGCGTAATACTGTCTTCTGAGCCGTGTATCTAATCCTATCCTGCGTAATACTGTCTGCTGAGCCGTGTATCTAATCCTATCCTATGTGATACTACCTGCTGAGCTGTGTATCTAATCCTATCCTGTGTGATACTGTCTGCTGAGCTGTGTATCTAATCCTATCCTGTGTGATACTGTCTGCTGAGCCGTGTATCTAATCCTATCCTGTGTGATACTGTCTGCTGAGCTGTGTATCTAATCCTATCCTGTGTGATACGGTCTGCTGAGCTGTGTATCTAATCCTATCCTGTGTGATACTGTCTGCTGAGCTGTGTATCTAATCCTATCATGTGTGATACTGTCTGCGGAGCAGTGTATCTAATCCTATCCTGTGTGATACTGTCTGCTGAGCTGTGTATCTAATCCTATCGTGTGTAATACCGTCTGCTGAGCCGTGTATCTAATCCTATCCTGTGTGATACTGTCGGCTGAGCTGTGTATCTAATCCTATCCTGTGCGATACTGTCGGCTGAGCTGTGTATCTAATCCTATCCTGTGCGATACTGTCTGCTGAATCTAATCCTATCATGTGTGATACCGTCTGCTGAGATGTGTATCTAATCCTATCCTATGTGATACTGCCTGCTGAGCCGTGTATCTAATCCTATCCTGTGTGATACTGTCTGCTGAGCTGTGTATCTAATCCTGTCCTGTGTGATACTGTCTGCTGAGCCGTGTATCTAATCCTATCCTATGTGATACTGTCTGCTGAGCCGTGTATCTAATCCTATCCTGTGTGATACTGCCTGCTGAGCTGTGTATCTAATCCTATCCTGTGTAATACTGTCTGCTGAGCTGTGTATCTAATCCTATCCTGTGTGATACTGCCTGCTGAGCTGTGTATCTAATCCTATCCTGTGTGATACTGTCTCCTGAGCTGTGTATCTAATCCTATTCTGTGTGATACTGCCTGCTGAGCTGTGTATCTAACCCTATCATTGTGAGATACTGTCTGCTGAGCTGTGCATCTAATCCTACCGTGTGATACTGTCTGCTGAGCTGTGTATCTAATCCTATCCTGCGTAATACTGTCTGCTGAGCCGTGTATCTAATCCTATCCTGCGTAATACTGTCTGCTGAGCCGTGTATCTAATCCTATCCTATGTGATACTACCTGCTGAGCTGTGTATCTAATCCTATCCTGTGTGATACTGTCTGCTGAGCCGTGTATCTAATCCTATTCTGTGTGATATTGTCTGCTGAGCCGTGTATCTAATCCTATCCTGTGTGATACTGTCTGCTGAGCTGTGTATCTAATCCTATCCTGTGTGGTACTGTCTGCTGAGCCGTGTATCTAATCCTATTCTGTGTGATACTGTCTGCTGAGCCGTGTATCTAATCCTATCCTGTGTGATACTGTCTGCTGAGCTGTGTATCTAATCCTATCATGTGTGATACTGTCTGCTGAGCTGTGTATCTAATCCTATCCTGTGTGATTCTGTCTGCTGAGCCGTGTATCTAATCCTATCCTGTGTGATACTGTCTGCTGAGCTGCTGTATCTAATCCTATCCTGTGTGATACTGCCTGCTGAGCTGTGTATCTAATCCTATCCTGTGTGATACTGTCTGCTGAGCTGCTGTATCTAATCCTATCCTGTGTGATACTGTCTGCTGAGCTGTGTATCTAATCCTATCATGTGTGATACTGTCCGCTGAGCTGTGTATCTAACCCTATCATTGTGAGATACTGTCTGCTGAGCTGTGTATCTAATCCTACCGTGTGATACTGTCTGCTGAGCCGTGTATCTAATCCTATCCTATGTGATACTACGTGCTGAGCTGTGTATCTAATCCTATCCTGTGTGATACTGTCTGCTGAGCCGTGTATCTAATCCTATTCTGTGTGATACTGTCTGCTGAGCCGTGTATCTAATCCTATCCTGTGTGATACTGTCTGCTGAGCTGTGTATCTAATCCTATCCTGTGTGATACTGTCTGCTGAGCTGTGTATCTAATCCTATCCTGTGTGATTCTGTCTGCTGAGCTGTGTATCTAATCCTATTCTGTGTGATACTGCCTGCTGAGCTGTGTATATAACCCTATCATTGTGAGATACTGTCTGCTGAGCCATGTATCTAATCCTATAATGTGTGATACTGTCTGCTGAGCCGTGTATCTAATCCTATCCTATGTGATACTACCTGCTGAGCTGTGTATCTAATCCTATCCTGTGTGATACTGTCTGCTGAGCCGTGTATCTAATCCTATTCTGTGTGATACTGTCTGCTGAGCTGTGTATCTAATCCTATCATGTGTGATACTGTCTGCTGAGCTGTGTATCTAATCCTATCCTGTGTGATACTGTCTGCTGAGCTGTGTATTTAATCCTTTCCTGTGTGATACTGTCTGCTGAGCTGCTGTATCTAATCCTATCATGTGTGATACTGTCCGCTGAGCTGTGTATCTAACCCTATCATTGTGAGATACTGTCTGCTGAGCTGTGTATCTAATCCTACCGTGTGATACTGTCTGCTGAGCCGTGTATCTAATCCTATCCTATGTGATACTACGTGCTGAGCTGTGTATCTAATCCTATCCTGTGTGATACTGTCTGCTGAGCCGTGTATCTAATCCTATTCTGTGTGATACTGTCTGCTGAGCCGTGTATCTAATCCTATCCTGTGTGATTCTGTCTGCTGAGCTGTGTATCTAATCCTATTCTGTGTGATACTGCCTGCTGAGCTGTGTATATAACCCTATCATTGTGAGATACTGTCTGCTGAGCCATGTATCTAATCCTATAATGTGTGATACTGTCTGCTGAGCCGTGTATCTAATCCTATCCTATGTGATACTACCTGCTGAGCTGTGTATCTAATCCTATCCTGTGTGATACTGTCTGCTGAGCCGTGTATCTAATCCTATTCTGTGTGATACTGTCTGCTGAGCTGTGTATCTAATCCTATCCTGTGTGATACTGTCTGCTGAGCTGTGTATCTAATCCTATCCTGTGTGATACTGTCTGCTGAGCCGTGTATCTAATCCTATCCTGTGTGATACTGTCTGCTGAGCTGTGTATCTAATCCTATCATGTGTGATACTGTCTGCTGAGCTGTGTATCTAATCCTATCCTGTGTGATACTGTCTGCTGAGCTGTGTATTTAATCCTTTCCTGTGTGATACTGTCTGCTGAGCTGCTGTATCTAATCCTATCCTGTGTGACACTGTCTGCTGAGCCGTGTATCTAATCCTATCCTGTGTGATACTGTCTGCTGTGCTGTGTATCTAATCCTATCATGTAAGATACTGTCTGCTGAGCTGTGTATCTAACCCTATCATGTGAGATACTGTCTGCTGAGCTGTGTATCTAATCCTATCCTGTGTAATACTGTCTGCTGAGCTGTGTATCTAATCCTATCCTGTGTGATACTGTCTGCTGAGCCGTGTATCTAATCCTATCGTGTGATACTGTCTGCTGTGTATCTAATCCTATCATGTGAGATACTGTCTGTTGAGCTGTGTATCTAACCCTATCATGTGAGATACTGTCTGCTGAGCTGTGTATCTAATCCTACCATGTGTGATACTGTCTGCTGAGTTGTGTATCTAATCCTATCCTGTGTGATACTGCCTGCTGAGCTGTGTATCTAATCCTATCCTGTGTGATACTGCCTGCTGAGCTGTGTATCTAATCCTACCCTGTGTGATACTGCCTGCTGAGCTGTGTATCTAATCCTACCCTGTGTGATACTGCCTGCTGAGCTGTGTATCTAATCCTACCCTTTGTGATACTGCCTGCTGAGCTGTGTATCTAATCCTATCCTGTGTGATACTGCCTGCTGAGCTGTGTATCTAATCCTACCCTTTGTGATACTGTCTGCTGAGCTGTGTATCTAATCCTATCCTGTGTGATACTGCCTGCTGAGCTGTGCATCTAATTCTATCCTGTGTGATACTGTCTGCTGCGCTGTGTATCTAATCCTATCCTGTGTGATACTGTCTGCTGAGCTGTGTATCTAATCCCATCATGTGTGATACTGTCTGCTGAGCCGTGTATCTAATCCCACCCTGTGTGATACTGTCTGCTGCGCTGTGTATCTAATCCTACCCTGTGTGATACTGTCTGCTGCGCTGTGTATCTAATCCTATCCTATGTGATACTGTCCGCTGAGCTGTGTATCTAATCCTATCCTGTGTGATACTGTCTGCTGAGCCGTGTATCTAATCCTATCCTGTGTGATATTGTCTGCTGAGCCGTGTATCTAATCCTATCCTGTGTGATATTGTCTGCTGAGCCGTGTATCTAATCCTATCCTGTGTGAAACTGTCTGCTGAGCTGTGTATCTAAGCCTATTCTGTGTGATATTGTCTGCTGAGCCGTGTATCTAATCCTATCCTGTGTGATACTGTCTGCTGAGCTGTGTATCTAATCCTATCCTGTGTGATACTGTCCGCTGAGCTGTATCTAATCCTATTCTGTGTGATATTGTCTGCTGAGCTGTGTATCTAATCCTATCCTGTGTGATACTGTCTGCTGAGCCGTGTATCTAATCCTATCGTGTGTGATACTGTCTGCTGAGCCGTGTATCTAATCCTATCGTGTGTGATACTGTCTGCTGAGCCGATGTATCTAATCCTATCCTGTGTGATACTGTCTGCTGAGCTTTGTATCTAATCCTATCCTGTGTGATACTGTCTGCTGAGCCGTGTATCTAATCCTATCCTGTGTGATACTGTCTGCTGCGCTTTGTATCTAATCCTATCCTGTGTGATACTGTCTGCTGCGCTGTGTATCTAATCCTATCCTGTGTGATACTGTCTGCTGCGCTGTGTATCTAATCCTATCCTGTGTGATACTGTCTGCTGCGCTGTGTATCTAATCCTATCCTGTGTGATACTGTCTGCTGCGCTGTGTATCTAATCCTATCCTGTGTGATACTGTCTGCTGCGCTGTGTATCTAATCCTATCCTGTGTGATACTGTCAGTATATGAAGTTTCTTGACCGATCTAATCCAGATCAGGAGGCCAGGGTGGCGGCGATGTTGTAAATGACACAAGTAGATCACAGCTGCTGATTGACATGTTTTATTAGTCAGCACCAGCCGCCCCCTGGGAGGGTATATAGACTTTTGCTGCAATGCATCTAAAATAAAAGACAATGAAGCGTCTCTCTAACAGTCATTATTGTAATTCTCCCATTTAGTGTATACAGACCTATGTGTCTACATGGCAGCAGACTAACAGTAGTCATGAGAACAGTAAAGGCATCTGTGGTTGCAGCAGGTTGGTGTTATTCACACACGGAAGGTTATACAGTATATACAATGGAGAGCTCTGGGCGGCATGATGTCCCAGAAATCTGCTTGAACAAGGCGGAAATGAGGCAAGAGTACTGAGAAAGAAGGCAGGAGGAGATAACGCCTGCTGAGCTCTGAACCTGCAACACCTCAAGCGGGGAAACCCACTGAGCTCTGAACCTGAAGTAGGGAAAACCCACGAAGCATTCAATCTGCAGCTCCACAACCAGGGAACATCTACTGAGCTCAGAACCTGTAACACCCACTGAGAACTGAACCTGCAGCTCCACAAGCAGGAAGCACCCACTAAGCTCAGAGCCTCCAACACCACAAGCAGGGAACACTAAGCATTCAATCTGCAACTCTACAAGCAGGGGACATCTACTGAGCACTGAACCTGTAGCTCCACAAGCAGGGGACATCTACTGAGCACTGAACCTGTAGCTCCACAAGCAGGGGACATCTACTGAGCACTGAACCTGAAGCTCCACAAGCAGGGGACATCTACTGAGCACTGAACCTGAAGCTCCACAAGCAGGGAACATCTACTGAGCACTGAACCTGCAGCTCCACAAGCAGGAAGCACCCACTAAGCTCAAAGCCTCCAACACCACAAGCAAGGAACACCTACTAAACTCTGAGCCTGCAGCTGCACAAACAGGTGTAGGAAGTAACTGTAAATCAGCCAAGCACATAGAGCAGCCTGAACCTCTCCAGGGACACAGAGCTGCAGAGGTAAGTCTGAGGTTAGTCTGCATGTTGAGCTATAGACTACAGGTTGTCAGAAAATGCTGGGTCTTGTGGTCTGCAGGCAGGATCGGAATTGAGTGGACCGATTGCTGGGAATCCAGTGAGTTGTAATCTGATGCTTCTCAGGGCAAACTGACAGTGGGAGTAAGTAGGATATTGGGGCATGCTGGGAGTTGTAGTCTACAGGCTGCTAGTCCATGCTGCGAGTTGGAGTGAGCAGGATATCAGTGCATGCTGGGAGTTGTAGTCTGATGCTTCTCAGGGCAAGCTTACAATCGGAGTGAGCTGGATATCGGGGCATGCTGGGAGTTGTAGTCTACAGGCTGTCAGAGCATGCTGGGAGTTGTAGCTTACTAGTAGTTGGAGAACCAGAGGTTGTCGGCTCCTAACCTACCAGATTTCACTATAGCTGACACGTCTAAGGCTAGCCTTTGTGTTTCAATTCCTCATTATTTCCAAGAACTCTGCTGCCTGTCAGTGAATGGCAACTTTGTTTACATCTACAAGCTTAAAACCTCTAATACTTTTCACAGTTGAGGTTTTGTTACATTTGCACGCAGCCTAGACACATCACATCTCTGGTAGTCTGTTACAATGTGTCAGTGCAGGTAACAGGTGGCAGTCTGGAGTCCCGGCCGTCTACCTCATAGGGGAATGTCCAGCCTGGATGCAGTGGTACAAACCCTCAGCTGTGGGAAGTCCTTATAACAAAGTTCACATTCGCCGACAGTTAGCAGAGATCCTGCAAATGGCGAGGGAACTGAAGAATAAAGCAGATCAGAAAGTTTCAGAACTTTTCATTCTAATGATTCAGAATTGACCCCATGAATCGTCACGCATCAAATCCATCGCCCCCGGAAACGTTACACGCAATGATCTCCAGTCTGTCGTGAATGGCGTCCGTCGCCATGACAACCCAAACATCGGACGACATGGACCCACTACCCCATCTGCCTCCGGGCGGGCAAAGCTGGTGATCAGACGCTTAAGTTACGTTGATGCGGTATAACTGCGCAGGAAAAGTCCGAGATGCGGCTTCCTGCAGCGGATTTACATTATTGCACAAATACGATTGGCTGATCAACATCCGGAAAACGGCATCAAGAAAAGCGACACTTCAAACCCGCAGGTGGAAACATCATTCTGAGATACAGATTATTGCATGAAGTCCTTATCCAATGACGGAGCGCTGCGGCCGCGCTGACAGAGGCTTCCGGTAGGGGATTCTGCGCCAAAATTTGCACGGTCTAACCCGCACACCGCGCTCAGGATATACACGTACGTCCCGGCGGGGGAGGAGCTCCTGTGAATGCTTCTACATTCACTCCCTATTAGAGATGAGCGAATATACTCGGCCACGCCCCTTTTTCGCCTG
Organism: Eleutherodactylus coqui; assembly: GCA_035609135.1. Classification (NCBI taxonomy): domain Eukaryota; kingdom Metazoa; phylum Chordata; class Amphibia; order Anura; family Eleutherodactylidae; genus Eleutherodactylus; species Eleutherodactylus coqui. The sequence continues at coordinate 516,425,411 of CM069405.1, forward strand.
AGCGCCGCGATTTTCGAGTACTTCCGTACTCGGGTGAAAAGATTCGGGGGGGCGCCGGGGGGAGGCGTGGTGGAGCAGGGGGGGAGCCCTCTCTCCCCCCCCCACTCCCCGCTGCAACCCCCCACTCACCCACGGCGCCCCCTGAATCTTTTCGCCCGAGTACGGAAGTACTCAAAAATCGCGGCGCTCAGGCGAAAAAGGGGCGTGGCCGAGTAGGTTCGCTCATCTCTACTCCCTATAGATGGTGCAAGTTCAGAAGCTGAGCCTACACCACCTGCAGCAGGAGTCAGCTGTGACCGACAGCCAGCCTCTTGCTGCACAGGAGGGTTCTGGGAGAGCGCCGATCCCCGCTCTTAACCCCTTACATGGCACAATCAATGTTGACTATGGCATGTAAAGGGTTCACAGAGGTAGGGGACTTCATCGTCCGGCTCTGCCATGACCTGTGATCGCCATGAATAACAATAATGCACTGCAGCACAGAAGTACTGCAGTGTATTATCAGTGAGATCCCAGGGCCGCAGATTCACATCCCTTACAGGAACAGAAAAATGTGGAAAATGGAATCCAACAGGAAGAATATTAAAAGGAAAAAAAAACTTTACGCGCACTTGTTCTTGTTTAGAAAAAAAACAAAAACCCCCGTTCGGTATCGCAGCGTCCGTGGCGACCCGTACAACGCACAGGAAATGCTACAGAAAAAAAAAGCTAATTTTTTTTTTCATTTCGCTTCCAAACCCCCCCCACTGGCGCCCCCACAGCGCCGTCCGCGGAGAACAAAGAAGGTTATCGGTGCGTTGATGAAAAAATATATATATATTTTCCAGGGAAAAGGTTCGTTATTGTGCAGAAGTGGTAAAACCGAAAAAACATAATTATTGTATTGTCGTAATCGGACTGAAAAGCAGAAAAAATGCATCCTGCAGATCTGCGTCGCAGAAACGGAGGACCGCCGTGTCGGTTGTGGCCTGTGCTTTGGGCGAACCTCGGCTCCGCGGTGTCATAGATGCATCTCTGCTGGAGATCCGGGGGTCGGCCTCTGCTTACGGCCACGGACCATCTAGCAGATCCGCGTCTCATTAGAACAGGAATTGGCGCCGCAGCCGACACACTGCAGGTTTTCTCACAAGCAGCCATACATGTTATGGGAAAACAAGTGATGCGTCAGTCCTTGACGTGGGACCCGCGGTGGAACATCCGTACGTGATTGGCTTCAGTACATAGAGGGGGGGGCGTTCGTTGCATCTCTAGAAGCTCAGTCTCTTATTCCTGCTGTGGCTCAGACTTATCCATCGCGGATTACACGCGCATGCGCACACTTTAGGCTCCGCCCACACTGGCGTCATGGCTTCCATGTTCGCTGTAAACGACCCCGCTCAGGCTGTATTTACACGGGTGAGCGTGATGACGGTCCCAGAAACTCTGACCGATACAGCGCCTCTAAAAATGCAATTTTCACTGCGACTGTGTTGCGATTTGCGTGAAAATGCCGTCGCTGAACATACGATTTTTCACGCGTCTTCAAATTACATGTTTTTTCAAAAGGAAAATGTAAATAATCTGTGATCCCGCGCGGACGATGCGATTTTAACTCACCCGCAGCAAATAACGGCGAGTCTTCTGCGATCCTACCGGATAATAGGACAGTTTTACCATCTGCGAAAGGAAGAATGGCGCGTTTAAACAGACCCACTGAGAACAGCGGCTTCTATTTCCGTCCGTCTCGCAACGCACAAAACTCACACGGAAAACTCGCCCGTGTAAATACAGCCTGACTTATATGGTGAATATGGCGCCGCACGTGTCGCCATTGGGCTGCCGGATGCTCCACGGAAGCCGTGACACAAGCGTGAGCGCAGCGCTGCGGTTTTAGCGTTTGGTGGCGTTCTGCAGCAGCTCTTCCACCGTGAACCTCCGGAAGTCGATCTTTTCACAAGCTTCCTTTCCACATTCGTACAAACAGGCGAAGGTGTGGGCATCCTGGCAGACCGCCAAGTCCGAGTACCCGCTGGGGCCCTCGTTGATGATCCATGGCAGAGTCCAGCTGGACGGCGCCAGCGGAGACTTATTCAAGTAGATGCCCAAGTTGACGCGTTTCTGGCTGCTGGTTGGATGGGAGTAAAGCAGCCAAGACGTGGCGGTTCTCTGAAGACAGCGCTCGTGGGGCTCGTCGCCGCCATCTTCTTCCTCCCAGTGGACCTCCGCGGGCTGGTAGCTCACCACACTACCTTGGCACCCGTGCGGCGGCTCACAGAGGCTTTTATTGAAGTGGGCATCACCAAACTCCATGGACTGGGTGCTGCTGGTCGCCTCTGCCCGGTAGTGCTGACTGGTCCTTGCACTGCAGTACAGCAGGTCAGACCCGTTGGCACAAGCCACCTCGGCCACCTCGCACTCCACCGTCTTCTGCCTCCACAGCCCACTGCCCTTGTGCCAAGTCTCGCCGTGGTCGTCGCTGTAGAAGATCAGGGAGTGCGGCTTGGTCTTCCACGGAACGGGCAGGCCACAGACACGGGAGTGGATGTAATACAGGTACGCCGGCACGATCAATCTCCCTGAAGGCGAACCCAAGCCGTGACCCGGCCCCACGGCAAAAGTGGCGCAGTTCTTGAGGTCCTGACCCAGAACCTCCTTCGTCACGTCTTTTGGAAGACTCCATGATTTGCCATGGTCGTGGCTGGTGACGTAACAGAGCCGAGCGGCGTTCCTGCCGGTGAGGATTTGCCACCTTTCGGAGCAGTCTGTTTTGATGCAGACGAAGAAGAGGAAGACTGTCTGGGTGGCAGCGTCATACAGCGGGCACGGGTTCATGGTGCGGTGGGACGGTAACTTGGCGTGCCTCACCGCCATCATGTCTTCCCACTGAGGAGGCAAAGCACAGAACAACGGTTACTTCCCCTTTAACTCGTGTCTGGCCGCCCCCCAATCCCGAGATGCCGTACCTGCACCCCTCCGCCCCGCGCTGTGCCCCTCCTCATCACCAGGTACAAGGCGTCTTGGTCTTTAGGCGAAGAGCGTTTTTCAGCGAAGGCCAAGAAGATGGGAGGCTGCGGGATGTAGAGCAGCGCCGGGATGCGATACGTGACGCCGCTGGAGTCCTGCTGGAACAGAGTCACCGAGTCCGCCATGTCTGCAAATACACAGGGCGGACAGTCAGGAGGCGGTCGCTAGGGACAGAGTGCCATAGCAACCCGGAGAACCACAGGATCTGCCTGCTGATCCGTGTATCTAATCCTGTCCTGTGTGATACTGTCTGCTGAGCTGTGTATCTAATCCTATCCTGTGTGATACTGTCTGCTGAGCTGCTGTATCTAATCCTATCCTGTGTGATACTGTCTGCTGAGCCGTGTATCCAATCCTATGCTGTGTGATACTGTCTGCTGAGCTGTGTATCTAATCCTATGCTGTGTGATACTGTCTACTGAGCTGGGTATCTAATCCTATGCTGTGTGATACTGTCTGCTGAGCTGGGCATCTAATCCTATGCTGTGTGATACTGTCTGCTGAGCTGGGTATCTAATCCTATGCTGTGTGATACTGCCTGCTGAGCCGTGTATCTAATCCTATGCTGTGTGATACTGCCTGCTGAGCCGTGTATCTAATCCTATGCTGTGTGATACTGCCTGCTGAGCCGTGTATCTAATCCTATGCTGTGTGATACTGTCTGCTGAGCCGTGTATCTAATCCTATGCTGTGTGATACTGTCTGCTGAGCCGTGTATCTAATCCTATGCTGTGTGATACTGTCTGCTGAGCCGTGTATCTAATCCTATGCTGTGTGATACTGTCTGCTGAGCCGTGTATCTAATCCTATGCTGTGTGATACTGTCTGCTGAGCCGTGTATCTAATCCTATGCTGTGTGATACTGTCTGCTGAGCCGTGTATCTAATCCTATGCTGTGTGATACTGTCTGCTGAACCGTGTATCTAATCCTATGCTGTGTGATACTGTCTGCTGAACCGTGTATCTAATCCTATCCTGTGTGATACTGTCTGCTGAACCGTGTATCTAATCCTATGCTGTGTGATACTGTCTGCTGAGCCGTGTATCTAATCCTATGCTGTGTGATACTGTCTGCTGAGCCGTGTATCTAATCCTATCCTGTGTGATACTGCCTGCTGAGCCATGTATCTAATCCTATCCTGTGTGATACTGTCTGCTGAGCCGTGTATCTAATCCTATCCTGTGTTATACTGTCTGCTGAGCTGTGTATCTAATCCTCTGCTGTGTGATACTGTCTGCTGAGCCGTGTATCTAATCCTATCCTGTGTGATACTGTCTGCTGAGCCGTGTATCCAATCCTCTGCTGAGTGATACTGTCTGCTGAGCTGTGTATCTAATCCTATGCTGTGTGATACTGTCTGCTGAGCCGTGTATCTAATCCTATCCTGTGTGATACTGTCTGCTGAGCCGTGTATCTAATCCTATGCTGTGTGATACTGTCTGCTGAGCCGTGTATCTAATCCTATGCTGTGTGATACTGTCTGCTGAGCCGTGTATCTAATCCTATCCTGTGTGATACTGCCTGCTGAGCTGTGTATCTAATCCCATCGTGTGATACTGCCTGCTGAGCCATGTATCTTATCCCATCGTGTGTGATACTGTCTGCTGAGCCGTGTATCTAATCCTATCCTGTGTGATACTGCCAGATGAGCTGTGTATCTAATCCTATCCTGTGTGATACTGTCTGCTGAGCTGTGTATCTAATCCTATCCTGTGTGATACTGTCCGCTGAGCTGTGTATCTAATCCTATCCTGTGTGATACTGTCCGCTGAGCTGTGTATCTAATCCTATCCTGTGTGATACTGTCTGCTGAGCCGTGTATCTAATCCTATCCTGTGTGATACTGTCTGCTGAGCCTTGTATCTAATCCTATCCTGTGTGATACTGTCTGCTGAGCCGTGTATCTAATCCTATCCTGTGTGATACTGTCTGCTGAGTCGTGTATCTAATCCTATCCTGTGTGATACTGTCTGCTGAGCTGTGTATCTAATCCTATCCTGTGTGATACTGTCTGCTGAGCCGTGTATCTAATCCTATCCTGTGTGATACTGTCTGCTGAGCCGTGTATCTAATCCTATCCTGTGTGATACTGTCTGCTGAGCCGTGTATCTAATCCTGTCCTGTGTGATACTGTCTGCTGAGCTGTGTATCTAATCCTATCCTGTGTGATACTGCCTGCTGAGCTGTGTATCTAATCCTATCCTGTGTGATACTGTCTGCTGAGCTGTGTATCTAATCCTATCCTGTGTGATACTGTCTGCTGAGCCGTGTATCTAATCCTATCCTGTGTGATACTGTCTGCTGAGCCTTGTATCTAATCCTATCCTGTGTGATACTGTCTGCTGAGCAGTGTATCTAATCCTATCCTGTGTGATACTGTCTGCTGAGCCGTGTATCTAATCCTATCCTGTGTGATACTGTCTGCTGAGCCGTGTATCTAATCCTATCCTGTGTGATACTGTCTGCTGAGCCGTGTATCTAATCCTATCCTGTGTGATACTGCCTGCTGAGCCGTGTATCTAATCCTATCCTGTGTGATACTGTCTGCTGAGCCGTGTATCTAATCCTATCCTGTGTGATACTGTCTGCTGAGCTGTGTATCTAATCCTATCCAGTGTGATACTGCCTGCTGAGCCGTGTATCTAATCCTATCCTGTGTGATACTGTCTGCTGAGCCGCTGTATCTAATCCTATCCTGTGAGATACTGTCTGCTGAGCTGTGTATCTAATCCTATCCTGTGTGATACTGTCTGCTGAGCCGTGTATCTAATCCTACCCTGTGTGATACTGTCTGCTGAGCCTTGTATCTAATCCTACCCTGTGTGATACTGTCTGCTGAGCCGCTGTATCTAATCCTACCCTGTGTGATACTGTCTGCTGAGCTGTGTATCTAATCCTGCCTGCTGTATCTAAGCCCCTTGTGTGATACTTGTTCGGTGGCTACCAGCATGAAGGTTGAGCTCAGACCCTGTACTGAAGCCTCCCCGTATCCCTCCGCTCACCTCCTTGCTGCGGCCCGGCCGCTGGACCGACACTTCCTGATATCAGCTGATCACGAGTGTCTCCGCTGCAGGAGCCGCCGCCATGTTTATGGAGACCAGGATGCATATGACAGATGGTTAGACGCAGCCAGCATGGCGGCCTCAGGGCGCTGCAGAGAGCGAGGGGCAGTGGCGCCTCTAGTGGTGAGAAGCTTCCAGCTGTGATACTGATCCGTCGCTGGTTATATATAGCGGCGCAGCTGTCACCTCACTCATAGAGCACCACAGCGAGTGTCCTCAGACCGCCATCTGGTGGCCACAGCTGGAAGTGCTTATTAGTGTTCTGTTACGCCTCCTCCTCTCACCAACGTGCTGCTGGTTACTGGAGCTTTAGCGCCCCCCGGAGCAGTAACACATGTACAGCAGTCAACACCCCAAAAGCAGTCACACATGTACAGCGGTCAGCGCCCCAGGAGCGGTCATACATGTGCTATCATTAGCGCCTCAGGAGCGGTCATACATGTACTATCATCAGCGCCTCAGGAGCGGTCATACATGTACTATCATCAGCGCCTCAGGAGCGGTCATACATGTACTATTATCAGCGCCTCAGGAGCGGTCATACATGTACTATCGTCAGCACCTCAGGAGCTGTCATACATGTACTATCGTCAGCACCCCAGGAGCGGTCATACATGTACTATCGTCAGCACCCCAGGAGCGGTCATACATGTACTATCGTCAGCGGTCAGCGCCCCTGGAGCGGTCTTACATGTACTATCGTCAGCGGTCAGCGCCCCTGGAGCGGTCATACATGTACAGAACGCTTCTACACAGAGCCATGATCTGCAGTGACTAATAGGCAAATGTTTGCTTATTGTTCATTCTCTCATCTATGATCCCCATCCGCCCTGCGCCATCCACTGAGCGGTCACCGTCCTGCGTGGCAGCATCGGAGTGATTGTCGCCGCGCCCTTTGGGTGGATTCATGCCTGATGGGTTCTGGGAAAACAGCATTTTCTGCGACGGTTTTGCCTCCATATTTTCCGTCAAACCGCTGTTAGCCGTTATGGAAACACGAAACTCGCTACAAAGTACATCTTTGCGGTTTCCTGTAAGCTTCTCTAAACTTCTGGAACCGCTTGTGTCCCGCAGGACGGAATCAGCAGCGCGACGCACCGCAAGCTGCGCCAAAATATGCTTATGTGAGCGAACCCTCTGAAATCAATGGGCTGTACTCACTGCGTATTGGGCGCCGCACACGCAATATATATAGAAGATAGACCCCACTGACGTTAAAGCCTTCGCTTACATGCACGTGTCTTGCCTGTGCATTTCCGTCGCGCTTGGGTTTGGGCGGATGAGCGTTGTTTTCATTGATGTGATTTTTGGGAGCATAGGACATTTTCTGTTTATTTTCTTGGATTCAAAATTAACTAAAAACTGAAATTCTTGCACTGATTTGTATTTTTAGGGCATTTACTACACATTATGACATGTTCATTTAATCCTGGGGGTCAGTACACCGTCTACCTGCAGCCACCACTAGGGGGAGCCTACAACATGCTGGTCATACTGTAGATTGAACTTGATAAGTGTATGGAGAGAGCTCCCCCTGGTGGTGACTGCGGTAGGTGATTTTTTTAATTTCAGCCCTGGGGATTGAATGCTCTGTACCAGAACTAGAGCTCAGATTGATGTAAAGATATAGAATTAATCGGCACAGAATGTTCAACTCAAACATCACATGATGATAAAAGGTGGAGATCCAACGCTTATCATATAGCATAATGACCTGTCGTTAGATCCCCTGCCCAATCTGTGGGGCATTTATGAAACACTGACCGGCCCCTTTATTATTCTCCCCCCCCCCCCCCGACACACACATCTAGTAGTGTTTGACTCCTTTGACCTTCAGAACCGCAGCAATTAGTAGATTCCACAAGGTGATGAAATGGTTCTGCAGGAATATCGGCCCCTGCGGACAGGAAGCTTCTGGTAGTTGCTAAAGCTTACATGGAGGACTGACATATTCTGACAAGCTGACAGGAAGGGGTCAGCGATTCATGCTGCTTACACCAAATTCTGACCTCCCATCAGCAACAGAATTCTACATCTATTCGACTAGGGGATGTTTTCCTGCTGCTCAGGGATACAAGTTTTGCGCTCTTTTGCCCGCTGGAGTCTTTCTGTTTCTCTTAGACACAATGGCGCTGGAACTGGTCACCTGCTGTTATACCATCCGTGCGGAGGAACGGCGAGTTGTGCGTTCGGACACGTTAGTTGGAGCTCCAGCGTTGTATTCAGCTGACTGTGCAGCCTGTTGGCCAGAACAATTCCTGACATCCTCCTCCGACCCCTTTCAGAGATGAGTTGTTCCCGTCCGCACTATTCTTCGCTGGATGTTTCCCCCGATCGCGCCATTCTCGGCATACTCTTCACACCGTTACATGAGAAACCCCCCACGGTTGGCAGTGAGACCCTGGCTAGTCAAGCACCGATGACCGGCCTCGTTGGAAGTCGCTCCGATCGCTGGATTTTCCCATCTAATGTGGATGCACACTGAAACTGATCCACGGAAGACTTGTCACGTGATTTTATGCTCCAGGGTCACCGGGAGAATTACCATACAGGGGAGAGCCAATCATGAGAGGGACGGGGGTCTCTATTAAAAAGGGATAATTAAAGAATACCCCTTTGAAGAAAATCTCAGCTCACACGTGGGGGTCATCAGTGATCACATTTAGAAGTACTATAATAGAAATATAGATACTAGATATTTCCCATGATGCATCATTTGAATCTGCACTTTTTAGGACGGAGCTTATTGGGTACACAACTTCCACCAATGAAGAGTTACCACTAGGTGGAGTCCGACACCAGACCTGCCAGCTACTACAAAAGCAGAGGTTGTATTACAACGCAACACACGGAGCGCAGCAGCTGAAGGCTTCCTCCACACGGGAAACTCGGCCCGATATTACGCTCATGCGATGGTCCGGCAGAGGCGAGGCATTGTTTTAAATGGGAAACCTTGAACTCATTCTGTTCCACTCATTGATCTATTCCCTCCTCCAGATCATTTATAACAATGTTGACCAACACTGGGCCTAGGGCAGAGCCTTGTAGTCCCCACGTGATACATTCTTCCACTTGGATGTGCAGCCATTTATGACCACTCTTTGAGTGCGATCACTCAGCCAGTTGTGAATCTACCTAACAGTTGCCTTGTCAATCCCAGATTTGGTCATTTTTTCAATAAGTATTGTGATAGACATGATGATTAGTTAGTATAAAATGTCTATCGATTTGTACTAAACTAGACGTATTATGTGTGTTTTGTGACTTCAGCCTAATGTGGAACTCTGCTGCATAAGGAAAGAGTTAAATCACAGTGTTATGTTATTGCTTGTATTCAATACTGAGTGTTTCCCCAGTCCTTTCCCATCCTCCACACAGAAACTTCTCCATAATCCAGCTCACAACAAAGAGATACAAACATGTGCTCAAAACTGAAAGTACGTAAGACAAAGACTTGCTTATATATTGGACTTGAGAGAAGGTGGGCAGGAAGGAGGGGGGATTCTATATGATCCAACAAATGAGAATCCTATATGTTACTGATGTAATCTGTTGCACGCCCATTAAAGGGAAGGTGTTATGCTTTACAATAAAAGGGGCCATCTGGGTGTCTCTGCCCAGAGAGCCATTTTGGATATGAGATTGATAGCTTGTGTCTGATCTGCTCGATGATGTGTGCACACTATACAATTTGGAAGCTACAAAATACCCCGAAACCTGCTGGAGAAAACCATATCCAGTTCAGTGGCGTCCCTGGGTGGGCTCGAGTAGAGATTTTGATTTCTTTCATTCTGGAAAAATACAGAGATCGGCAGATAGCACGCAGAACTCAGGGGCCCGAAAATCGACAGAACACGGTAAGATTGCTTTATGAAAATCTACCGATGTGAGCTGAATTCTAACTGCTAATCTGCCTGTTTCTGATCCAGAGTGATAAATCAATGAAAGGCAGGTAATATAGTTCTTTCTACTCGGAAAAAATCACCATGTTACCTGTCTAGGGGTATTTTGTATGCTGTGGCTGCTATGTCTGAGACGGTTAAAAATTGTGTATACAAGACCAAGAGATAAATTCTGTGAGGGTTAATGTGTCAGAAGGGCGGACTCGGCTGTTTAAGTCTGAGGGAGCACGCCGGAGAGACACTTGCTCCTAGGTAACTAGTGTGAGGTTAGGAAGATTTATGATACGCATATTTACCTTTATGATTGAGCGTGTTATGTTCTCATATGTGAAAATGTATATACGCGGGAATATAGCCGTGCTTTGTGACGGCTGACGTCTCCAGAAGCTCTTGGTCATTGAAAATAATCATCAGTCTTTTTTTTTTATAAATCAGATTTTTATTGATTTTAACAATAACGTTACATGGGGGAGAATACAATCATCACAAGACCGTATAAGCATAGTCCTAAGCACATTCTTACAGCAATACTATCTATTTATAAGCGCCAGAAGTAATGCTGTTACTCTGAGGTCCACAATAATAGCATACAGTATAGTGATAACAGGGTAGGGGTTATCTGTAGAATAGGAGTTCCATTACAATCCAATAGGATTTACTTTAAATCTTTGGCCCATTCAACAGAAAACAGTGTGGGGGAGGGAGTGGGTGGGAGGGGGGAGGGTGGGTGATATAAGGTAGAAGAGGGGGAGGGAAAGAAGGGAAGGGGGGGGAGTAGGGAGAGTGTAGCAGGTGAGAGTATTATCTCCAGGTACTTAATGCGGTTGATAGCGGGATACCCTTACCTCTTGTGTGAGATGGGGTTCTTACAGTGACCATTATTCTGTGCGTCCGCAGCCTGGATGTGGTGGGGCAAGAGAAGGAAGAAGGGGAGGAGCGTCTCGTACAAAACGCCACTGGGTATGCATAGTTCAGGGATGGAAATGGGGCGACCATCCTCACGCACGCCCGGCGTCCAAGCCATGGGACTTATTTCTTATATACTATTTCTGATCCTACGCCAGGGGTTCCAGGTTTTTAGGAAGCTCTCGTGCGTACCAGCATGCCAGCTAGAAAGCTCTTCTAGATTTGATAATAGGTCAACCCTATCCTTCCAAAGAGACACCGTTGGTGGGTCCTGTTTTTTCCACATGAGCGGTATCAGCGCTTTGGCTGAGTCTAGCATAAGTGCAATCAGCTTGTGCTTCAGAGGGTGGAAGGCAGGGGACGGTCTCCACAGGAGAACTACCTCAGGGGAAAGGCTTAGAGTTGGAGCAAACCTTTTCAAAACACCCTCCACTCCCTTCCAAAAGGGAGCAATAAGGGGGCAGCTCCACCAAATATGTACGTAGGAGCCAGGGAATGAGTCGCACCTCCAGCACTTGTCATTTGAAGCCAATTTATGGTCAAATAGCCACTGTGGAGTCCTGTACCACCTTGCCAATAGTTTGTAGTGCGCCTCCTGGGAGGTGACACACGGAGAGAGGCCAATCATCAGTCTTTGTGTGTGTTTCAGACAGTTTAAAGAATGTGCAGTGTTTATTATTGGGGGAGGGTTGCTGATAAGAGGGTGGACTGAAGTTAAGCCACTGAGAGCATTTCTTAATTAACCCTTCCGTTCCCTTTGTCTTGTATTTTGTAGAATTAATGTGCAGTGTGATCTGAGTGGGAAAGAGAGGTTATATTGGAAGGATTTGAAGAAAGCAGATTTTACAAGAGGAACACTACTGTGTCCAGAAACTTTGAATAGGATAGAATAAGCAGGTAGAATAGAATGAGGGATCAGTACAGGATGTTTTGGAATATGCAAAACATGTAGAAACTTTTTACAAAGAAAAGGATCAGGAAAAGTTGCAGAAAGGAATGTCAGGTTATGGACAGATAAGCATAAATGAGTATGGTAAGAGACTGTAGAAAGTTTTCAGAAGATGAGCGGGAAACCCAGCAGAAAGAAAGGTGTTTTAGCTAGTTCTTTGGTATAACGTAGTTAAGAGATTCAAGAGAGGAAAGCATGTAGTGGGGTATGTGTATTGCTAATGAACAATGTAATGCCTTTGTGTTGACTAAAGCCCCTCCCTGTAATGGCGGCCGCGCTTGCAATGTTTACAACCCCACATAGTCTGACTTTGCAGCAAATTTGGTGAGCCCTGCCCCCACCCTGAAGTTACTTCCCCCCATGTGCTCACTTTCAGGGTGTGTGATGTTACTTCCGGTCCCTCCCCATCCGGGACAGGACCTGGCCCCGCCCCTTCCTCCTCCAGCGGCCATCTTGCCTCATCTGGAAGTGCTGCTCCTGGCCCCGCCCCTTCCTCCGGCAGCCATCTTGCCTCACCTGGGAGATTTGTAGCCCCGCCCTTTTCTGCCTCTGGCGGCCATTTTGCTGCACTTGGGAGGCCTATATTCCCCAATGCCACTGTATCCAGTGCTAACCTCATGATTGTCTGAAGCAAGGTCTTGTTTGACCGGACTTTGTTGCACTCCAAGATGTGGCCACTTTGAATGTGTGATAAGTTCAGGGAAACAAACCTTTGTGGAGATGCAGCTTGGGACATAGTAGATGACTAAGCTGGTTTATAGTGTATGGAAGATTGGAGTTGATGCATGGGGGACAGAGGCCGGGAATACATGACAGGGGACGCTCTGTCATGTTCCCAGGGGCTCTGTTTTCCACTGCCCGCTTCTCCAATGGATGCTCAGACAGATGATGTTATGGAAGGCTCCTACAGATGAAATAATTTCCCTATAGTCACCCAGCAAACTTTTTCACGCAATTTGATGAAGTAATTTTACTTTTTATGTGAAGAAAGAGGGACTGAATTGCCCAGAGTAGGATGTTAATTCATCCGTATTCTTTAGTTTTTTCCCTGTCTTTTGTATATTCTAGTGTCAGTCTACACTGAAGCTATAATTATATTCCGACAGGAGAGTGAAAGTTAAACGCTGGACGTTCCCTGAAGTACTATTACACTGGGTGACGTAAAATTTTACTTGTGCTGCGCCCCTTGTGTTAAAAAATGCTAACTGCGACCTGGGGAAAAAAAATAAAAAAATTTTAAGGAGATTTTCGCTCAGACTTCGCTGCGTACAATGTCACCTTGACCTACAAAGTGCTTGTTTTTGTGCCTCTTGGTTTCCTTTTTCAACTTGTACTAGTTTGAACGCAATTACTCTTTTTTTTCATTGAGTATTCCGGTTCAAAAGGGGGGAGGCATAGGTGATCTGGGTCATAGATGATCTAGGTGTTGTAGATCAGCTATTGGGTTTAAAAATAAATAAATAAATGAAATAAGATAAAAAGGAAATAAATGATTTTGTGCTACAAGATTCCGAGCCATGTGAAATAGAACATCAGCACGATTATTTAGTACTAATTCGGTAAGAAACTGCAGGTATGCAAACAGTTACCAGAACCCCTGTTGATAATGCATATGTTGAGCTTTTTGCAGATGGTACCAGGGTGAGGATTGATGACTCCACATCGGATATGCAGTGGTCACACAACAAGATGTCCTAGAAGCAGAAGCTCTGCCTCCGCATGTCTCAGCACAAGAAGCGGAATTGAAGGCCCTCCCTGAGGCGAGTAGGGGGGCGAGAGGTGGGACCGGCAGCCCTTTACACTGACTCCTGGTATGCATTTGGCATAGTTCATGATTACGGCCCAATATGGAAGGCCAGACAGTTTTTACCTTAGCAGGACAACCAATTGAGAATGGTGCAGCGGTACAGAGTCGCATGGAGGCCCTACTCCTACCTGACAAAGTTGAGAGTTCGCACCGATTCCTACACTGGAGAGGCGAGAGACGACACCCTCGCTGACAGCATAGCAAAGGCAGCGGCCCTCAAGCCGTGGAAGAAAGAAGAAAGATACTGACAGCATGAGTCAGTGGTAAAAACTTTGGACATTGACAAAATTTGGACTTTGATATGCTAAAGACTTTTACAGATACAAGCCAGCAAGGAAGGAAAGGATAAATGGACTAATATGGGAGCAGCAGAAACAGGACAGCGTGTGGTGAACAGTCAACAGCACTTGCCCACCACAGTTCCTGTATCCCATGATGGCCCAGCTGATGGACGGAAAGACCCACCTAGTAAAGCAGCAATGACGACGACGCTTGAAAGAGGACGGGCGACTTCTAGGTTGTCTGTAGCTGCTGCATCATTTGTCCAGTTTAGCATGATCTATGCCATAGGTGAGTCAGGGCAGAAGTAAATTTGCCACATCACACTTGCCGGGACCACTCTACCCATTTCAGGAATGCAAATTGACTACGTTCAGCTCCCACTTGTTGGGAAGTATGAATACGTACTTGTTGTTGTTGATGTCTTTGCAGGTTGGAGGCCGACCCTGTTACCAAGGCAAACAAGTAGGTAACCGCAAAGAAGCTCATGAACGAGGTAAACTGTGAATATGGGGTACCAGAAGTGATTCAGAGTCAGACAGAGGTACAAACTTCGCAGGTGAATGTAACATGTCATGTCTGCTCTGGGTGTATCCCAGGCCTTTTACATACTGTACCATCTTTAGAGTAATGGAAAGGTGGAGAGACGTAGTGGCACGCTAAAAAGTAAGATACTTAAAAATGACGCCACTTTGGAAAGACTGTCATCCAATAGCCTTATACAGTGTTAGATATGAACCCAGGGGGGGGGGGATTATACATTATCTCCCTACGAGATTGTTTGGGCTAGCCCCAAGGCTAGGTCGTTACTATCCTCAGTAGTTACAATTACAATCTGATGCGTTGACTAAGTATGTGATTTCCGTTGTTAAAGAACTAACCAAAGCCTATGCACAGGTGTTCTCTTCCAGACTCAGAGGCAGACACTGGGACACATATCTTGCAGCCTGGGGATTGGGTGTGCGTCAAGAAGTTCCCCAGGAAGCACCCTCTTGAGCCCCGATTTGATGGTCCCTACCAGGTGCTTCTGACTACTGCCACAGCTGTGAAACTAGCCGAAAGACTTACATGGATCCATGCTTCATACTGCAAGAAAGCTTCAGATCCGGGAGACCAGTCGGTCTCCAAAGACATAGTTGTGCCAAAGACATTACTCTAGTTAGGGCTAGTGAGAGAGGAGGGTGGCAACTGGAATCCTTAGTCGGAAGAATATGAGGGTATGGTTACCTTCTAGTATAACTCGTCCAATGCTCAAGTAGCCGCATATTCCTTCGACTATTGTACTGTGGTCCCGTGTCTAGGCGCAAGATCCCACCGCAGGCCAGATTTAGCTCAGTCCAGCTGGTTATATGACTTACATACCCGGGGAATACAATATCTTTGCGCCACTGATAACGTCTGGGGAGAAGACTGCCGTTATTGGGGATTAGTGGGATGGAACACAGGAACAGACTAGTCCTATAAACCGCGAAGTGCCTTAAATACGAAAGATAGGAGCGGGAAATCCCTAATTAGTCGTATAACCCTCCTTGAGAATAATAAGGACAGCAGGTATTGGAAGGCTGAACTTAGTATGTTGCTTGGTTTTAATGCGGTTTTTACATTAACCATGGGAGATCCAAGCCCGGGGGACGGGGGACTTACAGTCTGGGGACATACCGGTACGGGAGGACAGATCCCTTAGGGAAGTTTAAAATAAGGGATATGGTAGATGCAGCCGAATGGAAGCCTTCACTTAGTCCCGTGCCCATAATTAACCCCCTCCGCCGTAAGATAAAGACCTTGACGAACATGATGATCATAGCCGACCCTACCTTTTGAGGACACCTTGACAGTAGCGACTGGCTACTCTGACCAGAATCTCTGGTTGGAGTTGATGAAGTACAATGCTAACAGGAGCAACAAGTCTAACTGTTGCGTGTGCGGTAGTGCCGGACTACACTCGGGGATGATCCCCCTAAATCTCCCTGTAGATGCTGAAGAGTGGTTTATTAGTCTCTTCACGAACATTTCCGCTAATTACACTGTCCGTGTGAAATGGAAGAAGGAATACTCTATAACTACTTAAGTGTTTTGCACCGGAGAGAGTGTTACTGACTACCCTGGAAACTACACCTGCCAGGCAAATAGGCAGGGTGGAGGGAGATTTTTGGGGAACTCACCAACGGGTATTTCTCCTCCTACGGTACGATAGGAGGGGAATGGACACAGAATCAGGTCCAGTCCTTAGGAGACGTTTACTGGCTTTGTGGAGACATGAGGTAGAGGACCCGCCTGGAGGGTAATTGGACAGGGGAGTGTGCCTTAGTAAAGCCCTTATGCTCCTCCACATCCTGTCAGACAGCATTGAGG
The DNA here is from genome assembly GCA_035609135.1 of Eleutherodactylus coqui. Taxonomy (NCBI): domain Eukaryota; kingdom Metazoa; phylum Chordata; class Amphibia; order Anura; family Eleutherodactylidae; genus Eleutherodactylus; species Eleutherodactylus coqui. The sequence goes on from CM069405.1 coordinate 516,441,672, forward strand.
ATAATGAGGTTACCCCCAATAGTTACTTTAGCTCGATCCAACTCAGTCTGTGTTTTGTGGTTATCCTGTCATGTTGGTCTATCCTTGTTTTCCGCATAGGTACGGCGGTTCCTTCCAGTCTTGTCACTAGGTAGTGTAGGGTCAGTGCAGGCAACCTGGACCTGTCCACCTTCAGGGCTATCTCCAGGAGGCACATTGGTGTGGGTGAAGATTAGGGAGTCCCAGGCCGTGCGTACCTGTGCACGCTACTAGTATTGTAACATTATACTAGAGCGAGAAGAGAGACCCCTGGTGGTAGTTTTGATCTACACCTGTACATTGACGTCATAGGATAGCCAAGGGGGGTACCTGACGAGTTTAAAAAAAAAATAAAAAAATAGAGACCAAGTTAAAACTAGATTCGAGTCCATTTTCCCGATCATTATGGTAAATAAACGTTGACTGGATTAATTATGTTTATTATAATTAGCAGCGGTTTATAAATTATACTAGAGATGCCTTATAGGGACTAGTCGACCAATAGGACCTACCTCGACTATGACTTTTTAAAATAGAATGGCCTTAGATATGACTTTAGCTAAAAAGGGGAGTGTCTGTAAGATGATAGGGGAGACTTGTTGTACCTACATCCTAGACGACACGTGACCCGCAGGTAAAGACGCAGTTGCCATTAAGAAGCTGACCGCACTAACTACAAAGAGCTAACTTTTGGGACCAGCACTCGCCATGGATGAGCGGGTGGTAAAGGATCCTGGCACAGACGGGCGTCGCTGTTGTATGTGAACTGATGATTACCTTTTCTGTTCTAGTCTGCTGTGTTATCCCCTGTGTCAGAGAGACCTGTGAAACTGATGCTGGAAAAGCCGCTCCCACAATGAGCTCGCTGGATGCATCCCCAGAAGGAGTGGACAAGTCCTACACCCCCTTGAAGACCCTAAAACGAACCTTCAACGCGCTCCAGTTATAGGCTCATGCGCAGAGAACTGTGAAAATCAGATAGAGAGTTAGAGGATAGACATTTTAAGGGGGGATTGTGATAGACATGATGATTAGTTAGTATAAAATGTCTATCGATTTGTACTAAACTAGACGTATTATGTGCGTTTTGTGACTTCAGCCTAATGTGGAACTCTGCTGCATAAGGAAAGCGTTAAATCACAGTGTTATATGTTATTGCTTGTATTCAATACTGAGTGTTTCCCCAGTCCTTTCCCATCCTCCACACAGAAACTTCTCCATAATCCAGCTCACAACAAAGAGATACAAACATGTGCTCAAAACTGAAAGTACGTAAGACAAAGACTTGCTTATATATTGGACTTGAGAGAAGGTGGGCAGGAAGGAGGGGGGATTCTATATGATCCAACAAATGAGAATCATATATGTTACTGATGTAATCTGTTGCACGCCCATTCAAGGGCAGGTGTTATGCTTTACAATAAAAGGGGCCATCTGGGTGTCTCTGCCCAGAGAGCCATTTTGGATATGAGATTGATAGCTTGTGTCTGATCTGCTCGATGATGTGTGCACACTATACAATTTGGAAGCTACAAAATACCACGAAACCTGCTGGAGAAAACCATATCCAGTTCAGTAGGGTATGAGATACTTTGTCAAATGCTTTACTAAAGTCCAGATATACTATATCTACCACAGTTCCCTGATCAACCCAGTTGGTGATTCTGTCATAGGACATTAGATTCATGTGGCATGACTTGTTTGTTACAAACCCATGCTGGCTCTGGTTAATTACTCCATTTTTATCCAAGTACTTGCATACATGCTGTTTAATAATTTGCTCACAGATCTTTCCCTTTATAGAAGTCAGGCTAACAGGCCTGTAGTTTCCTGGATCCACCTTCTCTTTTTTTGAAGATAGGGACAACATTTGCCCTTTTCCAATCTTCTGGAACTTCTCCTGTTCTCAAAGGATTTTCAAACATTATGGCGAGTAGTTCAGCAGTTACCTCTGCTGCTTCCTTTAGTATCCTAGGATGTAATTCATCTGGACCTTGAGACTTGAATTCATGTAAGTTAGCTAAGTGTTCCCTCACCATTTCTCTGCTTACAGATAGCCTGCATTCTTTTATTCCCCCAATAGCCCAGGGAAGATCAGTTGATGTTCCATCTACTTTCTGAGAGAAAACAGCTACAAAATAGGAATTTAAAAAGTTCTCAGCATCATTCTTAACCAATTCATCATCTTCATTCTGTAAACACCCTATAGCATCTTTGACTTTTCTTTTGACCCCCCAAATCTTTTTTTTAATCGCTTTAGCCTCTCATACAAGCCAGAATTCATTACAAGCTTTAGCTTTTCTGACAATTGCCCTACAGTTTCCGCAGACTGCATCAAATTCCTCCCTCTTTCCTCGGAACGTATCGCCCATTGAAAACAATGAGTGATAAGTTCTGAGGGAAGATCCAAAGATAGGACATGTTCTTTTCATGACAAGTCGTTGATCTATATGAACGCACTCAAAGAATAGTGTTCATATTCGTACGAGATTTGTGCATCTCGCAACGCACAAGTTGAGCCCGGGCTCACAGTGTGGGAAATGACATGTGACTCACAGTGAACAGTCCCTTTAAGCCCCCGGATGGGACCGTGCAGGCGGCGCTCCAGTGACGACAGCCGGATTTGCATCTTCTCTCCTTTTTTTATTGGAAAAACAGACTTTTTAGAAAACTGCAGTTGGAGAAACAAGAGAGAACGTCGGATGCGCGAGGCGACCGCAGGCGGGAGGACAGCGACAGATCGAAAAATGCATCTTCCTTTATTGTTTACAGTAAGTATCAGCTTTAAGACAGAGCGAAGCATCACACACACGACAACCGCCGCGCTCCACCCACACGACAACCGCCGCGCTCCCGGCTCAGCTCGGTTTTTCCCCTTTTCACGCTGTACAATTAAAAAAAAAAAAAAAAAAAGACTAAAAAACTTTCGATCCAATAACTGTAACTGAAGGATAGGAGGCGCCGAGGAGTCGCCCAGAATATGTGGTAGAAATGTACACAAAAAAAATCCGTAATGGCAGCCGCGGGACTTTCTGCGGACCATGTAGCTACACAGGCTAACAGGCCGATTACTGTAGGAGGGCCTACACCAACCGATGTGCTCAGAAAACAGGTAATGGCGGCAGCCTGGACATAGCGAGGGTTAATGATCAAAATATAAAAACTGTGAAATTCAAAAAAAAAAACAAAAAAAACTTGAACTTGCCAAGCTCCACCCACAGACCAGAAAAAAAACGCCTGCCTGGGTTGCAGTATATTTGGGAACTTATCCTATAGAGTGTGTGAAATGAAAAGATGGAGGGGCGAGAAAAACATGGCTGCTTTCTTCAAAAAGTAGCGCCACCTCTGTTGGCAGGTCATGTGTGGTATTGCAGGCCAGAGCCGAAGACTGCAGTACATCCCAGCGATCTCCTATTCTAATAAACCGGAATGCGACTCACAAGTAACCGCGACCCGCAGATCGCAAGAAATCCAACGGCTTGCAATCTGTCGGTGGCGGCGAGCTGTGAGGCGGAGTGCACCGCGCCATTTGTTTCTATCTTAGGAAATTACAGGACTGCACCGCCATATTAGGATACGGCTAAAGCCGCCATAGGGCGCTGGCATAGGGCTCCACATGGCGGTAACCCAATATAAGCATCCGGTTTCTCTAGGGGGGCAAAATATCGTTGACAATCATAATGCGGTCACTGCGAGTCGCTCGCCATTTTTTTTTATCATTGGTCGCATATCATCACAATTTAGAACTGTGGGCGGAGCCTGACGTTTAAAGTAGACCTCGAGTCGTCCTCTTCTGACAACGCTGGGTCACCCATCTGTCCTGGAGTCCTGAATGCCAAATGCTAGTCACCGACTAACGAGAGAGGAGTAGAGAGTCTAGGCAGCGGCTGCTGTGAGATTGGATGGCGGCCATATTACTCGTCACCCAACTTAGAGACTCGGGGGCTGTTCTTTATTTTGGGGTGCGCTCACTGCACCAGGCGAGGGATTTTATGGTGGAATGAATGGAAGTTCAAAGGAGAAGTCATCCCCTGACATATGTAATTATGGGATGATGGGAGTTGTAGTCTCGTATATGGATGGTGGGCTCAGCTGTGCAGTGGGTTGGGCGATGCTGGGACTAACGTATATAGGAGGGGGCCCTCCAGCTCAGAACTAGTAACATGAAGCTCCCCTTTTGCTCATTTTTTCCTTGTCTTTATACTCTACTCACATCCAAAGCTGCAGTCTGCTGGCATAATGTTTGATTACATTACCTCCCATGGCGCATTGTACTCTGACGAACACAGCTGCACTGGACTCCCATAATGCATTGCATTCTCTCACTCATCTCACAATGCAGGGCAGCGGAGCTTTAATAGGAAACCAGCAGAATTTCCCGCAGCTTAGGATGGGACTGGAGTAGAATCCCGGATGTAACAGCAGTGCTGCTCTAGAGAGGACAGGCATCTAAGACAGCAGTATTACAGGTGCAGCTCTGACTGTGGCTGGAGTATAGCTGATAGCATGGACCAGCAGCATTGTGAATGCAGCTCTAGAGGTGACTGGAGTAGAAGACGAGGAAAGCAAAGTATTTACAAAGTGAAAAGAGGAGTTTTACCCTCCAGGTAAGCTGCAACTTCTAAGATGTGGAAACCTAGAGATGAGCTGTGTCACAAGACCCAGAGCCCTTGGGCAGCACCCGCCAGGGTACAAGGTGGGTGAGGGGAGACGTTCCTATAGGGTGGCATCGTTTCTGCTTTATTCCTTCTCAGCGTATAAATGTGACGGCGCGACGGGATCTTATTTCATTTTTTTCTCGGAGGTCAAACTGTCGTGGAGCTTGGAGACTTCGGGCTCAAACATGTCCATGACTAAGGTGCCGCTGTCATCGAAGAACTTGGCTATAGATCTGGTGAACTCGGCGTCTCGCTGCTGATTGGTCCTCCCACTGATGAAGGTCACCTTCAGGGTGTACTTATCATCGAACCTGCAGGAAACAGCGAGACGTCAGAGGACCGCTGCCAAAACTAAATCACGCTCCACCCGCCCGCTCCCAGCAACAGACAGCCTCCCTCCCGTGAACCCCTCTACTCCCCACCTGCTCCAAGCGACGGCCTGCGCATTCCCCCTCCTCCTGGCCTGCAAGGCCCCCCCCCCCCTCCGCCCCCCGCAACCACTTGCGGCTCCCCGCCCGCTCCAAGCGACCGCCTGCAGGTCGCCCGCCCGCTCCAAGCGACCGCCTGCAGGTCCCCCGCCCGCTCCAAGCGACTGCCCAAGAGTCTGCCTCTCCACCCGGTCTTCTCCCTCTCCTCACCGAGCGACAGCCTGAGAGCCCCCGTCTCCTCCCCCCCGCTTCTAGCGACAGCCTGAGAGCCCCCCGTCTCCTCCTCCTCCCCCGCTCCTAGCGACAGCCTGAGAGCCCCCCGTCTCCTCCTCCTCCCCCGCTCCTAGCGACAGCCTGAGAGCCCCCCGTCTCCTCCTCCTCCCCCGCTCCTAGCGACAGCCTGAGAGCCCCCCGTCTCCTCCTCCTCCCCCGCTCCTAGCGACAGCCTGAGAGCCCCCCGTCTCCTCCTCCTCCCCCGCTCCTAGCGACAGCCTGAGAGCCCCCCCGTCTCCTCCTCCCCCGCTCCTAGCGACAGCCTGAGAGCCCCCCCGTCTCCTCCTCCCCCGCTCCTAGCGACAGCCTGAGAGCCCCCCCGTCTCCTCCTCCCCCGCTCCTAGCGACAGCCTGAGAGCCCCCCCGTCTCCTCCTCCCCCGCTCCTAGCGACAGCCTGAGAGCCCCCCCGTCTCCTCCTCCCCCGCTCCTAGCGACAGCCTGAGAGCCCCCCCGTCTCCTCCTCCCCCGCTCCTAGCGACAGCCTGAGAGCCCCCCCGTCTCCTCCTCCCCCGCTCCTAGCGACAGCCTGAGAGCCCCCCCGTCTCCTCCTCCCCCGCTCCTAGCGACAGCCTGAGAGCCCCCCCGTCTCCTCCTCCCCCGCTCCTAGCGACAGCCTGAGAGCCCCCCCGTCTCCTCCTCCCCCGCTCCTAGCGACAGCCTGAGAGCCCCCCCGTCTCCTCCTCCCCCGCTCCTAGCGACAGCCTGAGAGCCCCCCCGTCTCCTCCTCCCCCGCTCCTAGCGACAGCCTGAGAGCCCCCCCGTCTCCTCCTCCCCCGCTCCTAGCGACAGCCTGGGAGCCCCCCGTCTCCTCCCCCCCCGCTCCTAGCGACAGCCTGAGAGCCCCCCGTCTCCTCCCCCCCCCGCTCCTAGCGACAGCCTGAGAGCCCCCCGTCCCCTCCCCCCCCCGCTCCTAGCGACAGCCTGAGAGCCCCCCGTCTCCTCCCCCCCCCGCTCCTAGCGACAGCCTGAGAGCCCCCCGTCTCCTCCCCCCCCCCCGCTCCTAGCGACAGCCTGAGAGCCCCCCGTCTCCTCCCCCCCCCGCTCCTAGCGACAGCCTGAGAGCCCCCCGTCTCCTCCCCCCCCCTGCTCCTAGCGACAGCCTGAGAGCCCCCCGTCTCCTCCCCCCCCTGCTCCTAGCGGCAGCCTGAGAGCCCCCCGTCTACTCCCCCCCCGCTCCTAGCGACAGCCTGAGAGCCCCCCTGTCTCCTCCCCGCCCGCTCCTAGTGACAGCCTGAGAGCCCCCCCCCGTCTCCTCCCCGCCCGCTCCTAGCAACAGCCTGCAAGGCCCCCTCTACTCTCCACTCGCTCCTAACGACAACCTGCAAGCTCACCTCTTCTCCCCGCCCGCGCCTACTGACAGCCTCTGAGTCCCCCTTTCCTCAGCAGTTCCTGCCCTCCCCGACCACACAGTGACGGATTGCTTTCCTGCATTAGTGTGTATATATGTGTGGCTCTCAGTCACTGCATGGCCATCACCTTGTATCCTACACCATGATCCTTCTATCCTGCTGTGTCAGTCTTGACTACAGCTCTGGCATTCTGTTCATAACCCTGGAGCTCAGGATGAACAGGTATCACATCTCTGTGGCATGGGGCCAGCAGCTGGGAGTCCCATGCCAACGCTCACCTCTTCAGACTGGAGGACAGGTGCCAGATATCATCGGGGTCCATTCCTGCTGGATCCTTTCTGTGGGCGACCAGGAAAATGCTCTTCTCCTTGTATGAGGTATAAACGGTGAGGACGCCCATCATCAGGAAATAAGTGACCGAAGGGTTAAGGGAAACACGGGCTCAATGTGAATATCAGCACCCACAAAACCCCAGCTGGCTGTCAGTGAATGGAAACATTTATTGCATGCAGACAGCTGAGGATTTGTTACAATGTATCAGAACGTAAGAGCTATCAGACTGGAGTCTAGTATAGGAAATAGCAAAGGGTCGTCTGCACTGATACAATGAAGCAAACACCTCAGCTGTGTGACAACCAGAAGCGACAGGAGCCGAGAGCCGCGCAGACAGATAACAGAAGGATATGATATGACGCAGAAGGCAAGAACAGGCTTAGATTCGGGGAAGGGATGGAGATAATCCCACACCAAGGCTACGATGGCGAACATACAGGAGATGCTGCAGATGATGAGGCGGCCGTCAATAAGACAGAAGTTCTCCACATACTTGTACTTCTCCAGGAGGACCTGAGGAGAGAGACCACGGTTATAGCACTTCTATAATCATCCATTAGGGGGCAGTATTATACTAGTTATATTCTTGTACATAGGGGGCAGTATTATACTAGTTATATTCTTGTACATAGGGGGCAGTATTATAGTAGTTATATTCTTGTACATAGGAAGCAGTATTATAGTAGTTATATTCTTGTACATAGGGGGCAGTATTATAGTAGTTATATTCTTGTACATAGGAGACAGTATTATAGTAGTTATATTCTTGTACATAGGGGGCAGTATTATAGTAGTTATATTCTTGTACATAGGGGGCAGTATTATAGTAGTTATATTCTTGTACATAGGGAGTAGTATTATAGTAGTTATATTCTTGTACAAAGGGGGCAGTATTATAGTAGTTATATTCTTGTACATAGGGGGCAGTATTATAGTAGTTATATTCTTGTACATAGGAGGCAGTATTATAGTAGTTATATTGTTGTACATAGGGGGCAGTATTATAGTAGTTATATTCTTGTACATAGGGGGCAGTATTATAGTAGTTATATTCTTGTACATAGGGGGCAGTATTATAGTAGTTATATTCTTGTACATAGGGGGCAGTATTATAGTAGTTATATTCTTGTACATAGGGGGCAGTATTATAGTAGTTATATTCTTGTACATAGGGAGCAGTATTATAGTAGTTATATTCTTGTACATAGGAGGCAGTATTATAGTTGTTATATTCTTGTACATAAGAGGCAGTATTATAGTAGTTATATTCTTGTACATAGGGGGCAGTATTATAGTAGTTATATTCTTGTACATAGGGGGCAGTATTCTAGTAGTTATATTCTTGTACATAGGGGGCAGTATTCTAGTAGTTATATTCTTGTACATAGGGGACAGTATTATAGTAGTTATATTCTTGTACATAGGGGCAGTATTATAGTTGTTATATTCTTGTACATAGGGGCAGTATTATAGTTGTTATATTCTTGTACATAGGGGGGCAGTATTATAGTAGTTATATTCTTGTACATAGAGGCAGTATTATAGTTGTTATATTCTTGTACATAGGAGGCAGTATTATAGAAGTTATATTCTTGTACATAGGAGGCAGTATTATAGAAGTTATATTCTTGTACATAGGGGACAGTATTCTAGTAGTTATATTCTTGTACATAGGGAGCAGTATTATAGTAGTTATATTCTTGTACATAGTGGACAGTATTATAGTAGTTATATTCTTGTACATAGGAGCAGTATTATAGTAGTTGTATTCTTGTACATAGGAGGCAGTATTATAGTAGTTATATTCTTGTACATAGGAGGCAGTATTATAGTAGTTATATTCTTGTACATAGGAGGCAGTATTATAGTAGTTATATTCTTGTACATAGGAGCAGTATTATAGTAGTTATATTCTTGTACATAGGAGGCAGTATTATAGTAGTTATATTCTTGTACATAGGAGCAGTATTATAGTAGTTATATTCTTGTACATAGGGGGTAGTATTATAGTAGTTATATTCTTGTACATAGAGGGCAGTATTATAGTAGTTATATTCTTGTACATAGGGGGCAGTACTATAGTAATATTCTTGTACATAGGGGGCAGTACTATAGTAGTTATATTCTTGTACATAGGGGGCAGTATTATAGTAGTTATATTCTTGTATATAGGGGGCAGTATTATAGTAGTTATATTCTTCTACATAGGGAGCAGTATTATAGTTGTTATATTCTTGTACATAGGGGACAGTATTCTAGTAGTTATATTCTTGTACATAGGGGGTAGTATTATAGTAGTTATATTCTTGTACATGGGGGCAGTATTATAGTAGTTATATTCTTCTACATAGGGAGCAGTATTATAGTAGTTATATTCTTGTACATAGGGGGCAGTATTATAGTAGTTATATTCTTGTACATAGGGGGCAGTATTATAGTAGTTATATTCTAGTACATAGGGGGCAGTATTATAGTAGTTATATTCTAGTACATAGGGGGCAGTATTATAGTAGTTATATTCTTGTACATAGGGGCAGTACTATAGTAGTTATATTCTTGTACATAGGGGGTAGTATTATAGTAGTTATATTCTTGTACATAGAGGGCAGTATTATAGTAGTTATATTCTTGTACATAGGGGGCAGTATTATAGTAGTTATATTTTTGTACATAGGGGGCAGTATTATAGTAGTTATATTCTTGTACATAGGGGCAGTATTATAGTAGTTATATTCTTGTACATAGGGGGCAGTATTATAGTAGTTATATTTTTGTACATAGGGGGCAGTATTATAGTAGTTATATTCTTGTACATAGGGGGCAGTATTATAGTAGTTATATTCTTGTACATAGGGGGCAGTATTATAGTAGTTATATTCTAGTACATAGGGGGCAGTATTATAGTAGTTATATTCTAGTACATAGGGGGCAGTATTATAGTAGTTATATTCTAGTACATAGGGGCAGTACTATAGTAGTTATATTTTTGTACATAGGGGGCAGTATTATAGTAGTTATATTCTAGTACATAGGGGGCAGTATTATAGTAGTTATATTCTAGTACATAGGGGGCAGTATTATAGTAGTTATATTCTTGTACATAGGGGGCAGTATTATAGTAGTTATATTCTTGTACATAGGAGCAGTATTATAGTAGTTATATTCTTGTACATAGGGGGCAGTATTATAGTGATTATATTCTTGTACATAGAGGGCAGTATTATAGTAGTTATATTCTTGTACATAGGGGGCAGTACTATAGTAGTTATATTCTTGTACATAGGGGGCAGTACTATAGTAGTTATATTCTTGTACATAGGGGGCAGTATTATAGTAGTTATATTCTTGTACATGGGGGCAGTATTATAGTAGTTATATTCTTGTATATAGGGGGCAGTATTATAGTAGTTATATTCTTGTACATAGGGGGCAGTATTATAGTAGTTATATTCGTGTACATAGGGGGCAGTATTATAGTAGTTATATTCTTGTACATAGTGGCAGTATTATAGTAGTTATATTCTTGTACATAGGGGGCAGTATTATAGTAGTTATATTCTTGTACATAGGGGGCAGTATTATAGCAGTTATATTCTTGTACATAGGGGGCAGTATTATAGTAGTTATATTCTTGTACATAGGGGGCAGTATTGTAGTGGTTATATTCTTGTATATAGGGGGCAGTATTATAGTAGTTATATTCTTGTACATAGGGGGCAGTATTATAGTAGTTATATTCTTGTACATAGGGGGCAGTATTATAGTAGTTATATTCTTGTACATAGTGGGCAGTATTATAGTAGTTATATTCTTGCACATAGGGGTAGTATTATAGTAGTTATATTCTTGTATATAGGGGGCAGTATTATAGTAGTTATATTCTTGTACATAGGGGGCAGTATTATAGTAGTTATATTCGTGTACATAGGGGGCAGTATTATAGTAGTTATATTCGTGTACATAGGGGGCAGTATTATAGTATTGTTCGTATAAGGTAGTATTGTAGTAGTCTTTCATCTTAGTGATTCAGGGGGTTGCGATACCTTTTTGGCTGCATCATCCAGCGAGTTCTTGACTGCAGATCCGTCCCATTTGTCGACTTTCACCGGCTTGTCATCAATCTTCCACTACAGAAGTAAAAGCAGATCGGTCACCTCAGACGATTATTGGTGGATGTTTTTAGTCACAGATGGATATAAATGTCTGCAGGTTCTCGGTGGCTCTGAGGTTTCTGCGATGTGACGGCGGTGTAATCAGCTGACGTGTCCCAACATGCGGCGTTCCCCCGGCGGCGCGGTGTTGCAGTAGCAGCCGTGTGACTGCTGGTGATAAGAATCCCGTTTGTCAGGATGTGAGATCTATGAATTCCCCGTGTGTCACGCAGTCCCTCTCGCTGTCGGCGCCGTTCGCTATTCTGGTTTTCAGCTCAAAGGCAAAATTCTAACAATATTTAAAGGTCTCCTAAAGTGACGAGCGACAAGCGGCTCCATCAGACATCTGATCAGCGGCTGCCGGAGACCCGTCTATCATGATTATGGCAAAGTGATTGGAGAAGCTTTTTAGTGCCATTCCGTATGCCAGCAGCAGCGGTGGGCAGGATGCTGGGATTTGTAGTCCCACACCATGTGACGGGCTTTTTGAGACAACGGGGGTTGTGAACCACACAGCAGGCCGGGAGGTCAAATACGTTACCGATCGGAAATATCACACAAAGGCCGCTGATGTTATGCAGAAATACGCAGATATTATCCGTCGCACTCACACAGGCCAGTTCACGAGTGCGTTCTGTCCGATACGGATGGCGATCGCACGTGAAATGAAACGAAATGAGATGTATTTATTTCAATCTGTACATTCGCAGGCGCCGCGTCTCTCGGTGAACCGCAGATGTTCCTTACAGAGAATCGGAAGAAAACAAAAACCCGCCGCCGCGGTGATTTATGCCGCCAACGCTACTGGAACTACTTGCTAGCATTTTTCATGCGCGCAGATGCTCTGCGTTAAGAGAAGCGGACCGCGATCACATACAAAACTAAGTTAAAGCGTGCCATATCAGACCGCCATCCCGCTCGCCCGCGTGAATACAGCCCGACCCTCTGTATGCGGCGAGCATGGACCGCTTCGGAGTGTCGGTTACACCGGCGGTTGTCGTGCCTGAGGGAGGGGATGCTCAACCGTTTCCCGCCGCCATGTTGCGCCCAGCTGTTAACTCACTTATTTTTGATGACCCCTTTAATGCGGCCGCTCAGCATTCAGAGGGGTTTTCTCACATTTAAAAAAACGGGAAAAAAAAGTGGGAACGTCAGAAAACCGACCGCCCCCCCCCCCCTCGTGTGTTGCTGCTGCTCCATTATGGTCACATGACTGCTGCAGCCAATCTGTGGCCTCAGAGATCATGTGAGCATAACAGCATGTGACCGCTAAGGCCTGCGATTGGTTGCAGTAGTCACATGGTATCCTCACTTCCGGCGCCCTGCGAGTGACGGCCATTGTATTTCTTCACCCCACTTTTGTTCTAAATGTTGGGGTCACAGCGTGCGCCGACCACTTGTACTGTGGGGGCCCAGGACCCCCATTCTGGTGAGCAGGCAGAGCGCCACCTCTAGGACAGTGGATATCTTTGCCCTCTTAAAGCTTCCTGCGTACCGCTTCCTGCTGAGGGGCAGTCGGACCGCCAGTCCCGGTCGTCGCTGCTGCTATAGCAGGGACTCTTGGCGGTCTACGGCGGCGGCTCCGGGGCTTCCGGTTCGGGACGTTTAGGGCATTTTTACACGGAACGATTATTGCTCAAAGGAGTGAAAGTGATAAATAGTCGCGGAGTGTGACCGCGGCCGGTGACCGGGCGACGAAGGAGCGGTGCGTTCGCCAAGCGTTGGCTTAAATACGGATCCTTCCGGCTTCTCACTTATCTGGTCAATGTGACGACTGAACGATTTCTCGTTTGAACGCGCCGACGCCGTATCTGCCGTAAACCAGACGCAGAGCGAACGGCGACATTGTTGGTTCGTTCAAATGGTAAATCGTCTCATCTGCAAGTACCCTTAATGGGTTAACATCTGCGACCGCCGCCGGCGCAGACAGCCGGGACCGCCGCCGCGGGGCAGACAGCTGGGACCGCCGCCGCGGGGCAGACAGCTGGGACCGCCGCCGCGGGGCAGACAGCCGGGACCGCCGCCGCGGGGCAGACAGCCGGGACTGCCGCCGCGGGGCAGACAGCCGGGACCGCCGCCGCGGGGCAGACAGCCGGGACTGCCGCCGCGGGGCAGACAGCCGGGACTGCCGCCGCGGGGCAGACAGCCGGGACCGCCGCCGCGGGGCAGACAGCCGGGACCGCCGCCGCGGGGCAGACAGCTGGGACCGCCGCCCCTGCGCTCTAAGGAGCCAGACGTTTCGCCGTCCGTACAAGCCGCGGACCTGCAGGACGCTGCTGTACGGCGCAGAGCACTAAACCGCACATTAACGAGCGCTAAGATAAGCGCCAATTTTTTGAGTACACAGATAAAGCCCCATTTTTCGGGCCTCGGAACGCATCGCTCGTCATTTTCAACGGGACCGTCAGAATCGCGGCACGGCGTCCGAGGAGCCCGCGAGCGCGGCGTGATGCCCCCTACTGAGGTCAATGGGAAATACTCCTGCTCCTCCACCGAGCGCCGCGGACCGCGGTTTCCCACTGGAGGCGGTTTTGCATGAGAAGGTAAAACTTTCACCGACGAGCGCCATGTCCGGCCGGGGGCTCACTGTGAACGCAGCCCTAAGGGGTTAAACCCGCTCCTGCGCCCCACAGGGTTGATTACATTGTATCCGGCCTGCTGATACATTGTAACAAAGCTACACCAGATCCGCGGCGGCCGTTTACTGCCAGGTTCTACGGACGGACGGCGAGCAGACGCTGCCACTACCAGAATATTATATCCAAGGCTCCACATAGCACCCTGTACAGGCAGCCCCTCAGCTGCTCCTCCTGTCAGCCCCCATGAGGAGGACTCCTGGTGCAGAGCATCCTCCAGCCTGGTCTATCAGGGGTTGACTGTGACTGCCGCCCCCTAGGGTGAACAACTGCAGATTACATTAGGGTCCCCATCCCCCGCCCGAGCCCCCATTACTTTCTCCAGGAGCCCGTTCTTGCCGCCTCTCGCCGCCATCTTGTCTCATCCCTCTGTGCCCTGACCTGGCAGCCGCTGATTGGTCACTTTCGAGTCGTGACGTCATGCCCCTTCTGTCTGTTGCGCGCGTCATCATTGGGGGAATTTACAGAACTACATTTCCCGGCAGCAGCGAGCGGAAAAGAACGTCACGACGCAACGTCACGTCGGCCCGAAGCATGTCGGGAGTTGTAGTTCTTGGAAGTTTGGGTAACTTGAGAGCGTCCTTGTTGCTAGGAGACGGAGAGATAGGGCCAGAAGGGGAGAGTGCGGCTCCGGAGGCGGCTGAGGAGGTGAGTCTGCGGGAATGAAGGTAAATGTGACCAGCGGTGAGACCAATAAGGAGAAATAATTAGTGTTTAGCGTCATTCCAGTCACTTGATAGGAGTTATAATTCGATTGCGGTCTTAAGAGTTGACATTTAACGTGATTCTGGTCACATGACACGACTCATGGTTTTATTCCGCCCACATCAGACGCCTTAGGCCTTCGTATAATGTGCGCCCCACGTGACGCGTGGAACACGGAGAGCTGAAGCCGCATGGATTAATACGTTTTTCACATCTGTGAAAGAAACAAACTTGCAGCGTGTCCCGTCTAATAATGTGACCGCGAATACACACGACACGCACGTATGGACTGCGTATCTACGGATGAAATCATCGGGGTCTTGTGGTTTTTTTTGCACACGTGACGGATGCAGTGACAACCCGCGCCAAACGCCCGCCATAAGCAGGGAATACGCACAGTCTAGTCCGTAAAAACACTGCGTATTTCACGGACTGAAGCGGAGTACGGCCATGTGACCGCGCCATAGATGTGCCACACGATTCTGGTCACATGATGAGAATTACAATGCAATTACGGTGACGAGCCGACGTGTGATGTCATGCTGATCACATGGTGCCACGCCGGACGATGTCATGTGAGCACAAGCGAAATTGCGCAAGCCGTAGTGCAACTATTTGGCACTCAGTAGGAGGCTTTTCTGCGTGTCGGCGCACTTTACTGCACTTTTTCTGCCCGCGGTGTGTGGGGTTTTTTGCGTGGAGAACACAAAGAGGCGCCGCTGGAGAAGCTGATCCGTCTAATGTCGTCTTTATCCTGCAGAATTGCGCAGCGTATCAGCAGTCTCCTTGCACACATTTGCGCGCCCCTCCTTCTATGGGGGCCTTTGATTCACAAATATGCAGAAAGATAGAGCGCGTTCTATGTTTGTTTGTGCGCGCCAAAGTACATGCATGGGAAGAACGCAGTGAAATCAATGAGCTCTACTCGCTGTGATTACGTGTGGAAATACGTCTGCGTGAAGCCGACCTTATAATGCAATTTAGGTCACATGATGCGACTTAAAATCTGTTACCACCATGTGACAACTTACAGTGCGATTCCGGTCACTTAATGCGATTTATATTGCGGTTCCGGTCACATGACCTGGCGTGCACGACGCGATTACGGTTAAATGATGTTAGAATACGATTTACAGTGTGATTCCTGTCACATGAGGGGACACAATGCGTTTACGGTCACATGACCCAATTACAGCCACGTGGTTTAACCCATGTGAACCTGGTCACATGATGTGATTTATTATATAATCCTGGTCACATGATATAATTTGTTATATGATCCCGGTCACATGATATAATTTATTATATAATCCCGGTCACATGATATAATTTATTATATAATCCTGGTCACATGATATGATTTATTATATATTCTGGTCACATGATGCGATTTGTTATATAATCCCGGTCACATGATATACTTTATTAAATAATCCCCGGCCACATGATATAATTTATTATATAATCCACGGTCACATGATATAATTTATTATATAATCCTGGTCACATGATATAATTTATTATATAATCCCGGTCACATGATGCGATTTATTAGATAATCCCGGTCACATGATATAATTTATTATATAATCCCGGTCACATATTGCGATTTATTATATAATCCCGGTCACATGATATAATTTATTATATAATCCCGGTCACATATTGCGATTTATTATATGATCCCGGTCACATGATATAATTTATTATATAATCCCGGTCACATATTGCGATTTATTATATGATCCCGGTCACATGATATAATTTATTATATGATCCCGGTCACATGATGCGATTTATTAGAAAATCCCGGTCACATGATATAATTTATTATATGATCCCAGTCACATGATATAATTTATTATATAATCCTGGTCACATGATATAATTTGTTATATGATCCTGGTCACATGATATAATTTATTATATGATCCCGGTCACATGATATAATTTATTATACAATCCCGGTCACATGATGCGATTTATTATATAATCCTATTCACATGATATAATTTATTATACAATCCCGGTCACATGATGTGATTTATTATATAATCCCGGTCACATGATATAATTTATTATATGATCTCGGTCACATGATATAATTTATTATATGATCCCGGTCACATGATATAATTTATTATATAATCCCGGTCACATGATGCGATTTATTATATAATCCCGGTCACATGATGCGATTTATTATATAATCCCGGTCACATCATGCGATTTATTATATGATCCCAGTCACATGATATAATTTATTATATAATCCTGGTCACATGATGCGATTTATTATATAATCCCGGTCACACTGTATAATTTATTATATAATCCCGGTCACACGGTATAATTTATTATATAATCCCGGTCACACGGTATAATTTATTATATAATCCCGGTCACATGATGTGATTTATTATATAATCCCGGTCACATGATGCGATTTATTATATAATCCCGGTCACATGATATAATTTATTATATAATCCCGGTCACATGATGCGATTTATTATATGATCCCGGTCACACGGTATAATTTATTATATAATCCCGGTCACATGATGTGATTTATTATATAATCCCGGTCACATGATGTGATTTATTATATAATCCCAGTCACATGATGTGATTTATTATATGATCCCAGTCACATGATATAATTTATTATATGATCCCGGTCACACGGTATAATTTATTATATAATCCTGGCCTCCGTTTGTCTCTGGGCCTCCAGTCCGGTTCTCCTGCTGCTCACGTGATGCAATGTTTTGGCGCTTCTGGTCACATGACAACATTTCTGAATGTCCGGCTGCCGTTCTTTCCTTCCTCAATAACAGAGAATCGCTTGCAGGAACTTCCCCAACATCCATCGTACTTCCCAGGGATGGACGCCGCTGCTCTGTACGCCGCCGACTGCTTCCCGGCGCGGAGGATTTTCCGGACTAACAACGCAGGTAAACGCAGCGATGCGCTCTCCCGTCTCCCGGACTCACAACCCTTTTACATGACTGACAGCGCTGCGGCACGAATCTCGCTCTTTGTGGGGCGGCACGTACTTTACATTTTGGGGCTTTATTTTAGATCTTCTTGATCCAATAATATAACTTTTTGGGACATTTTGTAATTGGTTGTTAGTTTTTTTCCTACGACAGGATAAATAACCGGATAATATTATAGTTATAGCGCTACTAATTATACGGTTAGCTAAATACACTCTGAACCCAGAAGATGTTGTCGTTCTGCTGCAGACCCCGTCCTGCGGCTCCATCTCAGGCAGATCTGTAACTGATGGGAGTTGTGGTTATTAGATGGACGGTCTTGTCACCGGAGGCCCTAAAAGTGGTTCCCCCTTGGCCTATAAGAGGCTCTCGGAGGCTCCTTGTGTGTAGTGACCTCTTCTTCCGCTTGTAGAGCTTGTTGGCCACTAGACGTCTCTACGACGAAGAGAAGAGATTTCACCCTCTTACCAGAGGGGGGCGCATTATTGGGATGTGAGAAGCTGGATGGTCGTATCCATGAATTGTCCTCCACCGACCGTTCTGACCAGACTGTTAGGGGGGGTTGGGACCAGTGGATGTGTGAGGGCACACAAGGTGACCGGGCTCAGGATGCCCAATACAGACCACCAGTAGAGAGGAGCGTCTGACCAGACTGTTAGGAGGTGCTGGGACCAGTGGATGTGTGAGGGCACACAAGGTGACCGGGCTCAGGACGCCCTCTACAGACCACCAGTAGAGAGGAGCATCTGACCAGACTGTTAGGAGGTGTTGGAACCAGTGGATGGGGGCACACAAGGTGACCGGGCTCAGGACGCCCCCTACAGACCACCAGTAGAGAGGAGCATCTGACCAGACTGTTAGGAGGTGTTGGGACCAGTGGATGGGGGCACACAAGGCGACCGGGCTCAGGACGCCCCCTACAGACCACCAGTAGAGGAGCGTCCGACCAGACTGTTAGGAGGTGTTGGGACCAGTGGATGGGGGCACACAAGGTGACCGGGCTCAGGACGCCCCCTACAGACCACCAGTAGAGGGGAGCGTCTGACCAGACTGTTAGGAAGTGTTGGGACCAGTGGATGGGGGCACACAGGGTGACCAGGCTGAGGACGCCCCCTACAGACCACCAACATCCACAGCCTACAGGTTTACACAATCTAGAGGCTCAGTTACAGCAAATGTGAAGGATATGCTGTAGGATACCATACAGAACCCTTATGCCTCCATGCCCACCCGTATCACATCTTGTATCCAAGCTAGAGGCGGTACAACAGGCCATGCCTGCCCCCGGTTTCATCTCCTATCTTCTCTGGCAGCCATGTTGTCTTGCACCCCCCAAGTGATGACAATGATAAAATAAAAGTTTTTGAGCCTCATTTAGCAAAACCATCTACCGGTAACGACCTTGTTGCTCCTAGCAACCAATCACATCGCAGCGGTCATCTTACCTCAGCAGGTGGAGAGACGAGCGCTGCGCTGTGATCGGTTGCTAGGGGCAACAAAGACGTCTTATGGTTTTGCTAAGTGGATTTTTTGAGTTTCCATTGACGTCAAATGTCTGTATGGGAGTGTCAGGCGTTTTCTGGGGTCTCACATCGGGGGGATCATCTGTAATAACCCAGTATTATGTAATTATGGCCGTGTTCTGTGGGAGTCCAGGAAAGTTGTGTCCCGACACTTGTGGACCCGTACGGGCGGCCACATTGGTGATCACCCAGCTTTCCCAGACTCCTGAATGACCGGTTTGTCCAGTTCTGCATTCACTCCATCCTCATCCTCACAGGGGCCGGTCACTGGCTGCTGGCGCGGAGGGGCGTCCAGGACGGACACTTTCGGGCAGTGGTTCGCTCAGTGTCCTCAACGCAAAAGATGGCGCCTGAAATCGGAGAAATAACGCATCAAACCCAGAGAAGCCGATCCACCAAGATGGAAAACAGAGCGGAGCGCGTGCTGGACGGCCCACTGCTGGTATGGGGGGATCTCCAAGCCTAACATACACCCTGATCCCCACACACCCCCGGCTCGGGCCGCCCCGCAGTATCAGGGGATGCCTCTGGCTCCGTTGTCTGCCAGTTATGTCTTTTTGCATTGTTTCTCTCACCTCTCTGATTTTTTATTTTTCCAAGGTTTGCATGTATTTAAAGTAACAGTCAAGGCCACGCCCCCTTGTCGAGGCTCCTCCTCTCAGACTCGCTGGGCATTTAGCTCTTTGTGGTTTATAATCTTTCTATCCTTACTGAACGAGAAGTCCTGCACTGACAACCTGCTGAGCCTATACACTGCAGCCGTTCAGAGCAAGCAGAGCTGCAGTGTAAAGCATGAGATACATGATTAATATATAACAGGGATTGCTTGTGATGAGATACGTTCTGCTGCACCCAGATATCATGTCTGATAGCAAAATTCCCTCTTATATTCTTGCTGACTTATCTCTGCTGCTTGTTATATACTGCCTGCAGATGAAGACCCATCATGTTAGAAAACCGTCTGATCTGTGCGCTGCTGATGTGAGCAACGAGGGTTTAACTTCAGTAAGTAGGAAATGTGTGACCCTGTATTATACTCCAGAGCTGCACTCACTATTCTGCTGGTGGAGTCACTGTGTACATACATTACTTATCCTGTACTGCTCCTGAGTTACATCCTGTATTATACTCCAGAGCTGCACTCGCTATTCTGCTGCTAGAGTCACTGTGTACATACATTACTTATCCTGTACTGATCCTGAGTTACATCCTGTATTATGCTCCAGAGCTGCACTCACTATTCTGCTGTTGGAGTCACTGTGTACATACATTACTTATCCTGTACTGATCCCGAGTTACATCCTGTATTATACTCCAGAGCTGTGCTCACTATTCTGCTGGTGGAGTCACTGTGTACATACATTACTTATCCTGTACTGATCCTGAGTTACATCCTGTATTATACTCCAGAGCTGCACTCACTATTCTGCTCGTGGAGTCACTGCGTACATACATTACTTATCCTGTACTGATCCTGAGTTACATCCTGTATTATACTGCAGAGCTGCACTCACTATTCTGCTGGTGGAGTCACTGTGTACATACATTACTTATCCTGTACTGCTCCTGAGTTACATCCTGTATTATACTGCAGAGCTGCACTCACTATTCTGCTGGTGGAGTCACTGTGTACATACATTACTTATCCTGTACTGCTTCTGAGTTACATCCTGTATTATACTGCAGAGCTGCACTCACTATTCTGCTGGTGGAGTCACTGTGTACATACATTACTTATCCTGTACTGCTCCTGAGTTACATCCTGTATTATACTGCAGAGCTGCACTCACTATTCTGCTGGTGGAGTCACTGTGTACATACATTAGTTATCCTGTACTGCTCCTGAGTTACATCCTGTATTATACTGCAGAGCTGCACTCACTATTCTGCTGGTGGAGTCACTGTGTACATACATTAGTTATCCTGTACTGCTCCTGAGTTACATCCTGTATTATACTGCAGAGCTGCACTCACTATTCTGCTGGTGGAGTCACTGTGTACATACATTAGTTATCCTGTACTGATCCTGAGTTACATCCTGTATTATACTCCAGAGCTGCACTCACTATTCTGCTGGTGGAGTCACTGTGTACATACATTACTTATCCTGTACTGATCCTGAGTTACATCCTGTATTATACTCCAGAGCTGCACTCACTATTCTGCTGGTGGAGTCACTGTGTACATACATTACTTATCCTGTACTGATCCTGAGTTACATCCTGTATTATACTCCAGAGCTGCACTCACTATTCTGCTGGTGGAGTCACTGTGTACATACATTACTTATCCTGTACTGATCCTGAGTTACATCCTGTATTATACTCCAGAGCTGCACTCACTATTCTGCTGGTGGAGTCACTGTGTACATACATTACTTATCCTGTACTGATCCTGAGTTACATCCAGTATTATACTCCAGAGCTGCACTCACTATTCTGCTGGTGGAGTCACTGTGTACATACATTACTTATCCTGTACTGATCCTGAGTTACATCCAGTATTATACTCCAGAGCTGCACTCACTATTCTGCTGGTGGAGTCACTGTGTACATACATTACTTATCCTGTACTGATCCTGAGTAACATCCTGTATTATACTGCAGAGCTGCACTCACTATTCTGCTGGTGGAGTCACTGTATACATACATTACTTATCCTGTACTGATCCTGAGTTACATCCAGTATTATACTCCAGAGCTGCACTCACTATTCTGCTGGTGGAGTCACTGTGTACATACATTACTTATCCTGTACTGATCCTGAGTTACATCCTGTATTATACCCCAGAGCTGCACTCACTATTCTGCTGGTGGAGTCACTGTATACATACATTACTTATCCTGTACTGATCCTGAGTTACATCCTCTTTTTTATTATAAAAGTGAAAAACATACCAATAAACAGTTGGCATAAGACAAACATAAAACCAAAACAAATCATCACTTATATTAACTGTACTTTGCCTTACTTCAGGACAAAGGAACAAAAGCAAAAGGTCCATCTGGTCCAAATAATATATACAGCGCACTACACCAACCTGCACTCCAAACTACACTCACTCATCCTCACCAATACATATACACTACATACTACATATAACAATATACACACGTGAGAAAACATCCCTAACTCACAGGATCCAGCCGGAAATCCCAAAAAAGAAGAAAGAAAACTTGACTAATAACTGAAAATCCACGCCAAATGAATTATATAATAACAATAATACTAAGAACAAAAACAAAAGTAGTAATAATAACAACCCAATACCCTTTATTTTTTTTTTTTATAATTTTTATTTTTTTTTATTTTAATTTTTTATTTTTTTTGTGATGCCCACCACCTAAAGAACAAAACCTTACATAATCCTAAACTAACCCTATAACCAGACCAAACCACCACCACCCCCCACACAAAACCCCTATGGTGCAGCCTGGGAGCCACGCCTGCATCCCAAGTCCGTGCTCAATGTCTATGTCCAGGACGGGCCAAGCTGCACCGCATTACACGCCTTGCCCGCCGCAGCCTGAGGGCCACGCCCGCACCAACAGTCCGTGCCCAGTGTTCATTGTCCGGGACGTGTCAAGCTACGGCTGAGGCATAAATCCCCCCCCCCTCCCCCCAATAAACCCCCACCCAACCTATCTATAACCCCTAGCCCTATATAGAAAACAAAACATAACATAACATATAACATCTCTTATACTACACAACTACAAACCAACACTACATATTAATACCCGAAAGCCTAAGGTTCAGTTACCTGCAGCCGTACATACCTGATCTTTGACCGAAAGCAAAAACTCTACTAGTGTCACACACAGCCCTCCACAAGGACTGGATATGATAAGCCGGGCACCGACCAAATAGGGAAAAACTATCCCTATAGTTAATCTGTCCCTACAATGTCCCTACTCCTTCCCTAAAACTTACCCTCCGAGAAAACTGTCCCTACCTCTCCCTATTCTGTCCCTACAAAGACCCTAACAATAAGAAGACTGTCCCTAACGAAATACAAACCTTAGTCGTGCCCAACCTCTCATAATCCAGAGAGCGCACCTTCACCAGGTCACCCAGGATGTTCCTATTCACCTCATCCGCGGGGAGGATTTTCTCTTCCGTCGAAACTAGACACCGTGCATTCCAAATGTGAAATCTGACCACTAGGCTGACTAAGAATAAAGTGCACTGGTCCCTGTCACCAAGGTCCCTGAATGCCCCATAGACCCATTCAGCATACGAGAGGCGTGCCAACCTGGGCCAACCAATGGAGGCTCCCACCCGATTGTACACCTCTGTATTATAGGGGCACTGAAGCAGGAAATGCTCCATGCTTTCCAGCACGTTGCTGCACTCCTGGCGGGGACAACCCCTCTCCACCAGTGGCCTGCTCTTCAAGTTGCCCCTTACATACAGTCTCCCGTGGAAACAGCGCCAAGTCAAGTCCCAAAACTTCAAGGGGATCCTGTCAGAATTCAATAAACGTAACCCTCTCTCCAGGTCCCGACTTGGGCAGTCCTTGAGCGCCAGGGGCTTCTGGAAATGGGTAAACAGAACCCTCTTATTGAGGAGTTTCCTCGACAGAGTTCTGATCTCCCACATCCCCAGACCCCACCGGCGTATCACCTTCAGAACCACGGTAGCGTAAGCCGGAAGATGCCCGTGCGGCGTGCGAAGATCCTTCACTCGCCCTCCAGTCTCCCATTCCTGGAAGAAAGGCCGAAGCCATCCCCAACAGGAGAATACCCACGGAGGAGCCCTCTCTTGCCAGAGGTTGCCTATATTGATCTTAACAAAGGTGTTTACAAGAAACACCACGGGGTTGACCATAGATAACCCCCCTAGTCTCCTCGTGCGATATGTGACATCTCTCCTAATTAGGTTCAACCTGTTCCCCCACAACATTAGGAAGAACAGGTTGTAGACCCGGGTCCAGAGAGGCTCTGGCAAAATGCATACGCTGCCCAGGTAGATGAATAAAGGGAGCAGGTATGTTTTGATCAGGTTAACCCTTTCCCGAAGGGTCAAAGACCAACCCTTCCACTGGGCCACCTTCTGAGTGGCACCATCGAGCCTGACCACCCAATTTTGCATGGGGTAATCTCCCTGGCCAAATTTGATGCCGAGAACTTTAGCTGAGTCCTGGGGCACTGGAAGGGTGTCCGGGAGACCAAATGTAGGATCTCCCCTTCCTAACCAGAGACTTTCGCACTTATCCCAGTTGATGCTGGTCCCGGATGCTTCCGAGTAGCGATCCACCTCTGCCATCACGTACTCTGCCTCCCCCCTTGAGGACACAAAGACGGTGACGTCATCAGCGTACGCTGCCACCCTGAGGGTGGCTTCCGGCACCGTCCGATCCATCTCGATCCCCACCATAGGCCCACCATCAATCCTCCTAAGGAAAGGATCAATGGCAAACACGTTCAGCAAGATGCTCAGAGGACAACCCTGACGGACGCCAGACCCAACCTAAAATGGGTGGCCGACCCAACCGTTCACTAGCGGGAAAGTCTCAGCCCTCGCGTACAATGTCTTGAGCCAATTGACAAACCTCACTGGCAGGCCATATCTCAGAAGAACAGACCAGAGGTACTCGTGATTAACCCGATCAAATGCTTTGGCCTGATCCAAGGACAGCAGGTACCCCTCCCAGTGACCAGCCCTACCCTGCTCCACTGCCTCCCGGACACCGAGAACAGCACTAAAGGTGCTACGGCCTGGAACAGAGCAATGCTGGGCGCCCGAGAGGAGCCGGGGTGCAAACTTGACCAGCCGATTAAACAGCACTTTTGCCAGAACCTTCCTGTCCGCATTGAGAAGCGCTATGGGACGCCAGTTCTCAATACGGCTCGAGTCTTTACCCTTTGACAGAAGGATCAAAGCCGACCTCCTCATTGACTTTGGGAGAGTGTCCGAGGAAAGACACTCATTGAAAACCTCAGTCAAGAGGGGATTCAAGAGGTCCTTAAAGGTTTTATAATACTCGGATGTTAAGCTATCCGGTCCTGGCGATTTTTTTTGAGCGCAAGCCCATCAATCGCTAGTTTAACTTCCTCTATGTTGATCTCCTCTGTCAAAACATTAAGGGAGATGTCATCTCCTGGCTCAGGAACAGCTTCAGCCAGGAAAGCCGACATCACATCTCGATCTAGATCCCTCTTTCTCAAAAGGTGCGAGTAGAAGGATCTGACGACTTCCAGAATCCCTGATCTGGACCTGTTCAGAGATCCCGTACCATCGACCAGTCCAGTGACAACTTTACGATTCACTGACATCTTGCAGTTTCTGTAAGGGTCAGGTGAGTGGTACTTCCCGAAGTCCCTCTCAAAAACCAAAGATGCGTGCCTATTATACTGGCACCCTTTGAGCAAAGACTTCACTCTGGAGATCTCCTCGCGGCTACCTCCAGTCGAGACGAGATGTTCGAGTTTCCTCCTCAGGCCCTGATGAAGACAGTACTTACTCAGGCTCCTGAGGCTAGAGAGCTGGCGGAAGAACCTCGCCGCCCTGATCTTGAGCATCTCCCACCACTCTGACGTACTGCTACAAAGATCCAGTAATGGTACCTGGCTCTGCAGAAACTCCTCAAAGGACTGTCTTATCTCTGCTTCCTTCAGGAGTGATGAATTCAGCCTCCATAAGCCTCTACCCATCCGGGGGGTCTCTGCAACATTCAGGGAAAACAAAATCAGACAGTGGTCGGAGAACTCCACCTCAACAACAGATACTGGTGAAGAGATGGCTTCCTCCTTCAAATAAAACCTATCTATTCTAGACCTGCACTCGCCTCTATAATAGGTGAAACCCGCGTGGCCTGGGGTGTGCCGGATGTGGACATCCACCAGGCGAGCTTCGCTAGCTATGCTATTAAACGTGACGCTATCATAAGTCAGCTTGCCTAGGGAGCCTCCCCTGTCACGGGTCCTCGTAACTGCGTTAAAGTCACCCCCAAAGATCACCTGCCGACTGGTAAAAAGGTACAGCTTGATCCTCATAAAGAGATCCTTGCGGTCCCGCTTGGTTTGGGGACCATAGATGTTGATTAGCCGAAGCTCTTGTCCCATCATGAGAACATCCAGGATCAGGCACCTCCCTATTTCTAACTCCATAACCCGTCGGCATTCAACCGCTGCGGTAAAAAGTACTGCCACTCCGCTATATGGCTCGGCCGCAAGAGACCAGTAAGATGGACCAGACCTCCATTCCCTCTTTGCCTTATGCACAGCTGCCAAATTTGGCAGCCTGGTCTCTTGCAAAAACAAAATGTCGGCTTCAACGCGGCCGAGAAAGTCAAAGGCCTCGAATCTAGCCATATCAGATTTAATGCTGGCAACATTAATGGATGCCAGCGTCAACGGAGCGGGTGCCGCCATCATTGGTGATTGAGTTAGATGGCTTTCTTCTTCCCACCCCCCTTCTCATCCGGGTCTGAGGATGACCCCTTTCCACGTTTCTTGGACACGGAAAGGTCCATGGCAAGGGGCTCCTCAACCTCGTCCTCCTTGTCACTGGGCTCTGGGCCAGCCCTCCCCCTGGAGGTCACCAAACCCCTACAAGAGGAAGGCTCAGCACCCCCTGTAGGCCCCACGCTTGTCCTAGACACCTCTGCCTCCTCCGAGGACGAGAGAGCTTGGTACCTGTTGGAGAGCCCAACAAGAGTAGAGTTTGGATTGCCTTCCTGCACCTGGCCCGTTGCAGGGGAAGATTTCCCTTCCCTTTTTTTCATTTTCTTGGAGCCCTGCTTGCGCTTTTTCTTTTGCCACTCATCCTTGCCCTCACCCACACTTTCATAGTGGGAAGAATCTGAATAAGTGGCATCCTCTTCCCTTTGGATCCTCCTGACCTCCTCATCCAGCTCCCTGTCCCCTGGAGCCTCAGCCACATGATTTGCGTCCGGAGCAGGGGCCAGCATTGACCCACCTGCCACCTGGGTTTCCACCAGCTCCCCCCTTCCGCGCTTCTCTTGGCGCCTTAGCTTGGCTGCCCCAGCATGTTTGTTCTTCCTTGGCTCCTGGGCCCCATCGCCTCTGCTGGTCCCCTCCCCTGCAGAAGCAACCTCACGGCTCTCCTCCGCTGGGGCCATGACCGCATTGGCGAAAGAGCGCGGACAGCGACTGAATGGGTGACCGAGGTCACCACACAGGTGACACCTAATCTCTGTACAAGATGCCGCAAGATGACCTACCTCGCCACACAGAGCGCACTTGATGACTTTACAGGCTGCACTCAAATGTGTGGGATCGCCGCACTTGTGACAGAGCTTCTGCTGCCCCTGGTAGAAGGCCAAGATACGATCCCTGCCAAGGAAGGACGCGGATGGTATGTGGGCCACCGAATTCCCTGAACGCTTAAGTTTCACCATAAACGTCCAGGCTTCGGACCAGATGCCGAGTTCGTCCCGGTTCTTATTGGGCATATCCACCACCTCTCCGTACCGACTTATCCAAGTCATGATATCGTAACAAGAGAGGGACTCGTTACGAGTTAAAACGGTCACTCTCTTGACTCCAGTCTGGCGGGTTACCACTTGTGCAGCGAAACCGCGCCAGCCGGGCTCGTCCTTCATCAACTCGTAGTTCCCCCAAAAGAGCTCGAGGCCCTACGGGCGAACAAAACTGATGTCGAACTCAGACGTACCGTAAGGATGGATCAGGGCATAGATGTCATTCGCCCTGAAACCCATCTCCAGCAGAAGCTCCACCACCTTACTCCTGGATGGGCACGCGTCATTGCCTCTCCACTGAAGACGGGCCACATTCCTACGGCCAATGTCCTGCCCGGTTGTTGGCAGGGACCAGATGGTCCCCCCCCCCTTTGTTCTCGGAAGGCACCAAGACCATGTCTCTCCACCCAGAGAGACAAATCCACAATTCTGCCCCCTACATTTATCGAGCTCTCCCCCCTCCTCAAGGCCTCCAGGGGGCGCCATTGCAAATCGCCGTCCCCAGAGCCCAAAGACAAGGAGGACGCATCCCCCCTCCCTCCAGCGGCGACACTGGCATAACTTCTACCAGCTGTTGTCGCCGCTGGAGGGGTGACTGGATCCTGGCCCATCCCCTGACTACTACCCGAAGCCCCACCCTCCTGTACAGCTGATGGCATACCTCCCACGGGGTTGGGGGCATCCGGAGCCTCCACGGGAGCAGGGGCAGCAGTAGTACTAGCAGTTACATGCATTACACCACTCGCACCTTCCTTTTCTTTCGCCGGACCAGGTCCTGTTATACCTTTGTTTTTAATATTGCGTCTGCTAGATGGTTTGTCCTGGGAGCCTCCAGCGGGCTGAAGCTGGAGACCGACAGAATCCGTCCTGAGTCCTGCATTAGTCTTGGTAGGAGCTGTCTTTGCAGCTCCAGCTCCGCCTATTTTCCCAGCCATTCTGGGACTTGTGGTACTTTTCTCTTCCTTAGTTGTAACTGCATTACTGTCATGATGGGTGGGAGGATTGGCAGGCTTGGCTACCACCCACTGCGCCCCCTCTACACCTGACAGGCGTTTTAGGGACACAGGAGGGACAGCCAAGCCGCCACTGGTGGAACCTGATGCCGGACTGCCCCCCCTCCCACTGGGGGGCAGCCATCAGCACCAGCACCTCCGGATTGGCCACGACCCCTCATTCCATCTTTCCCACGGACCTTCTCTGCCTCCTTATCGTCTCCATTCCCACTACTGGCACAAGCAGAAATGGAGTTTTTGGCCGCATTAACCCTCTCTTCCCCAGTCCCCTGCACCGGACCCACTGCAGAGCCCGGGACTAGGGGTATACCAGGGCTAGCACCCCGATCTGACTTTGCAGCCGGACCGGAGTGCTTGGTGACGTACACAAACCTCTCCTGCACAGTGGTCTTCTTTATCTTTTTTTTCCGTTTCTTTTTGCCTGCCGATGTTTCAGGCATGTCGTCACCAAAATACATGTTCTGCATCCTTTCTGGGGACTCCTGCAGCATAATTTGCTGCATGATGAGGGCCCCCTCACCGCTGCTGCTGTCGCTGTCGTCATCCCCGTCCTCAGCACTGGACTCCTCCGATGTGGGGGGCAGGCTAACCTGCTCAGCAGGAATGCTGCTCCCTGCAGTTCCCCTCTGCTGTAGGGACGGCTGCTCCCCTGAACATACCGGCATCCCCTCCTGTGCATCCTCCGATTCATCCGAGCTACTGTCGCTGCTCACTTGCGCCATTCCAGCAAATCGCTCATCATTTAGGAGCTTCTCTTTAAATGGGCCGCTGGCTTGGAGTATTCTATACCTCTCCTCTTTGTAAAAATCAACGGCCTCCTTGCAGGATTTAACTCTTTCCGCTGCAGCGATATTTTTCCTTCCCTGTGGGGCTTTATCCACCTCGCTGAGGGCAGTCTGCAGTTCCCTGCGATATTTCTGCAGCTGCCTACCAACCTCCTTATAGTCTTTTATGTTGGCAGCTATCCGAGATGCCATAGCAGTAACGGATTCACCTTTGCTGCGCTCTCCCCAGCTGACACTTGTGGGTGCCTATGCAGCACTAACCTTGCCTTTAGTTTGGCTTCGGGTTTTCCTATAATCCACATCCTCCCGGGGAGTCTGGTTGATGCTGTGCGGACCCCGACTGGATCCTCTCCCCTCCTGGGGTTCATTCCTCCCCCCTCCCGACCGAAGCTGGGGAGGGGGGGGGGGGGAAACACGGGACTCCATGGCAAATGTAGCCCAGAAACATGCACTTGTTCCTGGGCTCTCAGCAAGGTCTCCACCCAAGAAGCAGACCACACCCTGGAACCAGCAGAGCTCTCCAACACACAGCCTTCTCCAGAGCTGCACTCACTATTCTGCTGGTGGAGTCACTGTGTACATACATTACTTATCCTGTACTGATCCGGAGTTACATATATTATACTCCAGAGCTTTACTCACTATTTTGATCCCTCAGTTGTCTTCTGTAAAGTGTCTTCCCTTCTTTATCCTGCAGGCGCAGTGGGAGGAGTTTCAGCAGTTTACTTGTCTGGCTTACATCAATGCATCGGAGAATTCGCTGTGTCTGGGTAAGAGACAGATCTGCACACATAAACTGTCCCATGGAGATGGCCCCCTTAGGCCTCATGTCCACGGGGAAAATCAGGCCCGCTACGGATTCTCATGGAGAATTCGGAGCGGGTCCCTCCTGCCCCGCGGACATGAGCGCTGAAAATAGGAATAAATCAGAATTAACTTACCTCTCACACGCTCCGGATACCTCCTTCGCTGCGGCGTCATCTTCTGTGCGTCGCGGCCGGATCTTCTTTCTTCAGCTCGGCGGATGTGCATGATGACGTCGGTGACGTGCCCCGCGCATGCGCCGGGCCGAAGCAAAATGATCCGGCCGCGACTGAGAGAAGATGGCGCCGCGGCGAAGAGAAGAACGGCTTGCCAATCAGTGGCCTAACTGTGACATTTCGGCCTGTCGTGGCTCATAGCATAAAATAGTGATAATACACCGCAGTACAGGAGTACTGCAGCGTATTATGTGAGCAATCAGAGGATTGCAGGTTCAATCCTCTACAGCAGACCTGGGCAAAGCACGGCCCGCGGGCCACATCCGGCCCGCTGAATAGCTCGGACCGGCCCGCAAAGAGTGTCCTGGTGACTCAAACTAAGGGCTCATGTCCACGGGGAAAATCGGGCCCGCTACGGATTCTACATGTAGAATCTGCAGCGGGTCCCTCCTGCCCCGCGGACGTGAGCGCTGAAAATAACAATAAAAAGGAATTTACCTATCCGTAGCGGGCGGCGAAGCTCTGCTCTTCCTCACGGCCGGATCTTCTTTTTCGGCCGGCGGATGAATTCCTTACGCCGGCGGCACGTCGTCGACGTGCCGCGCGCATGCGCCGGGCACATCCGCCGAGCCGCAGCAAGGGAGATGCGGCCGTGAGGAAGAGAAGAGCTTCGCGGCCCGCTGCGGGTGAGTAAATCCTTGAAATTCCTATTTTAGGTCTCCCGCGGATCCGGACGGCTTCCATAGGCTTCAATAGAAGCCCGCGGGAGCCGACCCCGCGGGAGACCCGCACGAAAATGGAGCATGGTCCAGATTTTTTCATGCTCCATTTTTTTTAAAATCCCTTTTATTGACGATCCGCGGGTATTTATCTACCCACGGGTGGTCAATGCATCCCTATGGGGTGCGGATCCGCGCGCGGGAGATCCGCTGCGGATTTTAAATCTCATTTTGCCCGTGGACATGAGCCCTAAGTGATGCCACTGTAAGGGCTCATGTCCACGGGGAAAAGAAGAATTAAAATCCGCAGCGGATTTTAACTCTTCTCCCGCGCGCGGATCCGCACCCCATAGGGATGCATTGACCACCCGCGGGTAGATAAATACCCGCGGATCGTCAATAAAAGTGATTTTAAAAAAAATGGAGCATGAAAAAATCTGGACCATGCTCCATTTTCATGCGGGTCTCCCGCGGGGACGGCTCCCGCAGGCTTCTATTGAAGCCTATGGAAGCCGTCCGGATCCGCGGGAGACAAAAATCAGATTTTACTCACCCGCTCCGGTTCTTCTCTTCGGCGCTGCGCCATCCTCTCTCAGCCGCGGCCGGATCATTTTGCTTCGGCCCGGCGCATGCGCGGGGCACGTCACCGACGTCATCGTGCACATCCGCCGAGCCGAAGAATGAAGATCCGGCCGCGACGAGAGAAGATGACGCCGCCGCGAAGAGAAGAAACGGAGCGGATGGGAGGTGAGTTTATTGTCATTTATTTGTATTTTCAGCGCTCATGTCCGCGGGGCAGGAGGCACCCGCTACGGATTCTACATATAGAATCCGTAGCGGGCCCGATTTTCCCCGTGGACATGAGGCCTAACTTCTGAGTGGAGATGGGAGTGCTCCTTACCGCTCCCCTCTCCATTGGTAGACACGGGGGCCGCGCCGTAAAACGGGGTGAAACACCGGGTGTTCACCGCGACGTATTACAGCGCCATTCATTTTCAATGGCGGCCGTATTCTGGCCGCAAATCGGGCGGCTGGAATACGGCCCCATTAAGGCAATGTGCATGGAGCCTTCGTATGTTGGTCTGGCCCTCTAAAACCATTCCAATTTCTCATGTGGCCCCATGGGAAAATTAATTGCCCACCCCTGCTCTACAGGGATATAAAAAATATAAAAAAAATAAAAATGATGGAGGAAAATCCATAAAGACATATAGAATGTAAGAATGTACAAACATTATGGACACAGCGATACAAAATTTGTGGTGTTTTACACATACTAAGGGCGGGGGGGGGGGGGTTATTTCTTCTTTTTACTTTTGTCTAACTAGGGGGCTTGAATTTTCCACTTTTGATTGCTTTTTTTAATACTCTCCAATACTTCAGTATTACCATAAAGTCCTGGCTGAGCCTCATAAGCCGCCGTAGATGACAGACCCATAGGCCATCTTCAAGTCACTGGGTGCTATAGCAACCCATCGGGACCCTGCGATCACAATGCCAGCCCTGTACATACTGCGGTTGCGCTGACAGTGGCATATAAAGGGTTAAATAGCGTGGATCAGCGGTTTTGACTGTCCCCACAGTTAGAGCAGGTGCCGGGCTGCCATCAGACACCCATCAGTCTATGCCCCCTTGGCATGAGTGTCCCATCCCAGACTTCTGATGCTGCGCTGTAAAAAGGTGTATGGGTGGGCTTTGGGAGGTTAAGCAAAATGTCTGATCTGAAAGCCACTGGCGGCTCCTTTCGGCTTGGGCCCCATTGTGCATCCAGACAGAAGATTAGGGCCACAATGGGGATGTGTCTAAACACGGGACAAACAGGGGGATCCACTTTAGGAGGAAATCCTCATTTTTATGTGCGCTATAGGAAAGAAATGTCTTTAAAATGATGCAAAAATGTGAATTTTTTTTTTCTTTTCTAAATTGCATTAATTCCTGAAAATAAACTGTGGGGTCAAAATACTCCCGACCCCCTCAGTGACTACATTAAGGGGTGCAGTTTATAAAATGGGTCATTTGTGGGGGTATCTATCATTCTGACACCTATGAGCCTCTCCAATCTTGGCTGGGTGCAGGAAAACAAAGTGTTCCTCAAAATGTTGATAAGTAATGTGAAATTTGAACGTCTCCTAAATGGTTAAAAAAAAATTTTTAAAAACAATTTCAATGTGCGTCCAGAATAAAGTAAACAGATGGGGATATGTATCTTATAAAAAATATGTGCGGTATGTTTCCACATATATGAGATATCACAGTTAAAAATGTGAAAAAATTCTATCGGACTATTTTTACCCCCTAAATGACGCACAAAATGTGGCGAAAAACCAGAGTCAGAGCCAGTCGGGTACGCAAAACCTTTACGGAGGTATTATATGGTAGAGTGACATGTTTCCAAAATCAGCCCTGGTCATTAAGGGGTTAATAAACATTTTGAAGTAGGGTGAAATAGAAAAAAACACAATTGTATCATTTCTTTCTTTTTTTTTTTTTTTCCAAAGAGATTTTGATTGGGTTTTATGAAGAAAGGTAGTGTTACAAATCAAAGACATCACATAGGTTCAAGTATTGTTACACGTCTGAGTTACAAAGTAACAGAGCTTTTCATTGTCGAGACAAATAATATGTGATGTAAACATATTAAAGGACTAGAGTTGGAGAGACCGTGCTTGCAACACCAAGTAAGGTTGTATAGAAACAATTAAAGCACTTCAAAGGCTATGAAGGAACAAGTTAGAACATACTAGAACACATTAAAGCGGTCCTAAGAAGGGGGAAAAGAAAAGGAAGCACCTCAAGAGATATGTGTGTGGGATTCTCTTTGTTTATCTACATGCAAGGAGCTCATCGTAAATGTTTCAACCAAGGGTTCCAGGTATTTAAGAAGCTAGGCATGGAGTCTCCTTTCAAGGCGAGGATGTTTTCATAGGAGCAGTGATCCGACATGGTATCAACATCTTCAGACACTGATGGAGGAACTGCGGATTTCCACTTTCTGGTGATGGCAAGTTTGGCGACCATTAGTAGGTGGCAAATAACTTTCGTTTTGGAAGGGGGATATATTTACAATTCAATAGTAGTAAGGCAAGTTCTGGTGATATTAGTGATTTGAAATTTTCCAAATAATGTGATATATTTCTCTCCACAAGGGTTGTATAAATGGGCAGTCCCAAAACAAATGCAAGAGAGAGCCCTCCTGGCCGCATCCCCTCCAGCATTTATGGTCTAGGTTAGGGAAGCATCTTGCTAGTTTGGAGGGTGTGTAATACCATCTGGTTAAAAGTTTGTAATGTATTTGGAGGAGGGTTGCGGACAAAGTAGATTTGTTCGCCCAAGTAAAGGCTCTCTATGGGAAATGATTTTTTAGGTCATATTCCCAATTTAGTAAGTGCATTTTCTTTTTAGTGCCTGCGTTTCCTGAGAGGATATTGTAGTAACTCCTAGTCATGGAAGTGTTTGAAGGGACTTTCTTGGAGAGTAAAGTGGTTAAATTATTAGGTAGGAAGCATTTTTCCAGGTGAGATGCGGTTAGAAAGGAAAGCATCTGGTAGTACGAGTAGAGCTCTTTGGGAGGGATGTCGTATTTGTCTCTTAACCTTTGGAAAGAAATTATCTTATCCTCTGAAAATAGATCAGAGATATATTTTACTCCTGCTTTAGACTGGGATTGGGTAGAAAGCCCAGGGATAAAATATGTGAGAGTCTCCAGTGGGAGGACAACTTCCTTTTTATTTGTGTCGGGCTTTAGTTTGAGATTACAGATGTTCCACGCTTGTAGGGTGGCTAGCATGGGGGGAGAAAGATCTTGTAGGTTCAGCTCTGGAGAGGGATAAGCAGAGGACGCCACTGACGCTGCCGCCAGTAACAGGGAATCCAGCCCTCTATTTTTGTTAAGCTGTTTTTCGATGGATAGCCAAGCTGTGCCCTCCCAAACCAGGAGCTAGGTCCAGGACGCCCAGCCCCCCCTGTCTCCTGTTGAGAAATATCGTAGAGGCGACTCTGGGTCTTTTGTTGTTCCAGATGAAGTTGGCTAGTTGTTTTTGGAATTCGATAACTCTGTTATGGGGAATGGGGAGAGCAATGGTTCGAAAGATGTATAAAAGTTTGGGGAAGACTAACATTTTATATAGCATAATCCTTCCGAACCAAAAGTATTCGATCTTACATAGAGGCTTTAATTCCTCTTGAATTGAAAGGTATAGAGGGTCTAAATTGATCGCGACCATTTCTGATATTGGAAAGGATATGGTTATACCAAGATATGGAATCGAAGATTTCCACACGAATATCATTTCTTTTTTTTCAGTGTTTTATTTTTCTGACATCCGTTTAGTGTTCAGCGCGACGGTACAATGTTTGTATTTTAGCACTTTTTAAAAATGCCTTCTCTCCCCCTTTAAACAAAAAACAGATTTTTCTGTCGCCGTACTCTGACCTCCGACACTCTGCATTGTTCTGTCCGCGGTGCGGCGTTCCACGTGGGGCGGACTGTAGCTTTTATTGCTACTACTTTTTTTCACACTCAGCTTTTCGATCACTTTTTATTCAGATTTTCTCAGGAGAGGAGGTGATGAAAGAAAGCAATTCTGGCGTAGTGTGTTTTTTTTCTGGTGTAGTGTGTCCACCATGCGGGATTAATAATGCAATATTCTAACAGGTCGAGCTTTAACAAACGTGATGATACCAATTATATAGATTTTTTGTTGTTTACATTTTTTTCTTGAACAAATGCCAGAAGGTATTTGGGTGGGATTTTTTGTGTAATCTTTTACATTATTTTTATTTTTAAAAATGTTATTTATGTTTAATTTTAAGTTTTTTTTATTAGAAAATGAACTTAATTGCTTCTATAATATACTGCAATACTTCTGTATTGCAGTACATTGTAACTTTACTGTTGGTATATGAATCCTTGCCACAGGGTTAATTAGGCCTGCACTCCTGACACTAGGCTGAGGTATGGTAAGTGATGCCATGGTAACTGATGGCATGCTCCTTTGATCGTGGCTGTATGTGGCGGGTGTTGGCTGTTTCCAGCAGCTGGCACCCACCAGGTATAAAGCAAGCCCAGCAGCCGAGTCTACCTCCCACTCATCACACACTTCTATGAAGGATCATCACAGAGGATGAAGGGGCTAAATACACTCCGGCCCCCAGAAGAAATAGTTGTCCTGCTGCAGACCCTGGCATGCGGCTCCATCTCAGGCAGATCTGTAAATGATGAGAGTTGTGGTAATTAGATGGAAGGTCTTGTCACCGGAGGCCCTAAAATTGGTTCCCCCCTTGGCCTATAAGAGGCTCTCGGAGGCTCCTTGTGTGTAGTGACCTCTTCTTCCGCTTGTAGAGCTTGTTGGCCACTAGACGCCTCTACGACGCACGGAAGAGATGTCACCCCGTTACCAGAGGGGGGCGCATTATTGGGGTGTGAGAAGCTGGATGGTCGTATCGATGAATTGTCCCCCACTGATGACATCATTATTTTCAAAAGACATAGAGGGAATAAAAAACCAGCATCAGGATCCGTCAGCATCATGTGAACTACTTGCTGATGGTTTCCATATTTTTCTGTATTATAACAGTGAAAATGAAGTGTAAAGCCAGCAGATATTTGCGGCTGACAGAGGTGTAAACTGCGTTTTTTCCCCAGAGGCTTTCCGGACATTTCCGGCTCTCCGAGAACTTGATCTTTCCATGAATGGAATCCGCAGAATCACCGTAATCCCCGGAGAGTTGCCACAGCTGGAGGTAAGTCACAGTGACAAGTGTGAAGCCCTCCTCCGGTGCCATCAGGGACTCCAGCACTGCTGTATTACTTCCCCCATGCTTTACACTGAAGCACTGCCTCATTAGCACATAAATAAGATCAACACCCTCAGCTCAGCTGCAATGTCTGTTGAAGTCTCTACACATCCGATAGTCTGAAATATCCATGGTCATCCAGAAACATCTCATAGTCTGGAATATTCAGGGTCTCCGAGGATCACTTGATAATCTGGAATATTACCGTTCAACTAGAAACATCTGATAGTCTGGAACATTCCGGGTCATGCAGAGCCGCCTGCTCATCCAGAACACTCTGATCTGTGACTATTATTGTATCCCAGGTTCTGGATCTTTCTTACAACAGCCTCTCCCCCGGAGACGTACCGCAGCTGGGGGCGCTGCCGCGCCTCAGAGTACTCTGCCTGACCGGAAACGGGCTGACGAATCTGCCGCCGGACCTCAGCGCTCCCTCCACGTAAGTCAGGACTCCACACATCTGTGAATATTTATATACCGATATCCAGTGGGGGGCGCTGTCTGAAAAGTGATTCCAACTTAACTGCATTGTCTCGGAGGTCCAGAGACTCGGGCTGCTGCTTGTCCTTCCCCCATGCTTTACACTGCAGTTCTCCATGACTAAAAACTATATAAGCATCTAACATACCAATGGGAGAATGGCTTTATATATATTGGGGGAGGAGCATCAGTGTGGGGAGGAGCCTGTACAGCACCTGCTGTATACCCCAATGAGCAAAGTCTCCAGAGTCCTGTATACCCCAATGAGCGAAGTCTCCGGAGTTCTGTATACCCCAATGAGCAAAGTCTCCAGAGTTCTGCGCTCCCCTCACCGTCTTTATCCGGATGTCTTATTATTATGTTGCAGGAAAGATGGTGAAGCCCCGATGTTCCCGAGTCTGGAGGTGTTAATGCTAGATGATAACTTACTGTCGCATCCTTCAGTCTTTGTCAGCCTGGCTGGACTACAAGGGTGAGTGTGACCCCAAATGTGTGACCCCCACCCCAAGTGCGTGCCGTTATAGTATATTTATTTGTGTAATGGCTGCAATGATGAAGAAACACAACTGAATAGTGAGTGCAGCTCTGGGGTATAATACAGGATGTAACTCAGGATCAGTACAGGATAAGTAATGTATGTACACAGTGACTCCACCAGCAGAATAGTGAGTGCAGCTCTGGGGTATAATACAGGATGTAACTCAGGGTCAGTACAGGATAAGTAATATATGTACACAGTGACTCCACCAGCAGAATAGTGAGTGCAGCTCTGGGGTATAATACAGGATGTAACTCAGGATCAGTACAGGATAAGTAATGTATGTACACAGTGACTCCACCAGCAGAATAGTGAGTGCAGCTCTGGAGTATAATACAGGATGCAACTCAGGATCAGTACAGGATAAGTAATGTATGTACACAGTGACTCCACAAGCAGAATAGTGAGTGCAGCTCTGGAGTATAATACAGGATGTAACTCAGGATCAGTACAGGATAAGTAATGTATGTACACAGTGACTCTACCAGCAGAATAGTGAGTGCAGCTCTGGAGTATAATACAGGATATAACTCAGGGTCAGTACAGGATAAGTAATGTATGTATACAGTGACTCCACAGCAGAATAGTGAGTGCAGCTCTGGAGGATAATACAGGATAAGTAATGTATGTACACAGTGACTCCACCAGCAGAATAGTGAGTGCAGCTCTGGGGTATAATACATGATGTAACTCAGGAGCAGTACAGGATAAGTAATGTATGTACACAGTGACTCCACCAGCAGAATAGTGAGTGCAGCTCTGGGGTATAATACAGGATGTAACTCAGGGTCAGTACAGGATAAGTAATATATGTACACAGTGACTCCACCAGCAGAATAGTGAGTGCAGCTCTGGGGTATAATACAGGATGTAACTCAGGATCAGTACAGGATAAGTAATGTATGTACACAGTGACTCCACCAGCAGAATAGTGAGTGCAGCTCTGGAGTATAATACAGGATGTAACTCCGGACCAGTACAGGATAAGTAATGTATGTACACAGTGACTCCACCAGCAGAATAGTGAGTGCAGCTCTGGAGTATAATACAGGACGTAACTTAGGAGCAGTACAGGATAAGTAATGTATATTCGCAGTGACTCCACCAGCAGGATAGTGAATGCAGCTCTGGAGTATAAACAGGATGTAACTCAGGATCAGTACAGGATAAGTAATGTATGTATACAGTGACTCCACCAGCAGAATAGTGAGTGCAGCTCTGAAGTATAATACATGGTCATCTGGTCTTTTGTTCTCATCAGGTTACAGTTGCTGAATCTAGACAAGAACACCATCTCTGCCGTCCCGTACCTCCCAGGGAGCAGCCCTTCCATCTTTGGAAAACCAGTACCAGAAGGATATGTAGAGGGACGCGGCCACATGACTCAGGAGATAACAGAAGATGAACTGGAGCGCAGTAAGGCGGCTGAGGATAGAGTGGAATATACGGTTCTTCGTAACAGAAAGGACCCTGACAGGACAGGTGAGGGACGGCACTGATGGAATTTAAAGGGCAACTCTGCCCACTTCTAGTATCATTGACAACATGCAGCTCGGCGGTCTTCACTGGGGGTCATCTTACCTGAGGTGGGCTCTGCAGGTACCCCTGTGCTGCATGTTGCCTCCAGTATGGAGTTTGGGGTCCCGGGGGGGGGGGGGGGGGGTGATAGCTGCAATAATAGTTCTTGTTTCCTTGGTTGCAGAGGTGATCTTCCCCTCCCGCCGCCATCCATTCACAGACCGCCTGCTGGTACGTACAGCGCTGCCTGCCCGCCGTCAGCGCTAGGGAGTTGTGTAACTGCAACTAAGGGCGGATATACACGTGTATTACACGCATGATATGTAGCACTGAGCAGTTTTTGCTTGTGTTGAATACAGACCACCGCATGTCCTGTTTTAGTGCATATTATGGACAGAAATAGCCCATCGCAGTCAACGGGAGCGCGCAAATACCGAGTGAGCAGCGCGCTGCAGGTGCATTCACTGCGTATTTGCGCATATAATAAATGGGATCCACTTGTGTTTTTGTTAACGTCCATGAAAAAGCCAGGAAATGCGCGCTAAAAACCGCCTCCAGAGCCGGATGTGCAGGGGGTGTGCCGTGTCGGTCTGTGGATACACACTCATGTACTCATCTGCGTCCGCCCGTGTGAACCAACCTTTAATATTAATACGCTTACGTTTCATTTCCTCCCCCTTTTCAACATCTCTGTTTGCTGTCAATTAGTGGGAACATTTTTGCTGACTCCCATCCTGACTATGGCTGAATGCACATGGATGGGTCGGATCGGCAGCGGAATTTGACCTGGTGGCGGACGGTGACCCCTGCGGCCCCTGTGTATCCCCCGCGGACTTTGGATTTCACAATGCAAATACGCCCGTGTGCATTGGGCCTTACTCACAGCTGAGGGTTTGTTACAAGTGTCACAGGTCTAGGCCTTATTCAGCTGCACAAATCTCTCTGCTGATAGTTTGTTACAATGTATCAGTGCAGGTAACATGTATCAGTCTGGAGTCCACAGAGGATTGTGTAGGCTGGATACAACTGTAACAAACCCTCAGCTGTGCGGCGGTTTAGGTTCGGGTGGGTTTTCAGCCTCTGGATGTGAATAAATGTATCTAGAAAGTTGCAGAATTTTCATTCTAGAGGGATTATGTCTGATTAGCAGAAGCCTGGAGGAGCCTGTGGAGCAACTACAAGTCCCAGCGGCTCATTCATACGGGCGTTTCATGCCGTTTCGTTCCGTGAAATATAGAGTTTTTATGGACCAAAACTGTTCATTCCTGCAGAATGCATTTTTTTTTTAAATGCAAAGTCCTTGTGTTTTTTACATCATGTGTAAATCTGCAATAAACCCCTCTGTGTCCGGCGGACTCACTGCGGACTCACTGCGGACTCACTGCGGACTCACTGCGGACTCACTGCGGACTCACTGCAGACTCACTGCAGACTTATTTCGGATTCACTGCAGACTCACTGCGGACTCACTGCAGACTCACTGCAGACTTATTTCGGATTCACTGCAGACTCACTGCGGACTCACTGTAGACTTATTTCGGATTCACTGCGGACTCACTGCGGATTCACTGCAGACTTATTTCGGATTCACTGCGGACTCACTGCAGACTCACTGCGGATTCACTGCAGACTTATTTCGGATTCACTGCGGACTCACTGCGGACTCACTGTAGACTTATTTCGGATTCACTGCGGACTCACTGCGGACTCACTGCGGACTCACTGCGGACTCACTGCAGACTCACTGCAGACTTATTTCGGATTCACTGTGGACTCACTGCAGACTTATTTCGGATTCACTGCGGACTCACTGCGGATTCACTGCGGATTCACTGCAGACTTATTTCGGATTCACTGCGGACTCACTGCGGACTCACTGCAGACTTATTTCGGATTCACTGCGGACTCACTGCGGACTCACTGCGGATTCCCTGCAGACTTATTTCGGACTCACTGTGGACTCACTGCGAATTCACTGCAGACTCATTGCGGACTCATTGCGGACTCACTGCGGACTCACTGCGGACTCACTGCGGACTCACTGCGGACTCATTGCGGACTCACTGCGGACTCACTGCGGACTCACTGCGGACTCACTGCGGACTCACTGCGGACTCATGCGCTCCCAGTGACTTTAATGGACAATTACGTCCGTAATAAGAAAACGGTTCGGCCCGCTGCCGCCAGTAGAGCGAAATGTGATTGTTGTCAGAAAGAACCTAAGTAATCCTGTAGATACGAGACCTTGTAAGGGTCCATGATGGGACACGCTGCAATGTGAGGGAGTACCCCAATGCAGATCAATGCGGTCTAATATCTCCATATTACATGTGTAATACGGGACGCAAATGTGCCCGTGGGAATGAGGCCTAAGCCTATATTTACACGAGCAACATTGGCGCACATATTCTGTGCTATTGCGAGACGCGCAGAAGTCGTGTGTGAAAAGGGCCCATTATATTGAATGGGTTAATATACACGGGGGGGGGGGGGGGGCGCAGCTCGTCTTATATCTGAGGGTTTCCACTGCGAGAATTGCTGACTGTTTCCTGTAGGAGTGTGTAAACAATCTCTCTCCTGCCATGGGATTCGCACGTGAGGCGACGCGCCTTTTCCTCACTATAGGCGCATGCGATCTCTATTTATTTTTTCATGTGTGTGAATCCCGTGTTTATAGCGCTAAAATGCATCGCAGTCACTGACAAATCACGGCAGAGGTGTCTGCGAGGCCGGGGCGATTACGTATAT
Organism: Eleutherodactylus coqui; assembly: GCA_035609135.1. Classification (NCBI taxonomy): domain Eukaryota; kingdom Metazoa; phylum Chordata; class Amphibia; order Anura; family Eleutherodactylidae; genus Eleutherodactylus; species Eleutherodactylus coqui. Next base: position 516,483,772 of record CM069405.1, read on the forward strand.
CACAGCGGTCCGTGTAAATACAGCCCAACGCAGGTGGTGACCGCTGGGAATGTTAGTTCAGAGGTTGCCGGACCACGATGTGAGGGGCGGGGGAGGGTCATAGCGATCCCAGTACCTCATGAGTGCCAACTGTGCCATCCTCCCACTATATCTCATTCACTGGGGCAGGTATCGGGCATCAGTGCCAGCGAGTATAATGCTCTTATTTTGTGGCAGGAGCCCCTGGATGTCGCCGATCACCCCTCATCCCTGCCCGGCGCCCTGCTGTCACCCACAGAGTCGCCTCCTCTGCCAAGTCTAAGGATCCTGAGCCTGGCGGACAACAAGGTACATGTCTCAGGTAACCAGAGACGGATGGAAAGCCGCATATAGAGCCCCCCCAGTCAGGCATAAGGCTATTGGGGTCTCTACACACTTCTTCAATTTTTGGACAACCTTTTCCCCCAAAATGAGTTGAAAAAGCCCTATAAATACCCTATAGGTTATCTAAGTAGGATATGGAGCTCCAGATCCCCTGCATATACCTAGAGTTACATGATAAAATCCATTCTGTCTGCAACCACCACTAGGGGGAGCTCACTACATACAGATGTATACAGCCACCACTAGGAGGAGCTCAGTACATACAGATGTATACAGCCACAACTAGGGGGAGCTCACTATATACAGATCTATACAGCCACCACTAAGAGGAGCGCACTGTATACAGATATATACAGCTACCACTAGGGGGAGCTAACTACATACAGATATATACAGCTATCACTAGGGGGAGCTCACTACATACAGATATATACAGCCACCACAAGAGAGAGCTCCTTGTATATAGATTTTATAGCCACCACTAGGGGGAGCTCACAACATACAGATATATACAGCCACCACAAGAGAGAGCTCCTTGTATATAGATTTTATAGCCACCACTAGGGGGAGCTTACTACATACAGATATATACAGCCACCACTAGGGGGAGCTCACTGCATACAGATATATACATCCACTACTAGGGGGAGCTCACTACATACAGATATATACAGCCACCACTAGGGGGAGCTCACTACATACAGATATATACAGCCACCACAAGAGGGAGCTCCTTGTATATAGATTTATATAGCCACCACTAGGGGGAGCTTACTACATACAGATATATACAGCCACCACTAGGGGGAGCTCACTATATACAGATATATACAGCCACCACAAGAGGGAGCTCCTTGTATATAGATTTATATAGCCACCACTAGGGGGAGCTTACTACATACAGATATATACAGCCACAACTAGGGGGAGCTCACTATATACAGATATATACAGCCACCACTAAGAGGAGCGCACTGTATACAGATATATACAACTACCACTAGGGGGAGCTCACTACATACAGATATATACTATTACCACTAGAGGAGCTTACTGTATACAAATATATAAAGCCTCCAGTAGAAGGAGCTCACTACATGCAGATTTTTGTTCAGTCACCACTAGGTGCAGCTCACTGTATACAGAGTTATATATCCACCACTAGGGGGAAATCATTGTATACAGATGTATATATCCACCACTAGGGGGAACTCCTTGTATACAGATGTATACATCCACCACTAGGGGGAACTCCTTGTATACAGATGTATACATACACCACTAGGGGGGGAACTCTTTGTATACTGATATATATACGTTCACCACTAGAGGGAGCTCACTGCATACAGATTCATACAGCTCTATTTGATCACTGTGCTAGCAGTAGAAATTCTTCTGCAGGGAGCTCCCCCTAGTGGTGCTGCAGGATTGCAGAATTGTATCCTGGAACTCTGTGGCTGTGCAGGATGGAAATAAATTCTATTCCTGGAAACCATCAGTAAGTTGCTATTGCTGGATGTTATTCTTATACTATGCCCCTGTTTAGTTCTTGGATCTGCTCAGCTCATTAACTCCTAATACCCCGTGCAGCCTTTATGATTGTCACCTGACACCCCTACGGAGTATTCGGATTATATGCTACTATATCAGCGGTGCCGGCTGTTTACTGTACCTGCATGTATGATAGGAATAAGACGATCCATAAGCAGCAGCCAACCTCCTTGCTGATGGTTTCCATATAGCAGCATCTTGCATGCACCTGCCTCCTAGTTCTTGCACCAGTATACTATATACAGTAAGTGTTATATAGGGGCCTGGTATAAAGCCTGCACAGAGCAGGCTGCAGTGTAAAGTAATGGGGAACATGTTGGCGCTTCTCCTGGATAACATCTTTGTGCAATGTGCTGATATTACAGATCCGCTATGAGGAGGACGTGCTGCCGGTGGCGCTGCTCCCCTCCCTGGAGGAGCTGATAATTACTGGGAACCCTCTGGCAACACTCAGAAAAGGTAACAGGGTACAGAAGGAAGGCTGAGCTGCTGCAGCGCTTCTTGCATCGATATGGAGATATATCTGTAAAAATGCCAGAAAACGCGAACAGGATCCTCCCGTTTCAGCTGAACTCGGCCTCATTCATAGCATACAGCCGGCATGAAGAACATGTGATGTAATGTAGACCCCTCCCACTGATCGCCGGACGCTCCGTGTCACCGCGCCCAACCATGGACGATTCTTCGTTTGCTTATCGTCCCTTTTATGTAAGCATGAAAAGCCTGGCTCTCTCATTCGCCGATCGTTCGGATTAAACGCCGATCGTTCAGTCCTTCTCATCCCTCGTACGGCGAACGGAACCTGTAAAAACAAACCATTTATGGCGGCTTCCACATCTGCGTCCGTTCCGCTCGGGGAATCCTGTGGCTGAACACATCCGTCTTATGATGGAAGCGAACAGCGGCGGACGGACCCCACTGACTATAACGGGGGCTGTTCGGCTTCCGCTCCGCCGTCCGCCATTTTACTTCTGGTATCCGCGGTGGAACCTGCGAAACGCCAATCTGTGTGTTTAGAATGACCGCTGGAGTGAAGCAGCGAACTGCGACATCATTGGCTCCGGCGACCGATTTCTCGCTCCGCCTGAAAGCACGCTAACGGGACGAAACACCCTTTCAATGCCAGTGACTGAATGATGGTATTATCCCCTGGGGAATATCCAAAGAGTGCGCAGCCGCTGCAGACGGAACGCCTCAATACGCCGAGGGGGATTGGACCCGGATATATGCGCCGCAGTACGCATTTTTTAAAAATATGTATATTTTTTACTTTTTTGTGCACATTAACCCTGATAAAATGGAAAAAAACTGAAAAAAGGAATAAAGAGTGGCCCTAAATGTGAAAAAAACAGCAAAAATAATTTTGTCGCGCCGGGAAAAACAGGACCATAAAACCACCACATGGGTAAAATCACTAAAAGGTGTCCGGACCTTTAGTACCGAAACCCACTGGTTGTTAAGGGTTAATAGAGGGTAACGCCGCGTCCCACTGGGCACATGTAAATCAACCTATAATTATAAGCCAGGCTTGTACTGCTGGATCGTGTTGTTCTGTAGCCTGGGGGCTCTCAGATTACTGATTTCCGTGTTTTCTTAGCGGCGCTGGGGTAGACGGACGGGCTGCTTTGCAATGTGTCTGAGATCAAAGAGCTCCATGTCGCCTGATTGTGCTGTATAGACAGGTCTAGGTATTGGTTCTACTACCGTGTTTCCCCCAAAATAAGACACTGTCTTATATTAATTTTTGCCTAGAAGAGGCGCTAGGTCTTAATATACTTACCTAGCTGGCATGGTCCGGGTCCCTCCCGCTGGTCTCCCACATTCCAGCACACTTGCTTGCAGACCTCAGCCGCAGACAGAAGATCGCTTCCTGGTAACGGGGTTTGTAAACCCCGCCTCCAGGAAGCGATGGCTCTGATTTGTTCTCGAGCACCACCACTCAGCCAATCAGTGCAGCGCTCACATAACCAATCACAGCCATCACATTGGTTCATCAAGCACTGCATTGATTGGTTTACGAACCGCATTACCAGGAAGAGATCTTCTGTCGACAGCTGAGGACTGCAAGCAAGCGTGCCGGAACTCCAGAGACTGGTGGGAGGGACCTGGATGAGTGTACTAGGTAATGTTTTGCTTTTTTGTTTTATTTAGTGTAGCTGGGGCTTATTTTAGGGGTAGGACTTATATTTCAAACCCACCGAAAATCGGGGTAGGTCTTATTTTCGAGGAGCAGGGTGTATTCTTTGCCCTATTTACAATCCCGCTATGATGGCCCGTAATAACATGATTTACTCCTCATCTGATGAACGCGCCTCTGGGCTGCTCAGGACACTTGTGGAGTTAGTGAAGGTCCAGCAAAAAGTTCAGCAACTTTATTTTAACGCGCCGGATTGGCTAAAGCTGGGCATGGTGCGATAACGGAGGTCCCCATTGTGGAACCCCACTGCTAATTAGTAGGAGCTCGGAAAATAGACTAATACTAGCAATGCAAACACAAGATGCGGCTCATGAGGAACCGTCTGCATCCACAGCGTTACGCCAAACCACCAATGTCGATGGGAGAGGAGCGCAGAGAACAGCGCCAAACCGGGGCCTCAGGACGCCATCATATCAAATAGATCCTTATTGAGCTGTATCCATAGAAGATGTTAAAGTGCCCATCGTGCTCCTGAGGCCCCGGGTTGGCGCTGTTCTTCGCGGATGTTGGTTGTTTGGCGTAACGCTGTGGATGAAGACCGTACCTCATGTGGTGAGCTGCATCTTGTGTTGCATCTCTAATATTGTTCCCCTTAGTGTATAGCAATGTCTATAGTACCCAGATGTACACATCATGTGACTACAGTATATAATCCATGGTGCCCGGTACCATGTGACTGTATAGGTCCTCCGACATAATCTATAGTACCCAGATGTACACATCATGTGACTACAGTATATAATCCGCAGTGCCCGGTACCATGTGACTGTATAGGTCCTCCGACATAATCTATAGTACCCAGACGTACACATCATGTGACTACAGTATATAATCCGCTGTGCCCGGTACCATGTGACTGTATAGGTCCTCCGACATAATCTATAGTACCCAGATGTACACATCATGTGACTACAGTATCTAATCCGCCGTGCCCAGTAGCATGTGACTGTATAGGTCCTCCGACATAATCTATAGTACCCAGATGTACACATCATGTGACTACAGTATATAATCCGCGGTGCCCGGTACCATGTGACTGTATAGGTCCTCCGAAATAATCTATAGTACCCAGATGTACACATCATGTGACTACAGTATATAATCCGCGGTGCCCGGTACCATGTGACTGTATAGGTCCTCCGACATAATCTATAGTACCCAGATGTACACATCATGTGACTACAGTATATAATCCGCGGTACCCAGTACCATGTGACTGTATAGGTATAGGTCTTCCAACATAATCTATAGTACCCAGATGTACATATCATGTGACTACAGTATATAATCCGCGGTGCCCAGTACCATGTGACTGTATAGGTCCTCCGACATAATCTATAGTACCCAGATGTACACATCATGTGACTACAGTATCTAATCCGCCGTGCCCAGTAGCATGTGACTGTATAGGTCCTCCGACATAATCTATAGTACCCAGATGTACACATCATGTGACTACAGTATATAATCCGCGGTGCCCGGTACCATGTGACTGTATAGGTCCTCTGACATAATCTATAGTACCCAGATGTACACATGTGACTACAGTATATAATCCGCGGTGCCCGGTACCATGTGACTGTATAGGTCCTCTGACATAATCTATAGTACCCAGATGTACACATCATGTGACTACAGTATATAATCCGCGGTACCCAGTACCATGTGACTGTATAGGTCCTCCGACATAATCTATAGTACCCAGACGTACACATCATGTGACTACAGTATATAATCCGCGGTGCCCAGTACCATGTGACTGTATAGGTCCTCCGACATAATCTATAGTACCCAGATGTACATATCATGTGACTACAGTATATAATCCGCTGTGCCCGGTACCATGTGACTGTATAGGTCCTCCGACATAATCTATAGTACCCAGATGTACACATCATGTGACTACAGTATCTAATCCGCCGTGCCCAGTAGCATGTGACTGTATAGGTCCTCCGACATAATCTATAGTACCCAGATGTACACATCATGTGACTACAGTATATAATCCGCGGTGCCCGGTACCATGTGACTGTATAGGTCCTCCGAAATAATCTATAGTACCCAGATGTACACATCATGTGACTACAGTATATAATCCGCGGTGCCCGGTACCATGTGACTGTATAGGTCCTCCGACATAATCTATAGTACCCAGATGTACACATCATGTGACTACAGTATATAATCCGCGGTACCCAGTACCATGTGACTGTATAGGTATAGGTCTTCCAACATAATCTATAGTACCCAGATGTACATATCATGTGACTACAGTATATAATCCGCGGTGCCCAGTACCATGTGACTGTATAGGTCCTCCGACATAATCTATAGTACCCAGATGTACACATCATGTGACTACAGTATATAATCCGCGGTGCCCGGTACCATGTGACTGTATAGGTCCTCCGAAATAATCTATAGTACCCAGATGTACACATCATGTGACTACAGTATATAATCCGCGGTGCCCGGTACCATGTGACTGTATAGGTCCTCCGACATAATCTATAGTACCCAGATGTACACATCATGTGACTACAGTATATAATCCGCGGTACCCAGTACCATGTGACTGTATAGGTATAGGTCTTCCAACATAATCTATAGTACCCAGATGTACATATCATGTGACTACAGTATATAATCCGCCGTGCCCAGTAGCATGTGACTGTATAGGTCCTCCGACATAATCTATAGTACCCAGATGTACACATCATGTGACTACAGTATATAATCCGCGGTGCCCGGTACCATGTGACTGTATAGGTCCTCTGACATAATCTATAGTACCCAGATGTACACATGTGACTACAGTATATAATCCGCGGTGCCCGGTACCATGTGACTGTATAGGTCCTCTGACATAATCTATAGTACCCAGATGTACACATCATGTGACTACAGTATATAATCCGCGGTACCCAGTACCATGTGACTGTATAGGTCCTCTGACATAATCTATAGTACCCAGACGTACACATCATGTGACTACAGTATATAATCCGCGGTGCCCAGTACCATGTGACTGTATAGGTCCTCCGACATAATCTATAGTACCCAGACGTACACATCATGTGACTACAGTATATAATCCGCGGTGCCCAGTACCATGTGACTGTATAGGTCCTCCGACATAATCTATAGTACCCAGATGTACACATCATGTGACTACAGTATATAATCCGCTGTGCCCGGTACCATGTGACTGTATAGGTCCTCTGACATAATCTATAGTACCCAGATGTACACATGTGACTACAGTATATAATCTGCGGTTCCCAGTACCATGTGACTGTATAGGTCCTCCGACATAATCTATAGTACCCAGATGTACACATCATGTGACTACAGTATATAATCTGCGGTGCCCAGTACCATGTGACTGTATAGGTCCTCCGACATAATCTATAGTACCCAGATGTACACATCATGTGACTACAGTATATAATCCGCGGTGCCCAGTACCATGTGACTGTATAGGTCCTCCAACATAATCTATAGTACCCAGATGTACACATCATGTGACTACAGTATATAATCCGCGGTGCCCAGTACCATGTGACTGTATAGGTCCTCCGACATAATCTATAGTACCCAGATGTACACATCATGTGACTACAGTATATAATCCACGGTGCCCAGTACCATGTGACTGTATAGGTCCTCCGACATCATCCATAGTGCCCAGTATGGACCATGTGACTCTGTAGCTGCTGGGATATAATCTGTGGTGCCCAGTATAGACCATGTGACTCTTGCAGCCACCTATATTGTTTCCCCCCTTTTCCACAGGTGAGCCCCCATTACTGGGAAGCTTCCTCCAGCAGAGACTCGGGATCAAAGTGATTCGCAAGAAATCTGCCGGATTTCATAAACCTCATCTAATCATTCCAAGGAAAGAGAAGAGGAAGGTGAGCGGGGGCGGGGCTTATCACCAAGTATCGCTGGACGCACGGAGCAAGCAGCAGACAATGGCCAAAATTAGTGTGTGTGTGTGTGTGTGTGTGTGTGTGTGTGTGTGTGTGTGTACGTGCGTGCGTATGTATGTATGTGTATATATATATATGTATATATATATATATGTATATATATATATATAGTGTGTGCGCGTGTTTGACAGTATGTGTGATGGTATGTCTGTGTACAGTTATGCATCCCTCTGTATTTGGTTGCTTTCTATATATGTACCTGTGTATATACCTATCTGTATATATGTATTGGGTATGATAGGCCACAATGCAGCTCTTTTTGAAGGCTCCGTTCCCACCGGGCTGTGTATATTTTTGCAGCATTTTTTCATGTTTCCCCAACCTCTGTGTCTCCATGGTTACAGACTACAAGCATTCTATGTGTAGTCTGATCCTGCGGTCACCTTTTACCCCATTCCCTCTGTGATGATGCCCAAGTAACTTTTTGTTTTCTGGGTCCCTAATCGATCCGACTAAGTCTGTGATTGGCTAGAAGTTGCCGTAGCCCCTCCCACATAGAGCCAACTAACATGCTGCTCTCAGTGCAATTTAGACTCCTTTTGCCATTCCACAGACCCATACAAGTGTGTCTGCGCCAGAGTGCCCATACAGAGCCTATAGCGGTAAATACATGTATAGTGGCGGTCATATGATTTCCACTGAATCCCGCGGAGGAGTGGGGGGAGGGGCACGTGGTACAAGCGCTTCCTCACAATAATCGTAAAGTCTGTATTTTGTCCTCCAAGGTCAGAACTCACATTCCCAAAATCCCTAAACAGCCTTTGATGTTGGAGTCCCTGTTATCCTCTTTTCCAAGACTGCCCCATCCTGAGAGTGATGTCACTGAATCTGTGATGTCATCAAGCCCTCTTCCACCAATCAGAAACTTGTCAGCGAGAAGCATGGATACACCCTTGGAGCAGAGTCAGGAGTGTACAGAGTCGTCTCAGAACAAGGAAGAGGAAATGAGCTTCAGCTGTGATCCGGATGTGGAGTCCGTGTTCATGACTCAGGTCTGTACTGTACCCAGAATTCGATTGCGACTGAATGTGGGCGGGGCTACAGCATGATTGACAGCTGAGTTCTCGCATTCTGTCCCGCCATAGTCTTGTTCAGGGAGATCACAACCTGCAGCAGGTTTGTGAGGAGGATGATGGTTGTATGCTGGCAGATAACAATAGGATAAATGAGTCTATGTGACATACACTAGAACTCCATTAAGTAAGTGAACCCTATAGGGACATCAGACGAGTGGTGGTGGTCTATAATTTGACAACTCCTATTTAATACATTACATCATGTGTGAGGTTGCCATGGTTCCTTGTTGTTTTTAGGTGGACAATATACCAGATTCTCCTGCAGAGACTCTCCGCCTCCGCAGCCCAAGGACCGCCCCCGAGGAGCGAGAATCGGCAACAGACAGGAAGACAGAATCTAAGAAGGTCCCAGAGAAGTTCAGAGGTTATGAGGAGCTGTTAGACGTTAGGACAGACCCTGCGTTCATAGAACCTGTGGGTGAGTGTTTTTTTTAGCCCCGCCTTCCAAGAACTATAACTTTTTAAGTTTTCCATTGACAGCCGTAGGACGACTTGTTTACACCCTCTGACTATTATATATGTGCTCAGCTGTGAGCGTGGCATCTAAACCCTTAACTACCGCTAACTGTCAGAGTTAACTTTCATCACTGCAGTTACTGGCGGCTGTCAGAAGTCGGTGGTAGCTGCCGGGTATGGAGCGGACTCGGCTCTCTACACCCTTCACAGTCGCACAACATAAAGTTCTATTAGGTTGTGAAGGGGTTAAAGGCTTTATAGTGATTTTCTGGCACAAAGTCACACATTATGATGCGCGCCACGTTTGCTCAATGACATGCGAGTTTTTGGCCATTTTGCGCTTCTTTTGCCACTTTTGAAAGGTAAAGGATGTTTAGTGTGACTTCCAGCTGTGATGTCTGTATGTAGGGTGCATCATAGTTACCTGCCCAAACCTTACAGGTATACAGAACAACGTGCGGGCCCTGGAGTACGCCCTCAGGCGTCTGCTTGTATATAGGGACTACAAACCCAAACTTCACAGTGTCCAGAAGCCATATGTCCCCCAAGAGAGCAAGGTAAGTGTTCATGCATATAGCAGTAGGAGGGAGATAAGCAGCTGGTAGACACCGCTGATCACCATTTTATAGGACATGGGTTGAACTAAACTACATTAAGCAGACACACAACATTACTTATCCTGTACTCATCCTAAGCTACACCTGCATTATCCTCCAGAGCTGCACTCACTGTTCTGCTGGTGGAGTCACTGTGTACATTATCCTGTACTGATCCTGACTTACATCCTATATTATCCTCCAGAGCTGCACTCACTATTCTGCTGGTGGAGTCACTGTGCACATACATTACTTATCCTGTACTGCTCCTGAGTTACATCCTGTATTATCCTCCAGAGCTGCACTCACTATTCTGCTGGTGGAGTCCGTGTGTACATACATTACTCAGCCTGTACTGATCCGGAGTAACATCCTGTATTATACTCCAGAGCTGCACTCACTATTCTGCTGGTGGAGTCACTGTGCAAATACATTAATTATCCTGTACTGACCTGAGTTACATCCTGTATTATACTCCAGAGCTGTGCTCACTATTCTGCTGGTGGAGTCACTGTGTACATACATTACTTATCCTGTACTGATCCTGAGTTACATCCTGTATTATACTGCAGAGCTGCACTCACTATTCTGCTGGTGGAGTCACTGTGTACATACATTACTTATCCTGTACTGATCCTGAGTTACATCCTGTATTATACTCCAGAGCTGCACTCACTATTCTGCTGGTTGGGTCACTGTGTACATACATTACTTATCCTGTACTGATCCTGAGTTACATCCTGTATTATACTCCAGAGCTGCACTCACTATTTTGCTGGTGGAGTCACTGTGTACATACATTACTTATCCTGTACTGATCCTGAGTTACATCCTGTATTATACTCCAGAGCTGCACTCACTATTTTGCTGGTGGAGTCACTGTGTACATACATTACTTATCCTGTACTGATCCTGAGTTACATCCTGTATTATACTCCAGAGCTGCACTCACTATTCTGCTGGTTGGGTCACTGTGTACATACATTACTTATCCTGTACTGATCCTGAGTTACATCCTGTATTATACTCCAGAGCTGCACTCACTATTTTGCTGGTGGAGTCACTGTGTACATATATTACTTATCCTGTACTGATCCTGAGTTACATCCTGTATTATACTCCAGAGCTGCACTCACTATTTTGCTGGTGGAGTCACTGTGTACATATATTACTTATCCTGTACTGATCCTGAGTTACATCCTGTATTATACTCCAGAGCTGCACTCACTATTCTGCTGGTGGAGTCACTGTGTACATACATTACTTATCCTGTACTGATCCTGAGTTACATCATGTATTATACTGCAGAGCTGTGCTCACTATTCTGCTGGTGGAGTCACTGTGTACATACATTACTTATCCTGTACTGATCCTGAGTTACATCATGTATTATACTGCAGAGCTGTGCTCACTATTCTGCTGGTGGAGTTACTGTGTACATACATTACTTATCCTGTACTGACCCTGAGTTACATCCTGTATTATACTCCAGAGCTGCACTCAGTATTCTGCTGGTGGAGTCACTGTGTACATACATTACTTATCCTGTACTGATCCTGAGTTACATCATGTATTATACTGCAGAGCTGTGCTCACTATTCTGCTGGTGGAGTCACTGTGTACATACATTACTTATCCTGTACTGACCCTGAGTTACATCCTGTATTATACTCCAGAGCTGCACTCAGTATTCTGCTGGTGGAGTCACTGTGTACATACATTACTTATCCTGTACTGATCCTGAGTTACATCATGTATTATACTGCAGAGCTGTGCTCACTATTCTGCTGGTGGAGTCACTGTGTACATACATTACTTATCCTGTACTGCTCCTGAGTTACATCCTGTATTATACTCCAGAGCTGCACTCACTATTCTGCTGGTGGAGTCACTGTGAACATACATTACTTATCCTGTACTGCTCCTGAGTTACATCCTGTATTATACTGCAGAGCTGTGCTCACTATTCTGCTGGTGGAGTCACTGTGTACATACATTACTTATCCTGTACTGCTCCTGAGTTACATCCTGTATTATACTCCAGAGCTGCACTCACTATTCTGCTGGTGGAGTCACTGTGTACATACATTACTTATCCTGTACTGCTCCTGAGTTACATCCTGTATTATACTGCAGAGCTGTGCTCACTATTCTGCTGGTGGAGTCACTGTGTACATACATTACTTATCCTGTACTGATCCTGAGTTACATCCTGTATTATACTGCAGAGCTGTGCTCACTATTCTGCTGGTGGAGTCACTGTGTACATACATTACTTATCCTGTACTGACCCTGAGTTACATCCTGTATTATACTCCAGAGCTGCACTCAGTATTCTGCTGGTGGAGTCACTGTGTACATACATTACTTATCCTGTACTGATCCTGAGTTACATCCTGTATTATACTCCAGAGCTGCACTCACTATTCTGAAAAAGTACTGTACATTTTGCAAAACCGCTATGCTCGTGTGCATCTGGTCTAACTGTAGCGCCGCAGGTCCTCACGTCTCACTGCTGCGCCCTAGTGGCTGTCTGTATTTGCTGCAGTGGTTACAGATTGCCGACCTTTACTAATGTTCACCTTTCCTTGTAATCGTTCAGTTGGTTAAAGACGTTTTCCTGCCGTCTTGGAAGAGTAAGCAGGACGCAGCATCAGAAGTGTTGAGCAGGATGAAGCAGCGGCGCCACCTGCTGGAGGTCCCGTTGGGTACGTTATGATTGCACATTAGATGATGCTGATACTGTTGTTGAGGTAGTCAGTGACCGCCTCCTCCTCTCTGCAGGCTCCGCCTTACAGGAGGGCGGGTCCAGCCAAGAGCACAGAGAAGCAAAACTGCTGCTGAAGGAATTACAGAAGAAATATAAATTCTTCCAAGCGGAAGTCATGAAACGGGCGTCTGAGGTGGAGGGCGGCCTGCGGGCCCCCGCCCGGCCCCCACTCCGGGCTCAGAGGAAAGCGGGCGACGACCACAGGCGAGCAACGAATGGGAAAATCTGAGGAGCGGTCCAATGCCAAAACGGGCATCCGAGCTGTACGGCCATCTTTGACCCCGTTCTCCAGTTGAGCCACCTCCATTGCTGATCCTCCAGAGCCGGCGTCCTGTCCAAGAGCGGCGCGGTCTCCACTCACTGCCTCCTACACAGCCACATCTTCCCCCATCACCTTGCTTATTATGCGCCGCCATGTCTGTGTGCCCGGAGAGGCGATGTACTGTGTAGGAGCTGAAAGTTGGACAGAAATGGCGCTCACCCAGCCAGGAGGCAACGCGAGGCGGAGACACAATCACCCGGATCCGTATGAGGCCATTGTCACCCCAGCAACCAATCACAGTGCAGCTTTCATGTTACCGCAACACTTTAATCACTGAACTAGGCCTATCCTCTAACTTCACTAATGGGCGCCGCCCATCCGTCCCTCTGTCACCCGTCAGCACCCCGCAGTGCGATCACAGGGACCAGCCTGAAGCCTGACGAAGGCCGTCCTGTCTGCAATGTAACTCCACCTGTTAGACCCGCCTCCAGCAGAGTCTAAGAGGCTGATGTCATAGGCTCAGTAGCATGCAGTACATAAGTAATGCGGTGTATTATAATAGGGATCACATCTCCAAGCCCCCTTAAGGGACTAAAAAAGTGTCAAAGTTAAATAAAGTTTAATTGAAAGAAAAAAAATCTAGTTTAAAAAAAATATCTTCGCATTTTCCCCCCAAAAACCTGTTTTAAATGTATAAAATATCAAAATAGATTTTAAATAATCGGCACTTCAGTTATTAACGAGCAAAACGGAACGAAACAATGAAAATATGGTATTTATCGCACAGAATGTGTGACGATGCTGGAATTAGTTTGTAAAATTATTTTTCTTTTGTTCGCCTCCCAAGTAGCACAATAAAAAGCAGTCCAGCAGCCCCATGTAAGCAGCCGCAACCTGCAAGAACCGCCGCTCGTCCCGCAGACAGCAACCCCCCAGCGCTCCGCCGCCGGTAGTAACAATCTTCTGGGGCTCAGAACCCCCCAATGCAGGCAGTCTGTTATCTTTAAAAATGTGATGTTTTTTGTCCTGAAATAGTAAAAAATAAACCAGGAATGGCGCCGATCAGATGAGAAGGTCAGCCGGTGACCGCCGTAAATACAACCCCCCCCCCCAAACAATGGTGGAGGTCCTGTATACAACACATTATATGTCCCGCAGAGTGCGGCCAGTAACATCTCCAACACATTATATGTCCCCCACAGTGCGGCCAGTAACATCTCCAACACATTATATGTCCCCCAGAGTGCGGCCAGTAACATCTCCAACACATTGTATGTCCCCCACAGTGCGGCCAGTAACATCTCCAACACATTATATGTCCCCCAGAGTGCGGCCAGTAACATCTCCAACACATTATATGTCCCCCAGAGTGCGGCCAGTAACATCTCCAACACATTATATGTCCCGCAGAGTGCAGCCAGTAACATCTCCAACACATTATATGTCCCCCAGAGTGCAGCCAGTAACATCTCCAACACATTATATGTCCCCCAGAGTGCAGCCAGTAATATATACAACACATTATATGTCCTCCAGAGTGCAGCCAGTAACATCTCCAACACATTATATGTCCTCCAGAGCGCGGCCGGTAACATCTCCAACACATTATATGTCCCCCAGAGTGCGGCCAGTAACATCTCCAACACATTATATGTCCCCCAGAGTGCGGCCAGTAACATCTCCAACACATTATATGTCCCCCAGAGTGCGGCCAGTAACATCTCCAACACATTACATGTCCCCCAGAGTGCGGCCATTAACATCTCCAACACATTATATGTCCCCCAGAGTGCGGCCAGTAACATCTCCAACACATTACATGTCCCCCAGAGTGCGGCCATTAACATCTCCAACACATTACATGTCCCCCAGAGTGCAGCCAGTAACATCTCCAACACATTATATGTCCCCCAGAGTGCAGCCAGTAACATCTCCAACACATTATATGTCCCCCAGAGTGCGGCCAGTAACATCTCCAACACATTATATGTCCCCCAGAGTGCAGCCAGTAACATCTCCATGTCCCCCAGAGTGCGGCCAGTAACATCTCCAACACATTATATGTCCCCCAGAGTGCGGCCAGTAACATCTCCAACACATTATATGTCCCCCAGAGTGCGGCCAGTAACATCTCCAACACATTATATGTCCCCCAGAGTGCGGCCAGTAACATCTCCAACACATTATATGTCCCCCAGAGTGCGGCCAGTAACATCTCCAACACATTATATGTCCCCCAGAGTGCGGCCAGTAACATCTCCAACACATTATATGTCCCCCAGAGTGCAGCCAGTAACATCTCCAACACATTATATGTCCCCCAGAGTGCGGCCAGTAACATCTCCAACACATTATATGTCCCCCAGAGTGCGGCCAGTAACATCTCCAACACATTATATGTCCCCCAGAGTGCGGCCAGTAACATCTCCAACACATTATATGTCCTCCAGAGTGCGGCCAGTAACATCTCCCACACATTATATGTCCCCCAGAGTGCGGCCAGTAACATCTCCCACACATTATATGTCCCCCAGAGTGCGGCCAGTAACATCTCCCACACATTATATGTCCCCCAGAGTGCGGCCAGTAACATCTCCCACACATTATATGTCCCCCAGAGTACAGCCAGTAACATCCCCAACACATTATATGTCCCCCAGAGTGTGGCCAGTAACATCTCCAACACATTATATGTCCTCCAGAGTACAGCCAGTAACATCTCCAACACATTATATGTCCCCCAGAGTGCAGCCAGTAACATCTCCAACACATTATATGTCCTCCAGAGTACAGCCAGTAACATCTCCAACCCATTATATGTCCCCCAGAATGCGGCCAGTAACATCTCCAACACATTATATGTCCCCCAGAGTGCAGCCAGTAACATCTCCAACACATTATATGTCCCCCAGAGTGCAGCCAGTAACATCTCCAACACATATGTCCCCCAGAATGCGGCCAGTAACATCTCCAACACATTATATGTCCCCCAGAGTGTGGCCAGTAACATCTCCCACACATATGTCCTCCAGAGTGCAGCCAGTAACATCTCCAACACATTATATGTCTCCCAGAGTGCAGCCAGTAACATCTCCAACACATATGTCCCCCAGAATGCGGCCAGTAACATCTCCAACACATTATATGTCCCCCAGAGTGCAGCCAGTAACATCTACAACACATTATATGTCCCCTAGAGTGCAGCCAGTAACATCTCTAACACATTATATGTCCCCCAGAGTGCGGCCAGTAACATCTCCAACACATTATATGTCCCCCAGAGTGCAGCCCGTAATATCTCCAACACATTATATGTCCCCCAGAGTGCGGCCAGTAACATCTCCAACACATTATATGTCCTCCAGAGTGCGGCCAGTAACATCTCCAACACATATGTCCCACAGAGTGCAGCCAGTAACATCTCCAACACATTATATGTCCCCCAGAGTGCGGCCAGTAACATCTCCAACACATTATATGTCCCCCAGAGTGCGGCCAGTAATATATACAACTCACTCGGTCTTTAACCCCTTAAGGACACAACAATTTTTGGCGGATTTTCATCTCCATTTTTCAAAAATCATAACTTTTTAGTTTTTTCCATCGACGCGGCCGTATGAGGGCTTGTTCTTTGCGCGGCGAACTGTAGTTTTTGATGGTGCCATTTTTTGGTACATGGACTATATTGTAAAACTGTTATTTCTTTATAACGGGGAGAGAAAACGCATCAATTCTGCCATAGATTTTTGCGTTTTTTTACAGCGTTAATCATGCAGTATAAATGACACACTCCATTTTTTCTGCGGGCCGGGACGGTTACAACGAGACAGAAATTCTTATATTTTATTTAGGTTTTTCCACTTTTCTGCAATAAAAGCCCTTTTTTTTTGCTAAATCGCTGCATTCAAAGTCCTGTAACTTTTTTTTACTTTTCTATGTATGGAGACGAGCTGTAGTTTTTATTGGTACCATTTTGGGGAATATACGGCTTTTTTGATCACTTTTATTGCATTTTTTGGGAGGCAAAATGCTAAAAATTAGCATGTTGCCTGTTTTTTAGAGTTTTTTCTTGCGCTTTTTGCCGTGCAGAATAAAAAGCAGCTTATTGTACACGTTGTTACGGACGCGTCAATACCAAATATGTGCCATTTTAATTTTTTTTTACTTTTTTTTTATGTTAATATGAGAAAAAGCATAAAGTTTTTTTTTTTTACATTTTTCTTTTTTGTATATTTTTATTATTGTTTTTTTTACACAATGTGTGTCCCCCTGGGGGGTTTACAGCACAGTACTGATGATCGCTGTGATAAGGCATGGCAGGACTTCTGCCCTGCCATGCCTTATCCCTTATACAGCGATCATAGGCTCTGGCTACACAGGACGCTGGTATCTGGCGTCCTGTTGGCATGGCAACCAGCTGGGCTCTCTGCGATTATATGGCGAGAGCCCGGCAACTTTACAGAGGGAGCGCCCTTCCCATGCCGCGGCAGGGAAGGGGTTAACAGCGGGGGGGGGGGGGGGGAGATCTGTCATGACCCGCGCTATCCCTATGACGTACCCTTACGTCATAGGGAGGGAAGGGGTTAAGGAACAAAATAGGCTGGCACTGAGGGGTTAAACAATGAATGGGTAACAGAGGCTTTTGGGCTTTAGTAGCTAACAGTAAGACGCCCTTGTTGCCCGTAGCAACCAGTCAGAACACAGCTTTAACTTCTTACACTGCTGCGCTGTGATTGGTTGCTACGGGCGACAAGGATGCCTCCCTCTTAGCTTTGATAGCTGTGGCCCCTTGTGACCTCCCTTCCACCATACATGCAGACCGTCAGCCAGCAGCTGTATACCCCCCTCCGTTGTACATGATGGGAGTGATGATCCGGATGGTCGCCGTTCGGTCGGTTTGTGATCGCGCCAAACACACAAGGAGAAGAATTACAGAAACCGCTTTATTGTATCAACCAACTGCGCGCAAAGTAAACCAAAAATACACTTTAGAGATGTAGGGGAGCAGCAGACGCCCTCCGCCCCGTCGACTGGGGGCAGCGAGGGGCCCTATATACACCGTAGTGTGCGCTACTATAGGTCGGGTAATACTGCAAACCGTTAGCCGCGCGCAGGCCTGCCGGACGGCTCCGCCGTGTCCTGGAGGGTCTCCATCTCATACTGAGGGACCGTGCGAGCGCTCATCATGTAACGCATCACCACCTCCAGAGCTGCATTCACAAATCTGCTAGCATAAGTGCTGTGTAACTGCTGCTCTGCAATGGCGGAGTTGTCTGTACTACTTCATGGACAGCGCCTCCTAGAGCACACACTACATCTCCCACAATGCACCACAGCGTGGCAGATGATGAGCAGGAGATGCAAGCACAAAGCTAGACAGAACTGTGAATGCAGCTCTGGATGTGGCTGGAATCTCAGGCATGGGTTAAGAGCAGAGTTGTGGCTGCAGCTTTGGCTGTGACTAGATGTGCAGTCCTGGCCCAACCGTCTGAGACCGACACAAGTCCTGGTTATCACAAAGTTCGCTGCTGAAGTGTTTTTATGTTTTAGTCGGATGTTTCTACGGTTACTGAAGTACAACTGTCAGCATCACTCCTGGGATGGAGGGGGGAGGGGGGGCAGAAGAATGCACTAAGCCGCTCGCTGAACAAGACATTGAGGGTCCGTGGCCGGAGACCCCCAGATCAGATCCCAACCTGCAGACAATCCTCAGGAAACAGACAAACCGAGAAATACTGGTGAGGAGCGGGGATCATCAGAAGAAGATATCCAGCCTGTCGGGGGAGGGGCAGAAGGCTGGGAAATAGGGGCAACACTGGAGATACGGGGTCTTTACCGAAACGTCAGGTGTAGAAACTTCTGAAATGCTTCTAATTGTTCTTCAGTGACCGTAGAAACATCCGCCTGCGGGTCTTTTGCGCGCTCCGATATCGCACTTTCCACCATGTGAAAATAGTCTTGCATCACTACGGGGAATCCCCTCATCCCTGCAGGGATTCCCCCGCCCCTGCTGTCACAGCTGCTGCAGGTGATCACCAAGTTCTCCCAGCGCTGATGTCGCCGCTGGACGCATTGTGAACGGGCGATATCGCAGAAAGAACGGACAGGCCGCGATTTATATTTTTCACTCCACATAGCATTGGCTTCCCAATCCTGCGTTCTCACTCACTCTCGCATTGCGCAGTTTTATCGCCAGCGTGACGGCGCCCTCCGTCTAACTTCATACGGCTGAGAAAATCGTGCGAGATTTGCGCATTACAAGACGCACGAAAATACAGCCCATTATTTGCGTTATTTTCACCGCGATGCGGATGGCGGCACGGTCTGCTTTCATGCGAGTCTCGCACAAGAACACGCGGATGTGCGGCGTCCCACACCGATGGGGTGTCCGTGTGCGAGGCGAGCCCGAGAATGTCGGGCACGACTCGCTGAATGCACCACGGAGATCTAAAAACACCGGAGCAGGAAACTTTGTGAAAACCTAAAATTTGAGTATCTCAAAACTTTTGGGCATGACTGTATATGACAAGGTAAAGGAGCAGAATAGGGAGTGCAGCTCTGGAGGGGACTAGAGTATGACAACATAACAGAACTGTATGTGCAGCTCTCAAGGGAACATAGGATACAGGAGCAGAATACCGAGCGCAGCTCTGGGTGTGAGTGCAATAGAGAATACAGCTCTGGATGACAGGAATACAGCTCTGGATGTGATCCGAGGAGCAGAATTCTACATACAGCTGTGGAGAGGAGTGAACTATAAGACAAGATATAGCAGCATAAGAGCGAATTCAACTCCGTATGAGACTGTAAGACAATTTAAGAATTGCAAGTGCAGCTCTGGATGTGATTGGAGTAACATTCAACATGAGCAGAATGGTAAATGCAGCTCTGGATGTGACTGGAGACATAACATTACTTAGGATCAGCGTAGAAAAAGCAAAGCCAAGGATGACCAAGCGGTGTGTGTGTCCGTGGATGAGAGGCGGAGCCGCGGCCAGAGACCCTCAGCCAAGATTAAAGCTTTTTTTTATTTTTAAAAAGGGGGAGGCGCCCCCTTGTGGCTGCAGCAGAGCCGGCGCCTCGCCTGCAATATGCACAAACACTGCATAGTCATGGAAAGCCCTTGTGGTGAGACAGATAACGTGAGCAGCTGCAGGGGGCGCTACAGACAGGAGGGGAGGGCATCCCTTCATACCAAGAGCAAGTCCAGGAGTCCCAGCCGGTAGAGTTCTGGGAAAGCTGGGTGACGAGCGCCATTATCACTCCTAAGTGCCCCATCTGCCCACTCCACTATTACTGTGTAACCAGTCAAGACCCTGGGCGAGTTGGATGACCCCAGTGGGGGCTGGAAGGGCAGGCAGATAAATCACCACCTAGTTTTCCAAAATTCCTGAATGCCAAATCTGCCTGGCCTCAGCAGTGTGGCGCACGTATCGCTAGAGGGCACAGAAGACTTGCCATTCAGGGGTCTTGGAAAGTTGGGTGATAGCTGAGATGGATATGTTACTCATGTTTGCCACATGCCTGCTGTATTATATGATAAAGTAGCAGCAGGGTCTACATATCACTATATAACAAGGCAGATGCCATTCAGGGGTCTTAGAAAGCTAGCAGTCTGCTGGATTTGGCACTCCGCTTTCCCAGACTCCTGAATGGTAATATTTGCTTAGTTATTTGATGATCTAGCAGTGGAATATACATATTGCTACACATCAAATACCTACAGCAATATACCCCTCAGGAGAGAGTGAAAGATGCATGCCAGATCCATGTAGACTGTCACACAGCTTTCTAAGACTCCTGAATGGCCACTCTGTAGTACATATACCCCACTGCTGTACCAGGAATAATGGAGCAGATATACCATTCAGGAGTCTGGAAAGGCTTAGGACCAGATACATAATCTATCACCCAACTTTCTAAGACATCTGAATGTCAAATCTGCCTTATAGAAATATACAACAGTGGCATATATATGTATCATTGGTTAACAAGGCAGATTTACTGTTCAGGAGTCTTAGAGAGTTGGGTGTTGGAGGATATGGATCTGACACTCCGCTTTCCTACACCTCCTGAATGGTATATCTGCTCTATGAATGGATGCTGTACCAGCGGGATATGCATCACTACATATCAAACACTAGAGCAGCTATAGAGGCAGTCACACAGCTTTCTAGGAGCTCTGAATGGCAAGTTATATAGTAATTCACGTATTTTACTGTTATAAATCGGTGGTTAGCTGTATCATGTAGCGGTGCGATATATGTGTATCACTACATCACAAGGCAGGTATGCCCTTCGGAATTCTTAGAAAGCTGGGTGACTGCCTATCTGGCTTTGGCACTTGACTTTCGCACATTCCTGAATGGAAAATCTACTTAGTTATCCAGTGATAAGGCAGCAAAATATGGATGTAAAAAAAAAAAAAAAAAAAAAAAAAGGTGTCCACGCAGGAGCCTGGGAAAGCCGTGTGTAACATCCAGATAAGCTCTCACCCAGCTTTCTAAACCTCCTGAAAGGCAAATCTGGCTAGTGATATAGCAACAGTTACCCAGTGATAGAGAAGCGGGATACGCAAGTAACATTTTGCACTGAGGACTCTGCACCCATATCTGCCATCACCCAGCTTTCCTAGACTCTGCAGCAGCACATTCCCCTCACTACACACTCTGCTCCCCATCTCATTGGATAACGGACCGGATGTAGACAAGATGGCGGCTCTAGCTGGTACCGGCGGCGCTCCTGGAGCGCAGCGAGTACTCGTCCCTGCAGCCAAGATGGCGGCTCTAGCTGGTGCCGGCGGCGCTCCTGGACCGCAGCGAGTACTTGTCCCTGCAGCCAAGATGGCGGCTCTAGCTGGTGCCGGCGGCGCTCCTGGAGCGCAGCGAGTACTCGTCCCTGCCCCCCTTACAGCGCTTCGCCATCCGCCGCTCCTTGTCGAACATCTGCTGCAGCTTTAAGGCCAGTTTCTTGTCGTCCTCCTCTTGGCGCAGCTTCTTCTCCGTCTCCCGCCAAAGCCGCTCAAAACCACCCTGCCCGCCCCGCTTGCAGTTCACCCTCAGCCTCTTGAAGGCGCCATTCTTTTCCAGGTGTTTGGTTTTACAGCGTCTCTTTTGCCCGCGCCGCTGGGGGTAACCCAGGCTGATGTTTTCTGTGGTGGCGCCGTTTGGCATCCCCATGGGCTGGGCGTCCTTCTTCTTGTGCGCCCGTTTCAAGGGTTTCGCCACCAAGCATTTGCACTGGCATATTGTCTTTTTGTTGGAGGTCAGCCGGGCGGCCAACCGGGTCTTTGTGCCAGGGTACGAGTTGGCGCTGCCCTCTGAGAAGTCTTTAACAGCGACGGGCTTGTGAAGGCACCCGCTGCAGGGAGGTGGTTGCAGTTTCGCACTGGTCACCGGGGTCTCCTCCGCACTGGAGGAGGGGATGAGTCCGAGGTCCGCAGGCTTGGCTGCTTGGCCGCCCCCCTCAGGCGGGGAGGTCAGGGTCCCTTTGGACAGAGTCCTCTTCATCTGCCGGTCCTGGAAGACCTGCTCCCACTTCTTGAGGATGACGGGGCTGGCCTCGTAGCTGGTGGGCTTCTGTAGGTTCCTCCGCAGGTTCCGGGGGGTGGACTTGATGATGAGGGGGCTCAGCACTTGCCCGTCCGGCAGCCTCTTGGGCGGTGTGCAGGGCGAGCAGACGATGGGCTTGAAGTGGTTCAGCTCCTCGGAGATGCTGTCGTTGCTCTCGGGGCTGATGGACCTCTCCGGCTTGTGGAGGGGGGTGAAGGAGTTCAGGGAGTTGATGACCACGCGCTTCTCCGAGGTCAGGACCGGCGCCGAGAAGGAGCGGCTGTTCTCCGTAGACAAGAGGACGCCGGCGAAGCTGCCCAGACCGCCGACAGCCGGGACCACCTGCAGGGAGAAGGGGAGAGGCTGAGACACGGAGAGGTAGGTGCCAGTCCTGGAACCCCCAACACAACCGCCGCTCTGACAATGCGGTTGCTATGGAGATGCTGCCTGACAACCACAGCGTGGGCTCAATCCAGACTCGTCCCTTCACTGAGGCCGGAGTATAACAGACAGTGTGAGACCACATCTGTGGATGCAGCTTCGGAGGTGACTGGAGTACAACAAGATGTAAAAGGCAGAAGTGTGGGCGCAGCTCTGCATGTAATTGGAGTATAAAACGATAAACATGGCTGCAGCTCTGGATGTGAATGGTGTATAATACTATTAGAGTGGATGCAGCTTTGGGGGTGACTGGAGTATAAGATGATGTAAGACGACAAATGCTGATGCAGCTCTGGATGCAACTGGAGTATACGACATGATGTAAGACGACAAGCGTGGATGCAGCTCTGGATGTGATTGGAGCAGCAGGGTGTCAGTAGTACATAAGTGAAGCGCAGCGGTACCCCGCGGTGTTACCTTGGCTCTCGGCAGCTGCTGCGCCCTCCTGCGGCCGGCGACGGGGAGGCTGTCAGTCACATGATCGCTGCAGCTCTGGCTGCGCTCCAGCCTGGACTGAAGGCTCCTGCAAGACAGAAGGGAGGAACCCTTAGTGGCCGCGGTGACCATCAGGGGCGCCGGGACTCGTCACCGCGGGACCCTGGAGTGCCGGACCGCCTGCACTAACTCCCCCCGATAGTCCGGCAGCAGCGCTGATAATCCAGAACTTGTCGGAGTGGAAACAAGAAACCCGAAGCGGCCAAAACCAACGGTGGGGAAGTGAGGCCGGCCCGTCCGCTACTCCGGCAGGCTCTGGATCATCAGGCGGATGGACTTACCACGAGGACGAGGTGAGCGGGTGGGGGGGGTTCTTGGAGACGAACGCGGATCGGTGAGACGTCCTGCGGGGGATGGGCTCCTCATTCTCCGAGTCCGAGAGCGGTTGAGGCGGCTGCCAACAGAAAGAAACAGCAGTTTATATCCGGTGTGATGCAACAGTCCTGGCGCCGCGCTCAGTCGTCTCCGCGGCGCCCGCGTATATAAAAAATGTCCCCCCCAGCGGAGGGTAAAGCGTCACATGACCCTCGCTGACCAGCGGAATCACCCAATCCGCGGCCACCACTCACCGCCACGTGGCACGGCTTGAACGCCGTTTTCTCCTCCATGTCGCGGCTTCGGACGGCCACATCCTCCGCCGCTCGCCTCAGTGGACCCGGAAGCTTCTCCTGCGCCGCGTCACCGGGGTCCTGCCAACACAAGGAGACGTCAGACTGTCACACGAGAACGAGGGCTGCAGCTGCGGACAGTGGGAGTCACAGGGGGTCAAAGGGCGGAGCAGGGCTGGGGGTCACATGACAACAGCAGGATTGGGGCGTCACACGTGTCACGTTACGTCATTATGTCACATGACGCGGCCGTCGGCCGTTAGCAGCCGGTACCTTGACTTTCACTCTCCGGGACATGCCAAGCGGGAATCACATCTTCAGCCACAGAGCCATCACCGGATATCCGCCCACCCCGCGCCTAGACGTCACACGCTGCCGGACATCCGCTCGGCCACACCTGACGTCATCGTTTTTTCCCTCCGCTTTGACCACAGGTGACGTCACCGGGCGGCCGCAGCGCGCTCATCACGTGAGGAGGCGTGCGGTGACGTACAGTGGGAGGGGTCAGCGCGGCGTGCAAGATGCCTGCTGCTGGTCACGTGAGCTGCCTACTGCATGCCGGGACATGTAGTTCTCGCTGGGCAGAAGCGCTTCCACAACGGTGTAGATTGTAATTCACCCGCTAGGAAACCCGGACATTCCTCCATATCTGTCACTTATGTCTGCTTCCCTATAAAAACAGATAGGCTTGGAAGTTGTGGAGCAGAAAACTGCATTGCCCCTAGTAACCAATCACAAAGCAGCTTTCACTTCACCACAGCTCGCTGGGGAATGAAAGCTGTGCTGTGACTGGTTGCTATGGGCAACCACATCCCCCCCCCAGTGTCTATGGAAACATCCCACCGATCACCATAGCGGACTGCAGCCGTGCTGTCCAGGCGCGACCGCCAAGCAGGCGTCTGACTCCGCGCCACAAACGGACTTAGCTGAATAAAATCGCGAAAAATGGCGAACGAGTTCATTTACACAATGTCAAAGGCATATTGTAATAAGGGCTCATTCACACGGGTCGAAGCGCGTTTCAACCACGTAAATATGTATATTTACGCAAAATACAGTGACTTACCCTCCAGTGTTTTTCTCGTTCCTGCGGCTTTTTGTGCGTGCGAACACTGCGGATTTGCGCAGGTCTATTCTGACCAGTAGCCGATCCCAGTACATAATATAAGGCAGGCCATGCCACGAATGTTTCCACGTGAACGAACCCCTTGGCATCAGTGCGTTGTATTTACTACATAACGCGCGTGTGAATGAGCCCCAATTGTGAGGGGGACTGAAAAATATGTGGCCACGAAGTCACAAGAGATGGCGCCGTCAGGCGACTTCTTGTGGGGTTCAGTGAGGGCCCGTGTAAACGGCGGGAGGTTCCCATCATTTCTGGTGCCCCAATATGTAGACTCGCACACCGGAGGCGCCATTTTCAGCGGCGGCTGCCCGTGGCGGGTGAGGTAGATGACAATTTTTGAGGACTCTCCTGGTTTCTCAGCGGTCGCGGCGGTGACAGGATGGACCCGGAGAGAATGTCGCCGGTGCTTGGGGGTTGGATTCCTCGTTTGTAGCTCATTGACATGAAACCCCCCGCTCCGCAGGCTTCATAGCGGACTGCAGCTCCTCCATGGCTGCCCGTTAACCCTTGAAGGACGCGGCCCTTTTTTCTTTTTCGTTTTTTTCATTCCCAAAAATCCTATCCCTTATTTGTCCGTCGCTGTCGCGGTGCTCGCTGTTTTTAGCGGGACGAGTTGTATTTTTCAGTGGAACCATTTAATGTACCGTATAATGTACGGAAAATCTTTTGAAAAATTCGCGGGCGCAATATGCAGAGGATAGAAAACATTGATACACATTTTCCATATTTTACATGCGCTTTTCTTGCGCAAACAAAAAAATAGGATCTGCCCTATTTGGTGCATATTTGCGCACCGAAGGTCGCTATATAAGTTTATGGGGGATGCGCGAATGCACAATACGCTGCGCAATTCTGTGAAAAAAAGAACACATCTGAATCTCAATAGCCTTTTAAATCGCTGCGTTGTAGAGTCCTGTGCGCAAAAAAAACTGCCCCGCGTGCGCAAAAGTAGATCAAAACGTATTGATACACGCACAAATCAACCACGTTTATAGCACAAACAGGTGACGGCGCCCGATGGATATTCCGCGCCGTTCATCATATACCTCCGGCTGGGATACAGCAAAAAATGAGGAAAACTGAAAAGCTGCAAAAAAAATCTCCACTTCGCTTTATTTCCTGTGATGCTTAAAGAGTTAACAGATTTGTAAACCTTGCGATCTTTAACCCCTTAGTGGCGCAGCCGGATGTAACAATTGGGGGGGGAATTTTCATCTCCACTTTTCAAAAGCCGTAAGTCAGCCCGGCCGTACGAGGGATGTTTTTTGCGCGGTGAGCTGCAGTTTCTATGTACTGGGAGCATTTTGGGGTGCAAGCGGCTTTTTTGATCACTTTTATTGCATTTTTTTGAAAAGCAAAATTAACAAAATAGTTGTTTTTTTTTTTACAGTTTTTGGAGTTCAGGATAGTTAGTGCGCCCGATTTTTGTTGTACAGGTCGTTCCGGACGCGACGATAACAGACGCGCATTTTCTTTATATTTTTTGCTTTAAAGGGGAAAATGGGCAAAAAAAATTTTTTACCACTATTTTTATTCCTTTTTTTAAAACTATTTTTATTTTTCTGACACTTTTTACGCCCCTGTAGGGGACTTTAACCCACGACTGTGCAGAGCGTCTATTACTAGCGATCCTATGCATGGCAGACCCGGACGCCATCAGTCCGCCACTCCCTCTGGGAACCCTTTCCTTGCCACGATTAACAATGTGGCATGTAAGGGGTTAACAGCGTGGAGCTCCCCCTAGAGGCCGGCTGTCAGTCCCCGCGAGCTCCCGCTGCAGATGGCTGTAAGTTTACGTCCCGTTGCAGCGAGTACCACCTGCCCGGGACGTAAACTCATGCAAGATTTGTGCGTTGTGATACGTTGCCCGTGTGACCACCCCCCCACTTGTGCAAGTAAAAGCAGTGCTCAGTGACCACCAAATAGAGTGACACCTGCCGGATGTGGTAAATGGGGTCAGAAAGCCCAAAACTGGCTGAGGAGGAAGGGGTTAAAGGCACAGAACCCATAAAGCACCGGCAGGGATCGTCGTCCGCTGTGGCCGCTGCTCATGGGGTTTATTGTGGGGTAAATGGAAATGTCTAGAACTGACAGCAGAAGTCGGCGATCATCACGGTTATAAGACGCGACTGTCACTACTGCGCTGGCCATAATGATAGTGATGGGATAAGGGACTTACCTGCAGGGGTGTCATGGCAGAGTGTCTGCAGCGTGGTCCAGGCTGGCAGTGAGATGTGAGGCTGGTGTCTCCTCTGTACATACAGCCGGTACATGCCTGCACATGTCTGCAGGATGGAAATCCCCTGCATGGAAGTTGGCTCACACCCCATATCCTCACCCTGCCGGCTCACACCCCGTATCCTCACCCTGCCGGCTCACACCCCATATCCTCACCCTAACGGCTCACACCCCGTATCCTCACCCTGCCGGCTCACACCCCGTATCCTCACCCTGCCGGCTCACACCCCGTATCCTCACCCTGCCGGCTCACACCCCGTATCCTCACCCTAACGGGTCACACCTCGTATTCCTATCCTAACACTAGGGGACCTTTTACATCGGACTGAATAACGCCGCAGGACGGCGCCAAATTCGTAGTTGTGAAGTTCCGTACCAAAGCCCGCAGATCTGGCTGCGGATTGTGATGCCGACCCGCTGCAGGTTTTAAGTCATTTTTCAATTCTGCATTAAAAACTGCAGGAAGTCCATGGGATTTGGTTCTGAATTTACTGCAGGTCCCTATAGGATGCTCTCCAGGGGGAGTGTATCTAATCCCATCATGTGTGATACTGTCTGCTGAGCTTTGTATCTAATCCTATCCTGTGTGATACTGTCTGCTGAGCCGTGTATCTAATCCTATCCTGTGTGATACTGTCTGCTGAGCCGTGTATCTAATCCCATCATGTGTGATACTGTCTGCTGAGCTTTGTATCTAATCCTATCCTGTGTGATACTGTCTGCTGAGCTGTGTATCTAATCCTATCCTGTGTGATACTGTCTGCTGAGCTGTGTATCTAATCCTATCCTGTGTGATACTGTCTGCTGAGCTTTGTATCTAATCCTATCCTGTGTGATACTGTCTGCTGAGCTGTGTATCTAATCCTATCCTGTGTGATACTATCTGCTGAGCTGTGTATCTAACCCTATCCTGTGTGATACTGTCTGCTGAGCCGTGTATCTAATCCTATCCTGTGTGATACTGTCTGCTGAGCCGCTGTATCTAATCCTATCCTGTGTGGTACTATCTGCTGAGCCGTGTATCTAATCCTATCCTGTGTGATACTGCCTGCTGAGCCGTGTATCTAATCCTATCCTGTGTGATACTGTCTGCTGAGCCGCTGTATCTAATCCTATCCTGTGTGGTACTATCTGCTGAGCCGTGTATCTAATCCTATCCTGTGTGATACTGCCTGTTTAGCCGTGTATCTAATCCTATCTTGTGTGATACTGTCTGCTGAGATGTGTATCTAATCCTATCCTGTGTGATACTGTCTGCTGAGCCGTGTATCTAATCCTATTCTGTGTGATATTATTTGCTGAGCTGTGTATCTAATCCTATCATGTGTGATACTGTCTGTTCAGCCGTGTATCTAATCCAATCATGTGAAATACTGTCTGTTGAGCCGTGTATCTAATCCCATCATGTGTGATACCGTCTGCTGAGCTGTGTATCTAAGCCTGACCGTGATACCGTCTGCTGAGCTGTGTATCTAAGCCTGACCGTCACACCGGTGGGATCAGCTGAGGACACGTCTGCTTGCAGCACTTTATCTCCTGACCTTCCTCACTGCATGTACAAGTCTGGACGAGTCCCGGATCGTCACGGTAACTGCATGGTCAGCGGTTCCTAATACTCATCTATATACATTTGGAAGAAAAACTAAGTGAACCCTTTGAAAAGCCTCGGATTTCTGCATTGATCGTTATCTAAGTCACAACAACAGTGACAGCTGTCGGCCATGTCTGTTATTGAGCACATTCAGTGATTACCACAGTGGAGAGAAAAGTAAGTGAACCCTTGAATACAATCACCTGTAGATCCCCCTTTAGCAGCAGTCACCTCCACCAATCATTTCCTCTAGTCGCAAATAAAATTTACAACGTTGAGAAGGAATTCTAGACCTTCCTGCCTGCCGATGTGTGTCAGTTCATCACTATTTCTGGGATGTTTTGTGCACAGCTCTCTGAAGACAACTGCAGCATCTCCATAGGGCTAAGGAAGTTTTCCCAGGACTTCAATATTGATCATCTATCAGGATCAATAATATATCTGATCAATTAACTATTCGAAGTGGTATCTGCTCTCAGATGAGTGTGGCTGTCGCATCACCGCATGGCAGGCGCAGCGGCGTATACACTCCGCGTCAGAGAAAACCCAGAAGATGTTGTCACTTTGCTGCAGACCTCGTCCTGCGGTCCCATCTCAGGCAGATCTGTAAATGATGAGAGTTGTAGTGATTAGATGAACTGTCTTGTCACCGGAGGCCCTAAAGGTGGTTCCCCCCTTGGCCTATAAGAGGCTCTCAGAGGCTCCTTGTGTGCAGTGACCTCTTCTTCAGCTTGTAGAACTTGTTGACCACTAGACACCTCTACAACGCAGAGAAGAGATTTCACCCCGTTACCAGAGTCTGAGAGGGGCGCATTATTGGGATGGGAGGAGCTGGAGGGCCGTATCCATGAATTGTCCCCCACCGGACCGTTCTGACCAGACTGTTAGGAGGTGTTGGGACCAGTGGATGTGTGAGGCCACACAAGGTGACCGGGCTCGGGACCCTCGACAGACCACCAGTAGAGAGGAGCAACTGACCAGACTGTTAGTAGGTGTTAGGACCAAAGGATGGGGGGATACAAGGTGATCGGGCTCAGGACGCCCCCTACAGACCACCAGTAGAGAGGAGTGTCTGACCAGGACTGTTAGGGTGAGTTGGGACGAGTGGATGGGGGCAGACAAGGTGACCGGACTCAGGACACCCCCTACTGACCACCAGTAGAGAAGAGGGTCTGACCAGACTGTTAGGGGATGTAGGGACAAGTGGATGGGGGCACACAAGGTGACCGGGCTCAGGACCCCCTACAGACCACTAGTAGAGAGGAGTGTCTGACCAGACTGTTAGGAGGTGTTGGGACCAGTGGATGGGGGCACACAAGGTGACTGGGCTCAGGATGCCCCCTACAGGCCACCAGTAGAGAGGAGTGTCTGACCAAACTGTTAGGGGGTGTTGGGACCAGTGGATGCATGACGGCACACAAGGTGACCGGGCTCAGGACGCCCCCTACAGACCACCAGTAGAGAAGAGTGTCTGACAAGACTGTTAGGAATTGTTGGGACCAGTGGATGGGGGCACACAATGTGACTGGGCTCAGGACGCCCCCTACAGACCACCAGTAGAGAGGAGTGTCTGACCAGACTGGTAGGAGGTGTTGGGACCAGTGGATGTGTAAGGGAAACACAAGGTGACCGAGCTCAGGACGCCCCCTACAGACCACCAGTAGAGAGGAGGGTCTGACCAGACTGTTAGGGGGTGTAGGGAACAGTGGATGGGGGCACACAAGGTGACCGGGCTCAGGACGCCCCCTACAGACCACCAGTAGAGAGGAGCATCTGACCAGAATGTTAGGGGGTGTTGGGACTAGTGGATGTGTGAGGGCGCACAAGGTGACCGGGCTCAGGACCCCCTACAGACCACCAGTAGAGAGGAGTGTCTGACCAGACTGTTCGGGGGTGTTGGGAGCAGTGGATCGGTGAGGGCACACAAGGTGACCGGGCTCAGGCTGCCCCCTACAGACCACCAGTAGAGAGGAGCGTCTGACCAGACTGTTAGGGGGTGCTGGGACTAGTGGATGTGTGAGGGCACACAAGGTGATCGGGCTCAGGACGCCCCCTACAGACCACCAGTAGAGAGGAGTGTCTGACCAGGACTGTTAGGGTGAGTTGGGACCAGTGGATGGGGGCAGACAAGGTGACCGGACTCAGGACACCCCCTACTGACCACCAGTAGAGAAGAGGGTCTGACCAGACTGTTAGGGGATGTAGGGACAAGTGGATGGGGGCACACAAGGTGACCGGGCTCAGGACCCCCTACAGACCACTAGTAGAGAGGAGTGTCTGACCAGACTGTTAGGAGGTGTTGGGACCAGTGGATGGGGGCACACAAGGTGACTGGGCTCAGGATGCCCCCTACAGGCCACCAGTAGAGAGGAGTGTCTGACCAAACTGTTAGGGGGTGTTGGGACCAGTGGATGCATGACGGCACACAAGGTGACCGGGCTCAGGACGCCCCCTACAGACCACCAGTAGAGAAGAGTGTCTGACAAGACTGTTAGGAATTGTTGGGACCAGTGGATGGGGGCACACAATGTGACTGGGCTCAGGACGCCCCCTACAGACCACCAGTAGAGAGGAGCGTCTGACCAGACTGGTAGGAGGTGTTGGGACCAGTGGATGTGTAAGGGAAACACAAGGTGACCGAGCTCAGGACGCCCCCTACAGACCACCAGTAGAGAGGAGGGTCTGACCAGACTGTTAGGGGGTGTAGGGAACAGTGGATGGGGGCACACAAGGTGACCGGGCTCAGGACGCCCCCTACAGACCACCAGTAGAGAGGAGCATCTGACCAGAATGTTAGGGGGTGTTGGGACTAGTGGATGTGTGAGGGCGCACAAGGTGACCGGGCTCAGGACCCCCTACAGACCACCAGTAGAGAGGAGTGTCTGACCAGACTGTTCGGGGGTGTTGGGAGCAGTGGATCGGTGAGGGCACACAAGGTGACCGGGCTCAGGCTGCCCCCTACAGACCACCAGTAGAGAGGAGCGTCTGACCAGACTGTTAGGGGGTGCTGGGACTAGTGGATGTGTGAGGGCACACAAGGTGACCGGGCTCAGGACGCCTCCTACAGACCATCAGTAGAGAGGAGCGTCTGACGAGACTGTTCGGGGGTGTTGGGAGCAGTGGATGGGTGAGGGCACACCAGGTGACCAGGCTCTGGCTGCCCCCTACAGACCACCAGTAGAGAGGAGCGTCTGACCAGACTGTTAGGGGGTGTTGGGACTAGTGGATGTGTGAGGGCACACAAGGTGACTGGGCTCAGGAGGCTCCCTACAGACTAGCAGTGGAGAGGAGCATTTGACCAGACTGTTAGGGGGTCTTGGGACCAGTGGATGTGTGAGGACACACAAGGTGACCGGGCTCAGTACCCCCAAAAGACCAACAGTAGAGAGGATCGTCTGATTGTCCGACAAGCACCAGCAGCTTCAACTGTTTCATTGTCCGCCAGAGACAGGTGGCGCCATCGTTACACTCCTGTGTCTGTCAGTTTTGCGTCGGTTCTGGGATTGCTGCTATGCTGATAGTCTGGGGCAGGTTTTACAGGTGGTTCTCCATCTTCTGGCCCTGGTGGGTGTGGTATTAGGTGAGACATGCTTAGTCGCACCTGTGGGTAATTATCAGGCTATTTAGTCTGGCTGATGCTGGACAGAATTGCTGTTGAATCTCCAATCTAGCTCTGTCTGTTTTCTCAGTCAGCGCTCTCTTCTGGATCGTTTATTTGCCTGCTGTATTTAAGCTAAGTTTGTGTTTTTTTCTATTTGTGTTGTTTGTTTCCCCTGTCCCACATAGGGTTAACTCAGGGCCGAAGTATGAGGTCAGGTGTGCCCTTGTTAGGATGAATTGCCTGTATTTAGGCAGGTCGCCTCTGTTTGCAGTTGCAGTGTCCGAGAAGCAGGCCCACAGATGAGGAGACAGCAGGGTAGAGAAAGGCCTTGTCACGGGGCTCTACCATCTCCTCCCCTGGGGGTAGTTCAAGACCCGACCATGTTACTGCTGGGTGAGAACACAGGGATAGTAACTGGGGTTATCTTAAGTCCAGTTGTCACTCGTGATCCGTCCTCTGCTGTGGATCTTCCCGAAGAAATAAAGCAGTCCACACCAAGGGCAACTTTCTGAATAAGAACCAGGAATTGTCTTCTCTGTCCCTTTACTGTAAACTCCTCAAAATAATTCCAAACAAACAGTCTTGGTACAAGTACAACAAACCAGAGTGGTGCAACCGGGAGGATTCTTGGGGTACTCAGATAATCCACAGTCCCAGTTATCTGTGTGATCCCACTCCTGGTGACTCTTTCTTTCTTTCTTTCTTTCTTTCTTTCTTTCTTTCCACCGGTCAACCATCACTCACATTGTGCTTTTTTTGCTGTAAAGCAGGTTGTCCTGCTCCTGGTGATCAGTAGCAGCACTGATGTCTCCTGGGTAGAATGGGCCCTTGCCAAGCATAAGGAAGTCGCTCGGCTTCCTCCATTCCCTTTACACAGAGACCGATGTCCGGGGTCTGTGTGGCTCGCTCACTTGACTCACTGTTAGACCTCACTTCTCTCTCTTGACTGACCTGTCTCTCTTCATTGCATCCTTGCAAACACATATATCAGGCACAATCACATGACCACAGACGATACAAAGTGTTACATTTTCCAGACTAGACATACCAGACATTAACCCATTCAGTCCTGCAAACGTGTAATACACATAACTCTGATACATGCCACAAATAAGGCGATGACAAGAGGGGCCCCATTAACTCTGGGCCACTAGAGCTCCCTCCTACTTAAGAAAAGCCGACCCCCGGTGACTCTTAAAACAGAGTGAAAATCCGGAGTTGGAATTCTACCCATTATCACTTTGAGAACCATCTACAGTCTTGGATAGTGTAAGGAAAACCATTACACAAATTCCCCCCTTTGGTTACTACTCAGAGTTAACCCATCCCGGTGCGCTCAGACTACCTGGGATCTCACTTTCTTTGAAAAGCCATAATACATGACAGCATGTAAAGAAGTGGTGTGGCCATAACCACTGAGAAAAACTTTTAGGCTGGACAGAATCCAGGATACTCTAACATTGCTATGGGGCACTTACATAATTCTTCTTACCAAAGACAAAAGAAAAGTTACAACACTGTAGCTAAACAGGAGAATAGAAAAGGGTGGCTGGTAGGTTCGAAAAATACGAGGCAAGTCGCATGAACATCACTTCCTTTGAGTCTCGCGGAGGGTGGTAGCTTCAGTCAGTAACCCCAACCGAGCTAACCAGAAAAAAATGATAATGAGGCTGCGTCTACTGTGACAAATAGAACGTCGGACAGACATTAGTGCACGAAGTGGATTAGTAGGGTGTAGCGTCTAGACCTCCTGTTTCATACATAGGCCATGCAAACACAAGCAGTCACTTTGGTGCAAGCAGCGAACTTTACTTTGCCTACGTCCTCTTGCACATAAGCTTAAACATTACAACATTGTACAACTTTAAATAGTAAACTATGCATCTTAGAACTCTATGCATTAAACAACTATGTCCAGGGTAATATTATAACTTTAAAGTCTCTATGGGCATAACAGGGGACAGAAAAAGTCTTAGTATAGTCCAAGAATACTGAACAAGTCCCTCTCTTACTGAATGAACCTGTGGGCTCTTCAGGCTCAGATTCAGTGGAAAAGACTCTTGGTGTAGCATTGCTCTCCCAAAAATGGATCCCAACTGAAGAACAAAGTGAGGGACTCGCTCTCTTTCTCGGAGTAACTCAAAAAAGTCAACCGACTGCCGCCGCGGTGCCGACAAGTCCATAGGGCAAGTGTCTTCTTGCTCAGAACTCCGGTACACAGAAAAGTCTGGTAGCTGCCGCCTTGCTACTGAGGGGGCCCGTGAAAAGTCAAAGGGCCTACCTTGAGGTTGGTCCGCAGTGGCCATGTAGTATGGGGGTGCCTTTGGGCAGTCCACTCGGTCGTCCACAAAGAAGCTGAAGTTAGAATCTCTGTACTCGTTAATGAATGGATGGAAAGATTGTGGCAGTGCGTCCTTTACCTTCTGATTGTCCCGATGGACCAAAATCCAGGGAGGGTAGTGTAACGCTACAAATCCACCATGGGTCCGGAACTTTTGCAGACTCCTGATCCTTTTCCCGGCAAGTCTCTCTGCAGGGGAGTCTCTTTAGGCAAGAGAGTTGTGTAGGCTATAGAAGTAGAGGCCTCTTTCTTAGAGTCAATGTCCAAATTTGGCAGCTCACCTATCCTCTCCTCTGATGGAGGTGAAGCCGGTGAAATGCTGGGGAGTAACTCCAATAGCTCCAGCTCTTCACCCCAGTAACATTGTGGCGGTGTGTATCTGCAGCGTACTGCACTATTGTATGTCCCGTGTACTGCATTGTTTTTTGTCCACTGTACGGCTCCATTATTTTTCTTCTGTATGGCGCTGTTGTTCGTCCATTATACGGTAATATTATGTGCCCCCTGCGGTGTTTGGCACAGCTGTTTGTTAGCTGCTTACTCTCAGGAAAGCTAGAGTATACAAGATGTTGGGATGCTGCTGGTAGCGACCAGACCGCAGGCGCTCTGATAATAAGATGGCGGTCTGGAGAATACGGCGCCTAAATTTCTATATTTGCAGTTCAGATTGAGAGAGAAAACACAACCATCCAGAATCTCTCCGATCAGACGGATGCTTGGAGTCACGCTGCAGTAGCTCTTGCAGCCGCTAGATGTCCCCGCAGCATCATTCTCCATGACCAGTGACATCTAAGAGGTGAAGTTTGTTGCCAACTTTTATACATATCTCTATTCCAGGTCAAATCACTGCGAACATCCTAAAACCTGAACCTCGGCCATCTTACCAATTCTTTACTATGAAAGCTGTGCGATAGAGTCCAGCCATTGGTGATCCGGTGTAATAGCGTCCGCTCCCTGGTGATCCGGTGTAATAGTGTCCGCTCCCTGGTGATCCGGTGTAATAGTGTCCGCTCCCTGGTGATCCGGTGTAATAGTGTCCGCTCCCTGGTGATCCGGTGTAATAGTGTCCGCTCCCTGGTGATCCGGTGTTACAGCGTCTGCTTCCTGGTGATCCGGTGTTACAGCGTCCGCTTCCTGGTGATCCGGTGTTACAGCGTCCGCTTCCTGGTGATCCGGTGTTACAGCGTCCGCTTCCTGGTGATCCGGTGTTACAGTGCCCGATCCCTGGCGATCCGGTGTAATAGCGTCCGCTCCCTGGCGATCCGGTGTTATAGTGATCCGGATAGGTATGTGCCGTCACCGACTGTGGACAGAGTTGGATTCTGCTGCAGGCTCCTGCATGCAGAATCCGACCCGCTGGTGGACATGAGGTCTCAGTGTCGCCTGTTTCTTTGTGCTTCTTCTTGAACAGCACATCTTAAAACTCCGGACTGCTGTGAAATCTTTGCTCGGAAGAAACCTTGCTGATGGAGTGTAACTAACCTTGTCTTGTCACGGTCCTCAGTCTTGTCATGGTGTAAGACCTGTGACAGAAACTGTCTTCCACAACCTCACCTTTGTAGCAGAGTTTGATCAGTTTTAAGCCCCCTACACAGCTGTTTCTGTATCAGTTAATGATTGTATAACATATGACATTGATGATAACGATCAGATTAACCAAACCTACCAGAGTATAATCCTACAAACTCCCTGGCTGCACAAGCGTACCTAGAAGAACTGATGCTGTTTTGAAGACAAGGGGCAGCAACACCGAATACTGATGGGATTTACACTTCTCTTTTGTTCAGTCACTTTGTATTTTGTTAATTGACAACAATAAAGTATTAACCCTTCTATTTCTGAAAGCATTCTTGCTTTGCAGCATTTTTTTCACATCTGCCTAAAAGTTGTATCCAGCTACAAAACCACCTGCTAAACGTTGTACTCAGACCTTCAGATATGGCGCCAAATCATGCAAACATGAGAAACCAAGGCCTCCATCAGCCCAGATGTCTGAAGGGGATTGCAAATATCCCTCGAGACGATCCCAACAGGTTGGTGCGTCACGGACGATCGGAACCAGAAACCAGACAAAGTGACCTGTGCAGAAACTGAAAGAGCTAATGTGGTTGCCGAGTATGATCGCTAGAGGACGTTGGATCCATTGCTGTACTTGATGACCGATGAAGCTTGGGTTCATTTATAAGGTAAGTTCACAGAATACAAGGTATCGGTCTACTGAGAATCCCCGCCTCACTCATGGAACACCACTGCAGGAACAGACAATTGTTTGTGGCTGTGAAAGTATTGAAATGACCTTGGTCACAAATGTTATTCAGGGTTAATAGTGGTTATTTTAAAGCTTTTTAAAGAGGCGTATGCTGGCCTGAACTGACTTGTTAGCGGGGGCCTTGAGTGTTTCGACCACATTTAGTCATTGTATCCACATCCCTTACTCCTATCACTGTAGGTAATCTACGCACCCGTCACATCATGTATTCATCTGTCACTATTAAACTTTTGTAATGACTTGCTCGTTTTCCACTGCACTACAGTGTAACTTAGGGTGCTGTCTCCTGTGATTGGACACTACACATTTCTTTGTTCTACTTTTGCACTATTAATAAATATAACACTGAGCTGGTCCCTCAGGAAGAGCACAGTGGTGACTTTACAGACAGTTCTGTCTTTTGTTCTTTTCTCTTATTATCATAACTAACAAATTTGGACACATGAGTGAACTTGGGTCCCGGGATCCTTACTGATGATTCTAAATTTAGAGGTGTACTCCAACAGTGTACAGTGTCACGAATACAAACAGTGGGCCCAGTTTTCTTCCTATCAAGTGTAAATAGTGCTGGACATGTTTGAAATTTTTTGTGACCAACGAACACCAGGAGAAAGAATATATTCCTTTTTCCAACAAGATGTGGCAACATGCCACTTCCCCCCCCCACGACTCACTGGCAGGGGTTCATGAACTGCTTTCGGAAGAGGGAGCTTTGAGGGAGGGGTTATGGCCACCACGTCCCCCCGGACTTGTCCACATATGATTATTATCTGTGGGGAAATTTAAAGGGGAAGCTGTACACCAATAAACTGTATAACCTGAATGAACTCAAGAAAGACATCACAAACCCCATCCGCAGAATCACCACTGAAGTATGAGCCAACATGTTGCTTCGTGCCCACAGGTGCATAGGAGTCAATGGGGACGACATCCAGCATCTACTGTAACATGAGGGTTCATTTTCAAAAGCTTTGAATAAAAAAAACTCCACTTGCTCGTTCTTTCTGTTGCAGTATGTCAGAGGCGGGCTACTTTTCCGTGGACCACCCTGTATATAAATAGACCATATGAGTGCATTATACATAAGAGCAGTATTATAGTAGTTATATTCTTGTACATAGGGGGCAGTATTATAGTAGTTATATTCTTGTACATAGGGGGCAGTATTATAGTAGTTATATTCTTGTACATAGGAGGCAGTATTATAGTAGTTATATTCTTGTACATTGAGGGCAGTATTATAGTAGTTATATTCTTGTACATAGGGGGCAGCATTATAGTAGTTATATTCTTGTACATAGGGGGCAGTATTATAGTAGTTATATTCTTGTACATAGGGGATGTATTATAGTAGTTATATTCTTATACATAGGGGACAGTATTATAGTAGTTATATTCTTGAACATTGGGGGCAGAATTATAGTAGTTATATTCTTGCACATAGGGGGCAGTATTATAGTAGTTATATTCTTGTACATAGGAGGCAGTCTTATAGTAGTTATATTCTTTTACATAGGGAGCAGTATTATAGTAGTTATATTCTTGTACATAGGAGGCAGTATTATAGTAGTTATATTCTTGTACATAGGGGGCAGTATTATAGTAGTTATATTCTTGTACATAGGAGGCAGTATTATAGTAGTTATATTCATGTACATAGGGGGCAGTATTATAGTAGTTATATTCTTGTACATAGGAGGCAGTATTATAGTAGTTATATTCCTGTACATAGGGGGCAGTATTATAGTAGTTATATTCTTGTACATAGGGGGCAGTATTATAGTAGTTATATTCTTGTACATAGGGGGCAGTATTATAGTAGTTATATTCCTGTACATAGGGGGCAGTATTATAGTAGTTATATTCTTGTACATAGGGGGCAGTATTATAGTAGTTATATTCTTGTACATAGGAGGCAGTATTATAGTAGTTATATTCTTGTACATAGGGGGCAGTATTATAGTAGTTATATTCTTATACATAGGGAGCAGTATTATAGTAGTTATATTCTTGTACATAGGAGGCAGTATTATAGTAGTTATATTCTTGTACATAGGAGGCAGTATTTTAGTAGTTATATTCTTGTACATAGGAGGCAGTATTATAGTAGTTATATTCTTGTACATGGGAGGCAGTATTTTAGTAGTTATATTCTTGTACATAGGGACAGTATTATAGTAGTTATATTCTTGTACATAGGGACAGTATTATAGTAGTTATATTCTTGTACATAGGAGCAGTATTATAGTAGTTATATACTTGTACATAGGGAACAGTATTATAGTAGTTATATTCTTGTACATAGAGGACAGTATTATAGTAGTTATATTCTTGTACATAGGGGGCAGTATTATAGTAGTTATATTCTGGTACATAGGAGGCAGTATTTTAGTAGTTATATTCTTGTACATAGGAGGCAGTATTTTAGTAGTTATATTCTTGTACATAGGAGGCAGTATTTTAGTAGTTATATTCTTGTACATAGGGGGCAGTATTATAGTAGTTATATTCTTGTACATAGGGACAGTATTATAGTAGTTATATTCTTGTACATAGGGGGCAGTATTATAGTAGTTATATTCCTGTACATAGGGGGCAGTATTATAGTAGTTATATTCTTGTACATAGGGGGCAGTATTATAGTAGTTATATTCTTGTACATAGGAGGCAGTATTATAGTAGTTATATTCTTGTACATAGGGGGCAGTATTATAGTAGTTATATTCTTATACATAGGGAACAGTATTATAGTAGTTATATACTTGTACATAGGGGGCAGTATTATAGCAGTTATATTCTTGTACATAGGGGGCAGTATTATAGCAGTTATATTCTTGTACATAGGGGCAGTATTATAGTAGTTATATTCTTGTACATAGGGAACAGTATTATAGTAGTTATATACTTGTACATAGGGGCAGTATTATAGTAGTTATATTCTTGTACATAGGGGGCAGTATTATAGTAGTTATTTTCTTGTACATAGGGGTCAGTATTATAGTAGTTATATTCTTGTACATAGGGGTCAGTATTATAGTAGTTATATTCTTGTACGTAGGGAGCAGTATTACAGTAGTTATACTATTGTACATAGGAGGCAGTATTATAGTAGTTATATTCTTGTACATAGGAGGCAGTAATATAGTAGTTATATTCTTCTACATAGGGAGCAGTATTATAGTAGTTATATTCTTGTACATAGGGACAGTATTATAGTAGTTATATTCTTGTACATAGGGGGCAGTATTATAGTAGTTATATTCTTGTACATAGGGACAGTATTATAGTAGTTATATTCTTGTACATAGAGGCAGTATTATAGTAGTTATATTCTTGTACATAGGGAGCAGTATTATAGTAGTTATATTCTTGTACATAGGGACAGTATTATAGTAGTTATATTCTTGTACATAGAGGCAGTATAATAGTAGTTATATTCTTGTACATAGGGGGCAGTATTATAGTAGTTATATTCTTGTACATAGGAGGCAGTATTATAGTAGTTATATTCTTGTACATAGGAGGCAGTATTATAGTAGTTATATTCTTGTACATAGGAGGCAGTATTATAGTAGTTATATTCTTGTACATAGGAGCAGTATTATAGTAGTTATATTCTTGTACATAGGAGGCAGTAATATAGTAGTTATATTCTTGTACATAGGGAGCAGTATTATAGTAGTTATATTCTTGTACATAGGGAGCAGTATTATAGTAGTTATATTCTTGTACATAGGGAGCAGTATTATAGTAGTTATATTCTTGTACATAGGAGGCAGTATTATAGTAGTTATATTCTTGTACATGGGAACAGTATTATAGTAGTTATATTCTTGTACATAGGAGGCAGTATTATAGTAGTTATATTCTTGTACATGGGAACAGTATTATAGTAGTTATATTCTTGTACATAGGAGGCAGTATTATAGTAGTTATATTCTTGTACATAGGAGGCAGTATTATAGTAGTTATATTCTTGTACATAGGAGGCAGTATTATAGTAGTTATATTCTTGTACATAGGAGCAGTATTATAGTAGTTATATTCTTGTACATAGGAGGCAGTAATATAGTAGTTATATTCTTGTACATAGGGAGCAGTATTATAGTAGTTATATTCTTGTACATAGGGAGCAGTATTATAGTAGTTATATTCTTGTACATAGGGAGCAGTATTATAGTAGTTATATTCTTGTACATAGGAGGCAGTATTATAGTAGTTATATTCTTGTACATGGGAAGAGTATTATAGTAGTTATATTCTTGTACATAGGAGGCAGTATTATAGTAGTTATATTCTTGTACATAGGGAGCAGTATTATAGTAGTTATATTCTTGTACATAGGAGGCAGTATTATAGTAGTTATATTCTTGTACATAGGAGGCAGTATTATAGTAGTTATATTCTTGTACATAGGAGGCAGTATTATAGTAGTTATATTCTTGTACATGGGAACAGTATTATAGTAGTTATATTCTTGTACATAGGGAGCAGTATTATAGTAGTTATATTCTTGTACATAGGAGGCAGTATTATAGTAGTTATATTCTTGTACATGGGAACAGTATTATAGTAGTTATATTCTTGTACATAGGAGGCAGTATTATAGTAGTTATATTCTTGTACATGGGAACAGTATTATAGTAGTTATATTCTTGTACATAGGGGGCAGTATTATAGTATTTATATTCTTGTAAATAGGAGGCAGTATTATAGTATTTATATTCTTGTAAATAGGAGGCAGTATTATAGTAGTTATATTCTTGCACATAGGGAGCAGT
Source organism: Eleutherodactylus coqui (assembly GCA_035609135.1). NCBI lineage: Eukaryota > Metazoa > Chordata > Amphibia > Anura > Eleutherodactylidae > Eleutherodactylus > Eleutherodactylus coqui. The sequence continues at coordinate 516,526,077 of CM069405.1, forward strand.
ATTATAATAGTTATATTCTTGTACATAGGGAGCATTATTACAGTAGTTATATTCTTGTACATAGGAGCAGTATTATAGTAGTTATATTCTTGTACACAGGAGCAGTATTATAATAGTTATATTCTTGTACATAGGGAGCAGTATTATGGTAGTTATATTCTTGTACATAGGAGGCAGTATTATAGTAGGTCTATTCTTGTTCATAGGGAGCAGTATTATAGTAGTTATATTCTTGTACATAGGAGGCAGTATTATAGTAGTTATATTCTTGTACATAGGAGGCAGTATTATAGTAGTTGTATTCTTGTACATAGGAGGCAGTATTATAGTATTTATATTCTTGTAAATAGGAGGCTGTATTATAGTAGTTATATTCTTGTACATAGGGAGCAGTATTATAGTAGTTATATTCTTGTACATAGGGAGCAGTATTATAGTAGTTATATTCTTGTACATATGAGCAGTATTATAGTAGTTATATTCCTGTACATAGGGGCAGTATAATAGTAGTTATATTCTTGTATATAGGGGGCAATATTATAGTAGTTATATTGTTGTACATCAGGGCGGTATTATGGTAGTTATATTCTTGTACATAGGGGTCAGTATTACAGTAGTTATAGTCTTGTACATAGGGGGCAGCATTATAGTAGTTATATTCTTGTACATAGGAGGCAGTATTACAGTAGTTATATTCTTGTACATAGGAGGCAGTATTTTAGTAGATATATTCTTGTACATAGGGGACACTATTATAGTAGTTATATTCTTGTACATAGGGGACACTATTATAGTAGTTATATTCTTGTACATAGGAGACAGTATTATAGTAGTTATATTCTTGTACATAGGAGCAGTATTACAGTAGTTATATTCTTGTACATAGGGTCAGTATTATAGTAGTTATATTCTTGTACATAGGAAGCAGTATTATAGTAGTTATAATCTTGTACATAGGGGGCAGTATTATAGTAGTTATACTCTTGTACATAGGAGGCAGTATTATAGTTGTTATATTCTTGTACATAGGATGCAGTGTTATAGTAGTTATATTCTTGTACATAGGGTCAGTATTATAGTAGTTATATTCTTGTACATAGGAAGCAGTATTATAGTAGTTATAATCTTGTACATAGGGGGCAGTATTATAGTAGTTATACTCTTGTACATAGGAGGCAGTATTATAGTTGTTATATTCTTGTACATAGAAGCAGTATTATAGTAGTTATATTCTTGTATATAGGGGGCAGTATTATAGTAGTTATATTCTTGTACATAGTAGCAGTATTATAGTAGTTATATTCTTGTACATAGGAGGCAGTATTATAGTAATATTCTAGTACATAGGAGGCAGTATTATAGTAGTTGTATTCTTATACATAGGAGGCAGTATTATAGTAGTTATATTCTTGTACATAGGAGGCAGTATTATAGTAGTTATATTCTTGTACATAGGGGGCAGTATTATAGTAATATTCTTGTACATAGGAGGCAGTATTATAGTAGTTTTATTCTTGTACATAGGAGGCAGTATTATAGTAGTTATATTCTTGTACATAGGGGGCAGTATTATAGTAGTTATATTCTTGTACATAGGGGGCAGTATTATAGTTGTTTTATTCTTGTACATAGGAGGCAGTATTATAGTAGTTATACTCTTGTACATAGGAGGCAGTATTATAGTAGTTATATTCTTGTACATCGGGGCAGTATTATAGTAGTTATATTCTTGTACATAGGGGGCAGTATTATAGTAGTTATTTTCTTGTACATAGGGGTCAGTATTATAGTAGTTATATTCTTGTACATAGGGGTCAGTATTATAGTAAACATATTCTTGTACAAAGGGAGCAGTATTACAGTAGTTATATTCTTGTACATAGGAGGCAGTATTATAGTAGTTATATTCTTGTACATAGGGGACAGTATTATAGTAGCTATATTCTTGAACATAGGAGGCAGTATTACAGTAGTTATATTCTTGTACATAGGAGCAGTATTATAGTAGTTATATTCTTGTACATAGGAGCAGTATTATAGTAGTTATATTCTTGTACATAGGGGGCAGTATTATAGTAGTTATATTCTTGTACATAGGGGGCAGTATTATAGTAGTTATATTCTTGTACATAGGGGGCAGTATTATAGTAGCTATATTCTTGTACCTAGGGGGCAGTATTATAGTAGTTATATTCTTGTACATAGGGAGCAGTATTATAGCAGTTATATTCTTGTACATAGGGAGCAGTATTATAGTAGTTATATTCTTGTACATAGGGATCAGTATTATAGTAGGTATATTCTTGTACATAGGGGACAGTATTATAGTAGTTTTATTCTTGTACATAGGAGGCAGTATTTTAGTAGTTATATTCTTGTACATAGGAGGCAGTATTTTAGTAGTTATATTCTTGTACATAGGAGGCAGTATTATAGTAGTTATATTCTTGTACATAGGGACAGTATTATAGTAGTTATATTCTTGTACATAGGGAGCAGTATTATAGTAGTTATATTCTTGTACATAGGGAGCAGTATTATAGTAGGTATATTCTTGTACATAGGAGGCAGTATTATAGTATTTATATTCTTGTAAATAGGAGGCTGTATTATAGTAGTTATATTCTTGTACATAGGAAGCAGTATTATAGTAGTTATATTCTTGTACATAGGAAGCAGTATTATAGTAGTTATATTCTTGTACATACGGGACAGTATTATAGTAGTTATATTCTTGTACATAGGGGGCAATATTATAGTAGTTATATTGTTGTACATAAGGGCGGTATTATAGTAGTTATATTCTTGTACATAGGGGTCAGTATTACAGTAGTTATAGTCTTGTACATAGGAGGCAGTATTTTAGTAGTTATATTCTTGTACATAGGAGGCAGTATTATAGTAGTTATATTCTTGTACATAGGAGGCAGTATTATAGTAGTTATATTCTTGTACATAGGAGGCAGTATTATAGTAGTTGTATTCTTGTACATAGGAGGCAGTATTATAGTATTTATATTCTTGTAAATAGGAGGCTGTATTATAGTAGTTATATTCTTGTACATAGGGAGCAGTATTATAGTAGTTATATTCTTGTACATAGGAAGCAGTATTATAGTAGTTATATTCTTGTACATAGGGAGAAGTATTATAGTAGTTATATTCTTGTACATAGGGAGCAGTATTATAGTAGTTATATTCTTGTACATATGAGCAGTATTATAGTAGTTATATTCCTGTACATAGGGGCAGTATAATAGTAGTTATATTCTTGTATATAGGGGGCAATATTATAGTAGTTATATTGTTGTACATCAGGGCGGTATTATGATAGTTATATTCTTGTACATAGGGGTCAGTATTACAGTAGTTATAGTCTTGTACATAGGGGGCAGCATTATAGTAGTTATATTCTTGTACATAGGAGGCAGTATTACAGTAGTTATATTCTTGTACATAGGAGGCAGTATTTTAGTAGATATATTCTTGTACATAGGGGACACTATTATAGTAGTTATATTCTTGTACATAGGGGACACTATTATAGTAGTTATATTCTTGTACATAGGAGACAGTATTATAGTAGTTATATTCTTGTACATAGGGGACACTATTATAGTAGTTATATTCTTGTACATAGGAGACAGTATTATAGTAGTTATATTCTTGTACATAGGTGGCAGTATTATAGTAGTTATATTCTTGTACATAGGAGCAGTATTACAGTAGTTATATTCTTGTACATAGGGTCAGTATTATAGTAGTTATATTCTTGTACATAGGAAGCAGTATTATAGTAGTTATAATCTTGTACATAGGGGGCAGTATTATAGTAGTTATACTCTTGTACATAGGAGGCAGTATTATAGTTGTTATATTCTTGTACATAGGATGCAGTGTTATAGTAGTTATATTCTTGTACATAGGGTCAGTATTATAGTAGTTATATTCTTGTACATAGGAAGCAGTATTATAGTAGTTATAATCTTGTACATAGGGGGCAGTATTATAGTAGTTATACTCTTGTACATAGGAGGCAGTATTATAGTTGTTATATTCTTGTACATAGAAGCAGTATTATAGTAGTTATATTCTTGTATATAGGGGGCAGTATTATAGTAGTTATATTCTTGTACATAGTAGCAGTATTATAGTAGTTATATTCTTGTACATAGGAGGCAGTATTATAGTAATATTCTAGTACATAGGAGGCAGTATTATAGTAGTTGTATTCTTATACATAGGAGGCAGTATTATAGTAGTTATATTCTTGTACATAGGAGGCAGTATTATAGTAGTTATATTCTTGTACATAGGGGGCAGTATTATAGTAATATTCTTGTACATAGGAGGCAGTATTATAGTAGTTTTATTCTTGTACATAGGAGGCAGTATTATAGTAGTTATATTCTTGTACATAGGGGGCAGTATTATAGTAGTTATATTCTTGTACATAGGGGGCAGTATTATAGTTGTTTTATTCTTGTACATAGGAGGCAGTATTATAGTAGTTATACTCTTGTACATAGGAGGCAGTATTATAGTAGTTATATTCTTGTACATCGGGGCAGTATTATAGTAGTTATATTCTTGTACATAGGGGGCAGTATTATAGTAGTTATTTTCTTGTACATAGGGGTCAGTATTATAGTAGTTATATTCTTGTACATAGGGGTCAGTATTATAGTAAACATATTCTTGTACAAAGGGAGCAGTATTACAGTAGTTATATTCTTGTACATAGGAGGCAGTATTATAGTAGTTATATTCTTGTACATAGGGGACAGTATTATAGTAGCTATATTCTTGAACATAGGAGGCAGTATTACAGTAGTTATATTCTTGTACATAGGAGCAGTATTATAGTAGTTATATTCTTGTACATAGGAGCAGTATTATAGTAGTTATATTCTTGTACATAGGGGGCAGTATTATAGTAGTTATATTCTTGTACATAGGGGGCAGTATTATAGTAGTTATATTCTTGTACATAGGGGGCAGTATTATAGTAGCTATATTCTTGTACCTAGGGGGCAGTATTATAGTAGTTATATTCTTGTACATAGGGAGCAGTATTATAGCAGTTATATTCTTGTACATAGGGAGCAGTATTATAGTAGTTATATTCTTGTACATAGGGATCAGTATTATAGTAGGTATATTCTTGTACATAGGGGACAGTATTATAGTAGTTTTATTCTTGTACATAGGAGGCAGTATTTTAGTAGTTATATTCTTGTACATAGGAGGCAGTATTTTAGTAGTTATATTCTTGTACATAGGAGGCAGTATTATAGTAGTTATATTCTTGTACATAGGGACAGTATTATAGTAGTTATATTCTTGTACATAGGGAGCAGTATTATAGTAGTTATATTCTTGTACATAGGGAGCAGTATTATAGTAGGTATATTCTTGTACATAGGAGGCAGTATTATAGTATTTATATTCTTGTAAATAGGAGGCTGTATTATAGTAGTTATATTCTTGTACATAGGAAGCAGTATTATAGTCGTTATATTCTTGTACATAGGAAGCAGTATTATAGTAGTTATATTCTTGTACATACGGGACAGTATTATAGTAGTTATATTCTTGTACATAGGGGGCAATATTATAGTAGTTATATTGTTGTACATAAGGGCGGTATTATAGTAGTTATATTCTTGTACATAGGGGTCAGTATTACAGTAGTTATAGTCTTGTACATAGGAGGCAGTATTTTAGTAGTTATATTCTTGTACATAGGAGGCAGTATTATAGTAGTTATATTCTTGTACATAGGGACAGTATTATAGTAGTTATATTCTTGTACATAGGAGGCAGTATTATAGTAGTTATATTCTTGTACATAGGGAGCAGTATTATAGTGGTTATATTCTTGTACATAGGAGGCAGTATTATAGTAGTTATATTCTTGTACATAGGGGACAGTATTATAGTAGTTATATTCTTGTACATAGGAGGCAGTATTACAGTAGTTATATTCTTGTACATTGGGAGCAGTATTATAGTAGTTATATTCTTGTACATAGGAGGCAGTATTATAGTAGGTCTATTCTTGTTCATAGGGAGCAGTATTATAGTAGTTATATTCTTGTAGATAGGGGCAGTATTATAGTAGTTATATTCTTGTACATAGGAGGCAGTATTATAGTAGTTATATTCTTGTACATAGGAGGCAGTATTATAGTAGTTATATTCTTGTACATAGGGGGTGGTATTATAGTAGTTATATTCTTGTACATAGGAGGCAGTATTATAGTAGTTATATTCTTGTACATAGGAGCAGTATTATAGTAGTTATATTCTTGTACATAGGAGGCAGTATTATAGTATTTATATTCTTGTAAATAGGAGGCTGTATTATAGTAGTTATATTCTTGTATATAGGGACAGTATTATAGTAGTTATATTCTTGTACATAGGAGGCAGTATTATAGTAGTTATATTCTTGTACATAGGGAGCAGTATTATAGTAGTTATATTCTTGTACATAGGGGGCAGTATTATAGTAGTTATATTCCTGTACATAGGGGACAGTATTATTGTAGTTATATTCTTGTACATAGGAGGCAGTATTACAGTAGTTATATTCTTGTACATAGGAGCAGTATTATAGTAGTTATATTCTTGTACATTGGGAGCAGTATTATAGTAGTTATATTCTTGTACATAGGAGGCAGTATTATAGTAGGTCTATTCTTGTTCATAGGGAGCAGTATTATAGTAGTTATATTCTTGTAGATAGGGGCAGTATTATAGTAGTTATATTCTTGTACATAGGAGGCAGTATTATAGTAGTTATATTCTTGTACATAGGAGGCAGTATTATAGTAGTTATATTCTTGTACATAGGGGGTAGTATTATAGTAGTTATATTCTTGTACATAGGGGTCAGTATTACAGTAGTTATAGTCTTGTACATAGGAGGCAGTATTTTAGTAGTTATATTCTTGTACATAGGAGGCAGTATTATAGTAGTTATATTCTTGTACATAGGGACAGTATTATAGTAGTTATATTCTTGTACATAGCAGGCAGTATTATAGTAGTTATATTCTTGTACATAGGGAGCAGTATTATAGTAGTTATATTCTTGTACATAGGAGGCAGTATTATAGTAGTTATATTCTTGTACATAGGGGACAGTATTATAGTAGTTATATTCTCGTACATAGGAGGCAGTATTACAGTAGTTATATTCTTGTACATAGGAGCAGTATTATAGTATTTATATTCTTGTAGATAGGGGCAGTATTATAGTAGTTATATTCTTGTACATAGGAGGCAGTATTATAGTAGTTATATTCTTGTACATAGGAGGCAGTATTATAGTAGTTATATTCTTGTACATAGGGGGTAGTATTATAGTAGTTATATTCTTGTACATAGGAGCAGTATTATAGTAGTTATATTCTTGTACATAGGAGGCAGTATTATAGTATTTATATTCTTGTAAATAGGAGGCTGTATTATAGTATTTATATTCTTGTATATAGGAGCAGTATTATAGTAGTTATATTCTTGTACATAGGGAGCAGTATTATAGTTGTTTTATTCTTGTACATAGGAGGCAGTATTATAGTAGTTATATTCTTGTACATAGGGGGCAGTATTATAGTAATATTCTTGTACATAGGAGGCAGTATTATAGTAGTTTTATTCTTGTACATAGGAGGCAGTATTATAGTAGTTATATTCTTGTACATAGGGGGCAGTATTATAGTAGTTATATTCTTGTACATAGGGGGCAGTATTATAGTTGTTTTATTCTTGTACATAGGAGGCAGTATTATAGTAGTCATACTCTTGTACATAGGAGGCAGTATTATAGTAGTTATATTCTTGTACATCGGGGCAGTATTATAGTAGTTATATTCTTGTACATAGGGGGCAGTATTATAGTAGTTATTTTCTTGTACATAGGGGTCAGTATTATAGTAGTTATATTCTTGTACATGGGGGTCAGTATTATAGTAGTCATATTCTTGTACATAGGGAGCAGTATTACAGTAGTTATATTCTTGTACATAGGAGGCAGTATTATAGTAGTTATATTCTTGTATATAGGGGACAGTATTATAGTAGCTATATTCTTGAACATAGGAGGCAGTATTATAGTAGTTATATTCTTGTACATAGTAGGCAGTATTATAGTAGCTATATTCTTGAACATAGGAGGCAGTATTATAGTAGCTATATTCTTGAACATAGGAGGCAGTATTACAGTAGTTATATTCTTGTACATAGGAGCAGTATTATAGTAGTTATATTCTTGTACATAGGAGCAGTATTATAGTAGTTATATTCTTGTACATAGGGGGCAGTATTATAGTAGTTATATTCTTGTACATAGGGGGCAGTATTATAGTAGTTATATTCTTGTACATAGGGGGCAGTATTATAGTAGCTATATTCTTGTACCTAGGGGGCAGTATTATAGTAGTTATATTCTTGTACATAGGGAGCAGTATTATAGTAGTTATATTCTTGTACATAGGGAGCAGTATTATAGTAGTTATATTCTTGTACATAGGGAGCAGTATTATAGTAGTTATATTCCTGTACATAGGGATCAGTATTATAGTAGGTATATTCTTGTACATAGGGGACAGTATTATAGTAGTTATATTCTTGTACATAGGAGGCAGTATTTTAGTAGTTATATTCTTGTACATAGGAGGCAGTATTATAGTAGTTATATTCTTGTACATAGGGACAGTATTAAAGTAGTTATATTCTTGTACATAGGAGGCAGTATTATAGTAGTTATATTCTTGTACATAGGGAGCAGTATTATAGTAGTTATATTCTTGTACATAGGGAGCAGTATTATAGTAGTTATATTCTTGTACATAGGGAGCAGTATTATAGTATTTATATTCTTGTACATAGGGAGCAGTATTATAGTAGGTATATTCTTGTACATAGGAGGCAGTATTATAGTATTTATATTCTTGTAAATAGGAGGCTGTATTATAGTAGTCATATTCTTGTACATAGGAAGCAGTATTATAGTAGTTATATTCTTGTACATAGGAAGCAGTATTATAGTAGTTATATTCTTGTACATAGGGGGCAATATTATAGTAGTTATATTCTTGTACATAAGGGTGGTATTATAGTAGTTATATTCTTGTACATAGGGGTCAGTATTACAGTAGTTATAGTCTTGTACATAGGAGGCAGTATTTTAGTAGTTATATTCTTGTACATAGGAGGCAGTATTATAGTAGTTATATTCTTGTACATAGGGACAGTATTATAGTAGTTATATTCTTGTACATAGGAGGCAGTATTATAGTAGTTATATTCTTGTACATAGGGAGCAGTATTATAGTAGTTATATTCTTGTACATAGGAGGCAGTATTATAGTAGTTATATTCTTGTACATAGGGGACAGTATTATAGTAGTTATATTCTTGTACATAGGGGGCAGTATTATAGTAGTTATATTCTTGTACGTAGGATGCAGTGTTATAGTAGTTATATTCTTCTACATAGGGGGCAGTATTATAGTAGTTATATTCTTGAACATAGGAGGCAGTATTATAGTAGTTTTATTCTTGTACATAGGGGGCAGTATTATAGTTGTCATATTGTACATAGGGGGCAGTATTATAGTAGTTATATTCTTGTACGTAGGATGCAGTGTTATAGTAGTTATATTCTTGTATATAGGGGGCGGTATTATAGTAGTTATATTCTTGTACATAGGGGGCAGTATTATAGTAGTTATATTCTTGTACATAGGGAACAGTATTATAGTAGTTATATTCTTGTACTTAGGGGGCAGTATTATAGTAGTTATATTCTTGTACACAGGGGGCAGTATTATAGTAGTTATATTCTTGTACACAGGGGGCAGTATTATAGTAGTTATATTCTTGTACATAGGATGCAGTGTTATAGTAGTTATATTCTTGTACATAGGGGGCGGTATTATAGTAGTTATATTCTTGTACATAGGGGGCAGTATTATAGTAGTTATATTCTTGTACATAGGGAACAGTATTATAGTAGTTATATTCTTGTACTTAGGGGGCAGTATTATAGTAGTTATATTCTTTTACATAGGAGGCAGTATTATAGTAGTTATATTCTTGAAAATAGGGGGCAGTATTATAGTAGATATATTCTTGTACATAGGAGGCAGTATTATAGTAGTTATATTCTTGTACATAGGGGGCAGTATTATAGTAGTTATATCTTTGGACATAGGTGACAGTATTCTAGTAATTATACCTTGTATAGCATTTATTGTGTGGCTGGAATAATTCCTGCACCTGTCACGTTAATAACGTTAGTGCCTGGAACTGCCCTATAAATAACTTTTTTCTAGTAATGCGGAGTAATTAGATGGTAAGCTCATCTGGACAGGGAGTCTATGACTAAGTTATTCTGGGAATAGCCGCGCGTCGAGGCACACGCAATGCCTTATAATTACAGGAATGCTCGTCTTTTCGTTTCTGTGTAATTAGTCACAATGCGCGGCGACTGCATTGTTGAATTTAAGGCGTCTTTCTCTAAACAATGGCTTCCTTCTTTTTACAAAATCTAGTGAAACATTGTAACAGGTCTCGGTGACAGGTATTCATTTTAACCCCCTCTGACTGGTTAATGGAAACTTGCATCCGTTGCCAGTGGAATGATGAAGTATTTCATATAAACATGTTCTTATGACAGCAGACGGCCTCAGTATCAAAATATATTATCCGCTATTTCCTTGCGCTCTGCTGTGAAAGAGGCAGTGTGTTATCCTGGCTCCGCGCTCCATCTGTTTCAGACCCATTTTTATTTTACTGCTCTTAAAAGAGCGATTCTTCCAGTATAAACACGGCTAATTAGGGGACGACGGGGTGAAATGTTTGTTTGCCCCCCGTGAAGCCCTCGAAGGCTCTTAGGTCATAGATGTTGACTTATCTATTGTATATGTTGAATGTGCGTAAGCTACAATGTGGCTATTCAATAGCGGTGGGGGTATAACGCACATCACGCAGTGGCGGTTGTATTACTTAGAGGAGGCTTGCTTGCAGGTTAACATCTGGTGTGACTCTGATGCACATCCTTTATATGTAAAAGGCAAGGAGTATTGGCGATGACTCACTCCCTAAAAAGTATGTGCCCCCCCTGAAAAGTGCGCAGAGCAGTAGGGGCGAGGAGGAGAGAATTCTGCATGATCAAGTAGATGCATATGGCATTGTAGCGACGCTCCGGTTTCAGGACAAACTTGTCTCTTGGGACTGTAAGATCGGGTTATATCACCTTCTGTTGTTCTCTATCGTTAGTTCTCTGATCAACCAATTCTGAACCCTGATTTTTAATTTTTGGTCATCCATTATGGCCACCGCAAATTTTATGTAATGCAGCATGCACTGCATTCTGATTGGCCAGTGCTGATCACATGAGCAGCATTGGCCACTCAGAGAGCAGTACACTACGGAGGATTAAGGTCAGGTCACATGAGCGGAATTTCATTGCGTATTACGCTGTGTGTCAATAAAAGTGCATTGATTGTCATTGATACATTCACACTTGTGTATATTCATTGCATATAATACGCACACAAAAAAAAAGACCGCAGCATGTCCTATTTTACTGCGTATTACATAGATGGCGCCCTCCCTGCTGTTCTTTATGGGTACCTAATTGTGCGTATGTGAAGCATTCATGTGCAACGTCGCTATGTGACAGAGCGGAAAATAAAGATAAAGCCAGGATGCCGGCGTGCATGAGATACGCTGCCATGCACAGTGCAAAATTGCTTCCGTACGCACTGATACGCCGGCTCACGCAGCGCTTTACCGAGCGTTCCTGTGAGCCCGGCCTAAGCACTGCAGATCACATCGGCTATCTGGGCGCACAGCTTCTCAGGTAAGAATTGGAGTGATGACGGTAATGAGAGTCGCCTGCGGTCAGCAAAATCCTTCTGATTTATTTGACTAGTAATTCAGGCAGAGCTTACCGTGTCTTCTGATCAGTCCTCCTATCTGATTGGCAGAAAGGAATTACGTGGTCTGATCCTAAATACGTTTTCAAGTAAGAATCAACGAAAAAAAGGGGGTTCGGTCCGGTGTCGCCAGTAGAGCAAAGTGTGATCGTTCTCAGTGAGAGAAACCAAGTCATCTTGTAGAGATGTGTTTATTCATCCATACATATAACATGCAAAGGGAGATGCCTCAGACACAATTCAGCGGTCCTGACAGAAGACACTGATCTACTGCCACCACAGAGATCCTGTGGGCTGAAGGGCTTGCGGTGACATCACTGCTGTGGGAAAAACCATTTTGCAGTTTGGTAGAAAGTACTGTATACTGGATAAGCCAACCTTATCTTGTAGATATGAGACCGTTACTGGCTAACAAACTACATGATGTTCCAGCGAGCTGTCAGGTCTTCTATCGATCCTTCATCAGGTTAAATAAACCTGGTTTAGATGGGGCCCATATATATAATATACAAATGCAATAAGGACTCCCCCCTCCCCCCCCCCCTTGATTAAAATACAAATGTTCAGTGGATTTAGGCAGATGGTGAAGTGTATTCACACCTTTACCTGTTATCCAATGAAGCCCTTTGTTGCAATGATAACGAGTTTACCAAGTTACAATAGTTGTCAAGTGTTTATATCCCTACACCTGCCTGCAATACGCATCCTCCAAACTTGCTGACTGCGATTTCCCTCCAGAGATGGGACAAATAAAAAATCAATAACTGGGATTATGGGTCATTCAAAGGTCCCAGCCCAACAGCAATCATATTTTCAAAACCGTGAGTTTACCACGGTCGCAATGCATTCACTCCTGTCGCTGTTCAATCCCCGGAACCCACAGAATCACATACCTGCAAAGCTAATCATCTGTTGCATATCATATTTGGTGTCCACTGGTAGATAAATGCATGATATGAAACATGGCCCCCATAGATTCCCTATCGGAGGGCATCATCAAACTACTAACGCCCACTTGTCTGTTTGTATATGAGTGAGTGAGTCTCATAGCTTGGCTCCCTGGCAATGTCATAGCCCGCTCCTGGTAACGTCATAGCTCCACCCCCTGGCACCGTTATGGCAGGTCCTAACACACTGAGAATACAACTAAGCCATTATGTCAGACACAACCCAGCGGTCCTAATAGGGGACAACGACCTACCGCCACCACAGAGATCCGGGAGGCTAAAGGAGCTGTGGTGACGTCACTGCTGTGGGAGGAGCCATTCTGGAGTTTGGTAGTACTGTATACTGGATAAACTGACAGAAAGTACAGGACCTGTGATGTCACCATCATGTGATCACATGTGTGGGTGGAGTCAGGGATCACATGGCCAGGGGCTCATCACTGTATCCAAGAGCTGTGTGTGTCTTGTGTGCAGACAGCATAAATGTAGTAGAGCTGCGAGTGGCGGTTTGTCTAATGTGCTGTGTGTGTAATGTGTATAGTTAGCATGGATGGATGCATGTCATGTAGCAGAGCTGAGTTTGTGACGCGCACGTCACGTAGCAGGGCTGAATTTGCAACATGTGCATGTAGTGTTGCACAGCTGTGTATGTCTTGCGCATATAATGTAGCAGACCTGTGTTTGTGCCATGCACATGTCATGTACCAAAGCTGTGTCTGTGACGCACATGCCATGTAGCAGAGCTGAGTTTGTAACATGTGCATGTACTGTTGCACAGCTGTGACTGTCACGCGCATGGCATGTAGAACAGCTGTGTATGTGACGTGCATGTAGCAGAGCTGTGTGATGCATTGCGCCACCAGATACACTGGTACTATAATTTCCTAATAATTACTAGTAGGGAAATATGGCTGAAATGTTAAATTATGTTTCCATCCACAAGAGCTGCACATTTACTTAGCCTGCCTGTGGTGATGTCATAAGTAGGATGGTGGGACCCAAAGGAACTTTGAAATTACAGGTGAATCCCCCCCCCCCCCCCTATCAGATCCAGGAGTTGCATCTAAATGCAGGCCTGTCCACCTTCCCGTGCTCCTCAGCCCAGGACCATCTGAAACAACTTTATAGACTGGTATTTTCTATTCTTTTATCCCACTTTGTTTTCATACCACTTTGTGTGTGTTTGTAGCTCCTCCCCCTTCTGTAAATATCTCCTTTTGTATATTTTTACCCAAGCACTGCTATCCCTTTTTAGAACAAAGCTTTAAACTTTCTTAGTTTTATGTCTTCCACCTCCATAGATCATAGAATGGTAGAGTTGGTCATCTGGTCCGACCCCCTGCTCTGTGCAGGATCACTAAATCATCCCAGACAGACGTCCAGCCTTTGTTTGAAGATTTCCATTGAAGGAGAACTCCCCACCTCCCGTGGCAACCTGTTCCACTCATTGATCCCCCTCACTGTCTAATATCTAATCTGTGTCTCCTCCCTTTCAGTTTCATCCCATTGCTTCTAGTCTTTCCTTGTACAGATGAGAATAGGGCTGATCCCTCTGCACTGTGACAGCCCTTCAGATATTTGTAGACCGCTATTAAGTCTCCTCTCAGCCTTCTCTTCTGCTAAACATCCCCATATCCTTTAACTGTTCCTCATAGGACATGATTTGCAGACCTCTCACCATCTTGGTAACTCTTCTCCACAAACTGATGAACTCGGAACCGCAGAATTGCAAAACAGACTTCATACTCGCTGACAGGCGAACTCAGAGGGAACTGCAGAACTGTGAACTGGACTCCATACTCACGGACAGATATAAACCAACTACTGAGAAGCGCTCAAAATGCTCAGCCGCATACCTGCACACATAGCCAGATGGAATAACTACAGGATGTACGAGGTCTTAGTTCATATTTTGGCCAAGATACTTAAAGGGGTTGTCCCGCGCCGAAACGGGTTTTTTTTTTTTCAACCCCCCCCCCCGTTCGGCGCGAGACAACCCCGATGCAGGGACGTACAGAAAGCTTACCGGAGCGCTTACCTTAATCCCCGCGCTCCGGTGACTTCTATACTTACCTGTGAAGATGGCCGCTGGAATCCTCTTCTTCCGTGGACCGCAGCTCTTCTGTGCGGTCCATTGCCGATTCCAGCCTCCTGATTGGCTGGAGTCGGCACGTGACGGGGCGGAGCTACACGGAGCCGGCATCCTGCACGAAAGGCTCCATAGAAGAAAGCAGAAGACCCGGACTGCGCAAGCGCGGCTAATTTGGCCATCGGAGGGCGAAAATTAGTCGGCACCATGGAGACGAGGACGCCAGCAACGGAGCAGGTAAGTAAAAAACTTTTTATAACTTCTGTATGGCTCATAATTAATGCACAATGTATATTACAAAGTGCATTAATATGGCCATACAGAAGTGTATAGACCCACTTGCTGCCGCGGGACAACCCCTTTAAGCCTGTGAGGGCCCTCGTTGTCTAATGGGTCCCTACTCTAACAAGACAACTAACCCCAGGAAACCTGCCAGCATGCTGAGCGATCGTCCTGACAGGGACGACCCCGTACTGGAACCTAGGGACCACCTAATGCTAGATGATAAATGATCACCAACTAGACCAAGTTAACCCTTTCCAATCCACTGTCTGACGTCTAAAGACATTCTGATTGAAGGTCATACAGCTCTGATGTCGTAAGATGTCTGGCAGGGTATTCTTACTGTAGATTACTGGCCGCTCTGTTGTCAGGGACCTCTCCAGCATGTCCCATACCGCAGTACTGGCTCTAGCCAGCAGATGGTGCCATTGTATAATGGCAGAACGAGAAAGCCCCTAGGAAACCCTGAATCTAAAATTGCATTGCAAAGGGTTAATAGCACAGGTATGGAAACCTGCACAGACACTCAGCAACAAACAGTGGAAAGACCAGCAGCCTCTAGCAGAGAAGCTGATATATATGAGCAGCAGACCTGGGGGAGTAATCCACACCCAGCCAGCTCAATCAACCCAACCTGTGGGGCTGTACTGCTGGAAACCATGTAGTACAACAGATCCCAGCAGCACAACCTGACAGTAAGTTTCCTTGAACACTTTAAACAATCCATAACCAAGAAGTGTGTAAATTGTGTTGGTTGGTGGAAACCGATCTGGTTGACTACCTGTCAGAAACGTTCAGCAGTGATGGCAGTGTGTTGGGGCATACTAGGCCGCGCAGGGTTCATCTTGCACAAATGCAGGATCCAGGGAACTGGAAAAAAGTCGCCCCTGGGTGCCATACGTCACAGTTGGTAACCGTTGGACCCGTCAACCCTGTATTCGTGACAATGCACTTGCGTCATTCCAGCCTTAATACGAGGTATGAGGTGCGCTGTGGGATTTCCGGTCTCAGATGTGCGTCACTGATGCTCCGACATTCCAGTAATACGGATCATTAATTCCTCCGATGATGAGGATCTGCTGGGCTCCACAGACATCGGACTATCTACTGGTCAGCCACGAGACGAGGCACAGTTGTCCTGCGGGACCTGCAGGCTTCCAGGATCCTGGATTCTTCTCTGTGGTCTTGAGGTTTATTTTCTTATTTATGTAAAACTTAGTTTTTCCATTACTGTTCCAAGCAGTCCTGTCACTCGGCGGCTGTGCCTGCTGCTCTCTGACACTAGAAAGCTCTCTTAAAGGAGAAGTACAGTTTTAAGCAGCAAATTACCAGTTTTTATGATTGACAATTGCCATGAGGCATTCGGTAACTTTTCTCGTTAGCGATCGGGTGCAGATTTTGAGTGACGGAATGATTTCTAAAGCTGAGTCCATAATTGTTGGTTTTCTGACTCCAGAGAGCAGTGCATTGTGGGCGCTGAGGTGACATTGAAAATAACGCTGCAGACTGCACTATTTTCCTAACAGAACGGAAGCAAACTAAAGTCCGCTTTCTGTCTTTTTTTAAAATCCCATTGAAATCAATTGGGGAAAAACATCCTTTTTTTCAGTTTTATTCAGTTTTAAAAACGGAGCAGAGAGACGGAAACTCTGAACGGACCCCAACAGCGGTGTGATGATGCCTACACACTGTAACACCGGTCGCGGGTGGCGGTGCGACACAGGTACAAAATGGCGTGGCGATGACGGGCGGTGCATTTTTTCTATAAAATAACTTTATTGAACAGTTACATAATGAATAAGGTTGCGCTCCACAGGAGGGTTTGTGTATTTTAACGTTACGTAATAAATGGGTAGCATGAACTCACTCTCTTAAAGTGACAGTACTTTTCATCATTGGCATCTTTCGTCGACCTATACCTCTGTTCTGTTCCTCTATAGTTCCTCCTGGCAGTAGCAAGGCACATGGTGTTCCTCTTATTCTATCAGCATAATTTTACATCTCATTACTGCGGCGTAACCTCCACATACATAATCATCATTGTAGCCGTAGGCTCCGACCTCAAATTCCCAGTAGAAGCAGCATTCTTATCTACTGAATGCATCATACGTCTTAAATGTACTAAAATCCAGAGGTCGTCTCAATCATCATCGTGTTATATTACTAGATTCTGTATACACTCTAACTGCACCATTACACCTTATCATTACGGGTCGGTGGAGGGGCCATCCCTCCTTAAGGAGAGCACCCAGTAGGTGTGTGGGGAGACTTACAAAGCCATGCATGCTCCTTTAGGTAATATATGAGAATAAGGAAGATGAAACGATACCTCTGCAGCGCCACCTATTGGATGGCAGCATAAAGAGTCATACATTGATTTGAAGGAATGCTGCCATCCAATAGGTGGCGCTGCAGATGCATTGTTCCATCTTATTACACTCTATTATATTACATCAAGTACATTAACCCTTTATGCAGAACATTATAGCATCACACTGCATATAACATTTCTATGCTTAACCCTCACAAGGCCTTATATTCTAGCTCATTCAACCCGTTACGCTAGCATGTCATTTCAGTCCTGTTAGTCCATTTACCCACCCTGGCCAGGCATGACAAATATCTATGAAACCACCTCTATGGATGAGAGCTGCCAGATGGGACCATCATAAGATAAAAAACACCTAGCTGAGCCATAATAAGGTGGGAATATCTGCAAGCAGGACATTATAGGTATTAGGAAAAACGTCCAGGAGGAGTTTTTGAGTAACATCTATAAGGAAGTATTTTCAAGTAAAAGACATCTACCTCGAAGGCCATGGAAACCTTTATGTTAGAAACACACCCATATCTCTCTAAGTCCTTGCAGAAAAAAATGATGCACTTATCTGTGTTTTGTATTGAGTTTTCCTTCTCGTGGATTTACAACACCTCATATCTGCTACATTTAAGTCTCTGGTGTGTTGCATTCATTCCCAGCACTATGCAGCTGGTCTCTCTCATGAATGCACACAAGTTCACATCCCTTTCCGCTCTCCTCTTTCAGAGGGTGTGTAGCATAACCACGCCCACTCAATACTACACAGCTATTTTTCCTTCTCTATCTGAGTAGCTGCTGGTCTCACTCCTCCTCACTGCAGATAAGTGCTGAAAATTCACCCAGAGGGAATTATAGCCCCCCCCCTGTAATAGTAGCTTTCCCTGCTCTCTCTTCCCCTGATCTCCTCCAAAATCTCTCTCATACAGCCCTCTGTAATAGGTCAGTGGTAATGCAGGGAATGCACAACAGGGGAGCAGAATCCTGAACAGAGGACCCCCCCCTTGACTAAGTCAAAATTTAACCCCTTAACAGCACAGGGTGAACAGTTACATCCTCGGTGTGGGTGGTTTATATGGAGCAAGACCACAAGCCGATCCTGCTCCATACAAGGCAGATGCCGGCTGTCTGCGATATAATAGATACCTGCCTGCAGCAGTGCTGATGCTGATCCCAGCTGTTAACCTTCAGTGGCGCTATCTCACTCCACTTAGAAATTTTAAAAAGGTTTCCAGTAAATTAGAGAAGGCCCCCCCCCTCCTCCTGCCATCTGCTTACATGCTGCAGTTGCTATTGATTGTGGCATGTAAGGGGTTAAATGCCAGGTTCTGAGGTTTCTCCATTCCTGGTGGTTACAGCAGTAGGAGACCAACTGTTTAGGCTTCCACCCTTGGGTGTGGATGCCTAATTTGGAAGTTTAGGAAGAGGACTAGAGGGGGACGGGTAATGCAAGCATGCACTGGCCCTTTAAGAGACCGGATGGGTTCACACGTAAGCCTTACCGGCATAGATCACATAGTGAGCAGATGAGACGGAGCATGAGCATGGCAGAAACCACCCGCGGCTGTAGAAGCAGGAGAGCCGTGAAGGACGCACACTGTGTCTGCTCTTTAGCATCATCGTGTAGGACGTCATCGTGGATGCCACCATTGTGGTGTTGATGACATATATTGACTGTATTAACATCCATTGGGACATCCTTTGCCAGAACAGACAGATGTGTGATTATCTATGACTCAAAAGGTTTTTTTTGACCCTTCAAGATGATAACTTTCTTGGATACCGAAGGAGATTGACCAGAGTTTAATAAGGATCTCCTCCATTGACTCTCCAAGAACTTTTTTAGATGCTAATTTCCAGTCTTGGGAATTGATTCTACCCTGTCTAGTTGTGAATTGGCTAGTATGGGGGTACCTTTATTTTGGAGGCCACCTGTATGGATCACGGAGGGACTCTTTGAGGGACAGTTACCTGATTTTGAATGCCTAGAACGAGGAGAGTCTAGTTTCAATAAAAGCCTTTCTTTGCTCACACGTAGATAATGTGTGTGATGGACGGAGCGTTCCCGACAAACAGCCCTAATAGCAGAAGGAATCCCATTAAAACATGCATGACACGGCGAAACGATGGGACGCAAGTAGCAGATTTCATGCAGCAGAGGAATTGGCAGAACTTGTGGAACGTTAGCTCTTCAAACAGCATTAAGAGCTGGTCAATTAGTCAGTGCCGTGTTCTTGGTATCAGGTTTTGCATGGCGCTTGGCAAGCCGGGATTTACTTGAGTCAATTTTTATTTTTTTGTTTTTTTGCCTTCTTAAAAGGATATTAAGAATTGCAGTGGGATTTATTGTAGGGATTGGCACGATGGCACCTTCTTGGCACGCCAAGTTTGTTAAAATTGGAAAGTACAAATGGCATGAGGAGAAGTGCTTCATAAATTGAAACCCAATGCACTAGTAGAATAGGAGAGCTATTGAACGACTTGTATAATTTAGAGTCAGTTGTAATCACCGTTCTGTGGACTCCAGACCTCCCAGACTGAACAGACTGTTGTACGTTCATTAATGAGGTGCAGTCATGGGAAAGACTTAGTGAAAAAAAAAAGCACATAAATATTACTTTCCCCAATAAGCTATTCAAGCGTAGGGTTGCGTAATCTCCAAGCTAGACCTTCAGAGTAAGTCAGTGGTATGTTTCTAGTGTAGGCATTTGTTGGTGGTGGGTACCTTCTAAGTCTAGGGCTAAGAGGGTACCCACCGGCCCCCTACTCTTCTCCATGCTGTTGGAGTCCCTAAGGGCTCGGTCCTCAGCCCCCACCCCTCCTCTTCTACTTACTGTTGGGGTCCTTCAGGGCTCAGTCCTTGGCCCCTCCCCTTCCAGTCTCCTTGCTGTTGTGGTCCCCCAGGGCTCTGTCCTCAGCCCCCTTCTCTTCTCATCTACACAGCCCCTATTGAACAGACTATCAGGAGTTTGGGCCTCTCTACCTAAAACTGAACCTCTCAAAAACTGACCTACTGGTGTTTCACCCTCTACCAACTGACCTCATCCTGACATCTCCATCTCCGTGTGTGGCACCATAACTCCCAGCACGCCCGCTGTCTTGGGGTCCTATTCAATCCCGATATCTCCTTTACCCCCCACATTCAATCTCTGGCCCGAACATGTCAGCTGCACCTCAAGAACATCGCAAGAATCCACTCTTTTCTCATTGTGGACACGCTAAAAACACTCTCTGTTGCCCTCATCCACTCTTGCCTCGATTATTGCAACTCGTTGCTGGTCAGCCTCCCCTGCACCAGACTCTACCCTCTCCAATCCATCCTGAATGCAGCAGCCAGGCTCATCTTAACATCCAGGCGCTACTCGGACGCTTCTGCCCTGTGCCAGTCACTGTACTGGCTGCCCGGCAAATACAGACTACAATTTAAACTCCCTACCCTCATCCACAAAGCGCTTCACAGCACCCACCGCCCTACAGTGCTTCCCTCATCTCAATCCATCACTCACCCCGCGCCCTCCGCTCTGCTAATGAAATCAGATTAAGTGCCCCTTTAATTCGAACCTCTCATTTCCGCCTCCAAGACTTCTCCAGAGCAGCACCGGTCCTCTGGAACGCGCTATCCAAAACTATCCGGGCAATCCCCGACACACACAACTTCAGGCATGCTCTAAAAACATACCTCTTCAGGGAGGCATACCATATCCCCTAAACCAAACCCCTCTGTACTGGAACATGGACCTCTTGCCCTGTTTCATTTTCTTATCAGCTTGAGAAAGACCGTAAAAGGTCGAAACGTTGCCTGTTTTAAAAGGATGAAACAATAAAGTTCTTGTTCTTAAATACTTTGGAAGCACCTGTTATGCTGCTACGTCTCCTGTACATATTTGGTTCCACTATGAGTGGTTGATGATCCACAACCCGCTGGTGGCTTGGCATAGTGTGCGTAGGTGAAGCGCAATTTTTCCCCCCTGGTTTTGCTTATTGCACTGGGGTGATCTGAGTGCTGCTGACTGCTTTTTTTTCTCTTGACTTTCAAAAGGTTGATGTCCCTAGAATAGATACCAGTTGGGCGTTGGTATACTGCTAAGCGTAGGGCTGAAAACTTCGCCCATAATTCTTACAGGCAAAGTAAAATTACCAGCTGACAATCCAGGTCAAACCTTAACTTTCATGTTGAGTTTAAATCTGATATAATTCTCACCAAAGAAATGGCTCCTTGTATTCCACTGGTTTTATTTCTCGTTTTTCACTCTTGAACCACACAAGTGGATATGGACTTTTATAGGCTGTAGAGTAGAGAGCCATTGTCAGTGGGCACCATCTAAGTGTAGGGCTGAGAAGTTCATCCTTACAGGCTAGGTAAAATTATTAGATGACCAATCCAGGTCATACCTTGACCTTCAGGTTGAGTGTGGCTCTGATATAGTTCTCATCAGAGAAGTGGATTCTTGTATCACCGTTGGTTTGGTACTAGCTAAAGTGAGATGCAGAATCTAAGGAATCTTGTGTTTTTTACTTTTAACCCCCACAGGGAGGTATCGACTTTTACAAGGTTATAGTTACCAGAATAGGCACTGTCATGTATAGGGTTGAAAACTTCACCTATAATCCTTACAGGCAAAGTCAAATTGTTAGATGATGATCCAGGTCAAACCTTGACCTTCATGTTGAGTGTAACTCTGATACAAGTAGATCATTGTACCACCATTGGTTCTGTACTGGTTAAGCAGAGATGAAGAGTTTAAGGAATGTCTCGTTTGTCACTCTTAATCCACACAAGTAAATATAGACTTTTATAAGGTTGTATCCTTCAGAGTCGACAGCGATTGGCAGTGGGCTCCTTCTAAGTGTAGGGTTGAGAACTTAATCCATAATTCTTACAGGCAAAGTAAAAGTGTTAGATGACCAATCCGGGTCAAACCTTGACCTTTACGTTGAGTTTGGCTCTGATACAATTCTCATTGGAGGTAGATCATTGTACCACTATTGGTTTGGTGTTGGCTGAACTGAGGTGCAATCTAAGGATTCTTCCATTTATTTACACTTAAACCCCACAAGGAAGGGATGGGCTTTTACAAGATTGTGGTCCGCAGAGTAGACACTGGTTGACCATGGGTACACTGCTAAGAGTAGGGCTGAGATCATAAGGTAAGGTGAAATTGTTCGATAACCATACTTTCGCCTTCACATTGATATGATGAGTGTGGCTCTGATACAGTGCTCACTGGAGACACGGACCCTTGCATTGTCTTTGGTTTGAAGCTGACTTACTTGAGATGCAGATTCTAAGTGATCACCTGTTTTATACTCTTAACCACCAAAAGGAAATATATAGACTTTTACAAGGTCATGGTCCCCGGAGTAGATACCATCTGGTGATGGGTACATTGTTAAGTAAAGGGCTGAGAACTTCATCCATTATTCTTACAGGTAAGGTAGAATTATTAGATGGCCATTTGGCTCCAACCTTGACTGTCTTGTTGAGTGTGGCTGCAATACAATTCTCACTGGAGAAGTAGATCTTTGTACCTTCATCTGTTTGGTGCTGGCTGAAGTGAGATGCAGAGTCTGAGGAATCTTGCCTTTTTTTTCTTTTAACCCCCTCAAGGAGTTATATCTATATATTTACAAGGCTATGGTCTCCAGAGTAGACACCAGTTGGCGGTGGCTACACTGCTAAGTGTAAGGCTGAGAACTTCATCCATAAGTCTTACAGGTAAGGTAAAATTATGAAATGGCCATTCAGCTCCAACCTTGACCATCTTGTTGAGTGTGGCTCTGTTACGATTCTCAGTAGATCTTTTTACCACCATTGTTTTGGCACTGGCTGAAGTGAGATGCAGAGTCTGAGAATCTTGCATTTTTCAGTCTAAACCCCCCCCAACAGGGAGATAAGTACTTTTACAAGGTCATGGTCCCCAAACTAGGCACCGGTTGGCATTGGGTACACTGCTAAGAACATTTGCAGCAGAAGTGAAGTCACGGATCATAGATGTCAGGATCCAACAAACCAGAGGCAGACATGATAAGAAGACAGGCCAGGGGTCAAAAACAAGAGATAGAACTGCAAGAAGATCCAAAGAAGGTACATACCCGAGGAGATGTCTAGTATGGGAACATATTGAACATATAAAATTGTTTTTGGATCCTCATCCACAAATTATATTTTATGTGAGTGGTTTTACATATCTGATACCATCATGGCTGAGCTTGACAAATCCAACACCGTTAACAATGCGTATTGCAATCTTGACCAATGTGGATGGTTTTACACAACATTTCCGCCATCTAGTTGTGTTCCTGTCATACATCTGGCGTTATTAATCTGTCTTGTATATGCACGTGGTGCAAGTGGTGGAAATCATGATGTATATTTCAATTTCCAGCAGTAAACTTAGATGGAGTAATGGAAGCTCCTCTGTATACCGGGTTGTTGGGGACTACACATGTTTTTGGACATTATCTTTGCTTAGTTGATCTGGTCTTTTTTAAAGGGAGTTATCATGTTGGGTCATTAACCAAGGATCATCGTCAGGTGCCACAAATAGATTTGGACTTGGCTCTTGCAGTCGATCATTCAGGCTTCGTAGCCCCCAAGTGACTCCCGTCTTAATCTAATAAATGATAATAAACAGCTGTCCATCTCTTAACTTAATAAACAATGGTGACCAAACAATGTTTTCCATATATTGCATGAAGTCATAGGAGGGTTTCGAGCTTAGGTCATTTTGGAATAGACCTTTAACTGCCTCTCTTCGAGAGGTTATGATGGACCACTAACCCGGAGAAAGTGTCTGCTCATAAAGCATTCGACCCATTTCCACGCGTTGCATCCAGTTATCTGCCATCTCTCAGCAACGAAACACAAATAACTATTCCCTGTAGACATCAAGACGTCTGGAGCTTCTTATGATGAGAAATCCTGCGCACCTGCTAGGGCCCACCCTATCATAAAACATCCCAAACAATTGTAAACATCCATATCTCATCCTAACAACTGTCACAGCAAAAAATTCATGATCTCTTCTCCGAATTACAAACTTTATACTACCTGGAGCCTCCGTCAAGACAATGTTTATTAGTGTTTGCTCTCCATGACAGTGATGTCATATATAGAGTATGTTTATTATCGAGCCACCTGACAGGAACAATTTGTTTGGACACATCACTGTATTGTACCATGTAAGTCACAGATTCCCAATGTGGGTGCCGCAACCCCAGGCCAGGTTCAGATGGACCGTTCACTCCACCAAAAAAAATCCTGGTGGGCTGGTCACGTCCTGGGGCCACCTGTAACTGTGACTGTTACAGAGAGAAGAGAAACAAATGGACAAGAACTCCAAGGGGCAAAAAATGGCAAAATGGTCAGATAGATCCAGATTACTGTTGCACTGTGCTGATGGGAGGTCTAGATACTCGTGGTCTCCATCTGCCCCAATACAGATCCTTGGGGTCTCCATCTGCCCCAATACAGATCCTTGGGGCCTCCATCTGCCCCAATACAGATCCTTGGGGCCTCCATCTGCCCCAATACAGATCCGCGGGGTTTGCATCTGCCCCAATACAGATCCGCGGGGTTTCCATCTGCCCCAATACAGATACACGGGGTTTCCATCTGCCCCAATACAGATCCGCGGGGTTTCCATCAGCCCCAGTACAGATCCGCGGGGTCTCCATCAGCCCCAGTACAGATCCTCGGGGTCACCATCTGCCCCAATACAGATGCTCATGGTCTCCATCTCTCCCAATACAGATCCTCGGGCTTTCCATCTCTCCCAATACAGATCCTCAGGGTCTCTATCTCTCCCAATACAGATCCTCATGGTCTCCATCTGCCCCAATACAGATCCTTGGGGTCTCCAGCTCTTCCAAAACAGATCATCGTGGTCTCCATCTGTCCCAATAGAGATCCTCATGGTCTCCATCTCTCCCACTACAGATTCTTCTTGTCTCCCTCTGCTCCAACACAAATCTTTGTGGTCTCCATCTGCACCAATACAGATCCTTGGGGTCTCCATCTGCCCCAATTCAGATCCTCGGGGTCTCCATCTCTCCCACTACAGACCCTCGTGGTTTCCATCTGCCACAATACAAATCCTCATGGTCTCCATCTGCCCCAATATAGATCTTCATAGTCTGGATCTCTGCCAGTACAGATCCATGTGGTTTCCATCTGTCCCAATACAGATCCTGTTTCTCAGGAAGAGAGAGAGGGGACCCTGACCGATCCTGCCTCTGTTGCCGATTTGTCACGGATCAACTGCTTTGAGCACTCTCACCAATTGTCATTAGCGGGATTGTAAGCACAGAGTCGTTAAAATACAGGTAGATTTGTACCCAGCTTCCCCAAGCTCCTGAACGCATGCAGAACAAAAGCTCAAATCACCCCCTGATCCGGTCTAATGCCTCCAGCTCTCTCCACACACCAGCTTTTATAGGTAAGCTGGAACTTACACTATGAATTATGAACGCAATTTTCGGAGTTATGGTACATTTTAAAATGGAGAAGGCTCAACTAATAAATTGCTGATTTATTCTAGAAAAAAATGACTGGGAAAGGTAATGGTGACCCGCCCCATGAAAACTGTCTGCCAAGAAAATGTCACAATGTGACACCACCCTAGGAGTCGGTCATGATTCGGTGTTTGCACCAGGAGACTTTACCTTATCTCTAGAAAAAAGACTAGCAGTGCTAAATACTGATATGAACAAATATATACAGAAAAGGATATTACAGTGGAGATAAGGTTTACAGGCATACACAACAGGCAGTAATTAAAATAAGTAAACAAGGAAGGAATAACAGAGAGTTACCAGATTTGGAATGTTCAGTCCAAGGTTCTGATTTGTGCGGAGGCACTGAAGCAAACAGGAAAGCCTTACACCATAGCGTATCTTCGAAGTCTGACACCTGGTTCTTTAGACCCTGTGGTTCTTAAAAGTTTTCCCAGAACACACCTCCCCCCGCCCTCTCTGATGTCATTCAGGGACGGGTGGGGTAGAGGCGTAGGTAGTAGGTACCTGTGAAAAAACATAATTCCCCATTTTAGTCATATCTCCGCAGGAGATCCTCTGGTCAGGAATGTACGTCATGATTTTATCAACTCACTGATACCAAGCATGACCCAGAAATTATACCCAAGTACGCGGATATGTCATTTGGGGGTGTTCTGGCGCCCGCACCTCGATACGTTTTAGATGTGTTTTAATCAGCTGGCCTGCTCGTTGCCGAAAATATAACTTATATTGGGCTAGGACCTTCACATGACCAATAATCTGTATTAAAAGATTTTCTCATTAATCTGACTCTCGGAGTTAGGGTGTCTGTGGGAAATACCAGGGTTGTCGATCCTCACCAGCAGAGGGGTAGGCCAGTGAGGATTCACCTGTTACTAGCTAACTTTATTGCCATCAGAACAAAGAACTTCCTAAAGCCACCTGTAAATCAGAGGCCTGGCCGATGTGAGGCACCCGGGAGAGAAGTGTTGGGGGGTTTCAACTCAACTTTCCCCTTATCCTAAGTAGCAGCTGATGTACAGTTGGTTGATACTTTATCAATACCATTATACCACACTTATGGTCTCCATCTCTTCTAATACAGATCCTAGGGGCTCCATCTTTCCCAGTACAGATTCTTATGGTTTCTGCATTTCCCTTCTGGTCTCTGTATCTCCCATTACAGATCATCCTGGCCTCCATCTCTTGAAGACATATCGTCATGGTCTCCATCTGTCCCAATACAGATCATTGTGATCTAATAAATGCGAGTTCTTCATTTATATGCAGCCTACCTCTACCATAGAGCCTGTAGATGTCTGAGATGTCAGCCCAGTTCTCCAAGAACCCAAACCACTCTTCCTGCATTAAATACTTGAGAGGTATTCCCAAACCCAGAACATAGGCCATAGACATGATAGATGCAGGTCCCACCTCTGAGAACTGCATCTATCTATATACGTGGAAATCCTCGACTTCCATCCTGCCCATTGGCCAGTGCTATTAGGTGGTGAATGGAGAGGAGGTGGTGTGTATATGTGCATTATGGGAGTCAAGATAACAGCTGAGCATGGCTCCCATCTCCCTACCTTCAAAGAGCTTTGTCACTGGCGTTGATGCGTACTACGACCGATGGGACCACTCCAGACCCTCCCAGCCATTGATCTGATCCTTATTATGCTGAACCTAAGCCCCTGTCTGATCACTTGTGCTCGAAGTAGAAAGTTCTGTTTGATCTTTCTACTTCAAAGGGGCCAAAACTTTCCGCCCATGCTTCTCCTTGTACCTTTATATATAATGCTACCCAGTAGGTGGCATTTCATGTTGTCACGTTTTACATGCTCAAATATTTCTCATTGGCACACATAGTGGAGAGGGGCCAGACGGCAAAAAACAAAATGGAGCCGTGACCTTCTACTAGTTCATATCAACACTGTCATCATCATCCCCAATAAGTAAGGCCCACCACCACCGTCTTGTTGGAGAAGAGGACTGCATAACCCTCAGACTGGGAATCCTGGGCTGGGTCCCTTCTCTCACCGGCCCCATAGAAGCTTGCATTGGCTGCCTCTATGTTGTGCATAATATCATTATACATATACACTAAACAGGCCCCTTTATTACCCCCCATCTAGTAGCCTTGGACTCCTTTGGTATTTACAACCGCAGCAATTCATCCTGGTGTAGATTCCACTCAGTGATTACATCATTCTGCAGGAAAATCGGCCCCTGCGGACTGGAAGCTTCTTGTAGTTGCTGTAGATTACATGGCGGTGCTGACATGTTCTGATCGGCTGACAGGAAGGGGTCAGCGATTCATGCTGCTTGTGCCAAATTCTGCCCTCCCATCAGCAACAGAAATCTGGATCCATCTGACCAGGAGCTGTTTTTCCGATGCTCAGTGATACAAGTTTTGCGCTCTTTTGTCCGCTGGAATCGTCCGTTTCTCTTAGACACAATGGCGCTGGAACTGGTCATCTGCTGTTATAGCCCATTGAGGAACAATGAGTTGTGTGATTGGACACTTTATTTGGAGCACCGTATTGTATTCTGCTGACTGTGCAGCTGACCTGTTGGTCAGAATGATTCCTGACATCCTCCTCCGACCCCTTTCAGGGATGAGATGTTTCCGTCCACAGGATCCTCTTTCGCTGGATATTTTTCCTCGATCGCGCCGTTTTCGGTATACTCTCCACACCGTTACATGAGATCTGGATCCATCTGACCAGGCGATGTTTTTCTGCTGATACAAGTTGGCGTATGTAGTTATTGACTTGGGGTTATTCTGGTAGCTACAAATATCACTCTTTACTATAATATACCGCTGTTACATCCATGTTTATAGGGATGACCAGAACTTGACTTGCTCTTATTTTTGTTTGTCCCTGATTTTGCGAAGCTCCGTGGGGCGTTGAGCAATACATGACATATCCATCATGCTGATCGCGTACATCTGGATATTAAGCTCAGTCGTATCCCAGAATAGACATATAAATAGATAAAATATGATCTCTGAGTCACAGAAGTCATCGGTCTCCCCAGGAATCGGACCTCCTGGATGGTGGAGCACAAGTTGACAAGACAACGCTACTCGGCGGTGATGTCACCAATAATTGGTCAAATGAGACTCCCCCTCTACTAATAGTAGAATAAATAATGGGGGTAACTCCCCTGAGGACATTCCTATCCTATGAATTGTTCTGTTACTCCCAGAGTCGCGGGATCTGCCAGGGACGTCGCCACAACTCCGTTCTAGCATCTTGGAGATACGAGTTCATAATTACTTGCTCTGGCCCGTGGAAGCTGTGCGGTCACCGAGCTTGAAAACTCCCTCGAGCCAGGAAAAATCTGCTCCCGTGTAGACCCCCTAGTGATCGGCCAGAGAGCTCTTCAATCACAGCAGCATAGTCATATCGTTCTGCTCTGCACTCGTCTCTATGATCAGCGCTGCAAGGAAACAGAAAGCTGAGCGGTCAGTGTTAGAGGTGTAACACCTGAGACAGAATAGTGACTCTAGACCACCAGGGCATTACCTCCAGTGGTCCCAACTATGACGGATACAGCAGGACAGTCCCAGATTAGGGCAGCTGTCTGGAAGGGCATGCCAGTGTCTCGTCTAACACTGGGTCCTCTCCTCCAGTAATTAAAGGGCTTGTCAAGTTGTAAAACTATTTACCGATCATCTGCAGGTAGGCCATCAATAGCAGATCAACAGGCGTCTGTCACCCAGGAACCCTGCTGGACCAGTATGCTTGTGAATGGCATGCAATACCAAGCCTGACCACTGCAGTTGAAACAGAGATGTCTGCTTCCTGCAGCAATGAACTCGGTGAATGAGCACACCAACCCAGCGAACGGCTGATCAGCAGGTTTCCTCTATTCTTGATTGCCTATCCAATAGTTTACAACTGGATAAACCCTTTAATCCTTTATGTACAGGGAAGGCAGCGATCACTCACAGGTCCTGGCAGGGCACGGCACGCAGCATTACTTCACTACTCCCCCGGCTCCGGACTCAGAGTGATGAGAGTGCGAGGGTGAGGGAGGAGTGAAGTTATGCTGTGTGCTGCAAGGACCTGTGAGTGATGGCTGCCTTTATTGTAGATGAAAGTAGTTAGTGGAGTGGGGTCCATACATCAAAGAGGGGTAGCATAGGGGGTTTCTATAACAAAAGAAGGGCCACAGAGGGGATCAGTATAACAAAGAAGGGCCACAGAGGGGGTCGCTATAACAAAGAGCAACCACAGAGGGGGTCACTGTAGCAAAGAGCAACCACAGAGTGGGGACCTACTGAGAGGGGTATTGGGGGTAGCAGGAGGATGGATAGAGTGCAGAGATGAGTTGTGGCTGGAATATATCTTCATGGCTGTTGGGGACCAAAAAGAAAAAACAAAAAAGGCATCACTAATTAGGGAAGACATCGCCTGTGATCACTGGAGGTAACTGCACTGTAATCACTACCTCTGCATAAAGCTGGTATAAACTACTGTGAGGAGGTCCCTGAGGGGCACTATTACTGTGAGGGAACACAAATAGCATAGTTTAGCACAAAAGGAGCATGACCTAATGTAAAGACATTTGACGGACTGCGCTCAGCACTAAAGGTGATCCCTCTTCTCATTGTTCAAAAGTTGGGACATATGATTTCCCCCTTTTCTTTCCTAGACCACCAGGGATGTAGACATCAATGTT
This sequence comes from Eleutherodactylus coqui, assembly GCA_035609135.1. NCBI lineage: Eukaryota > Metazoa > Chordata > Amphibia > Anura > Eleutherodactylidae > Eleutherodactylus > Eleutherodactylus coqui. The sequence continues at coordinate 516,556,854 of CM069405.1, forward strand.
TTCACTTTCCTGGACCACTAGGGATGCAGAAATTAGCATCTTCCTTGCTGTAAACCACCAGGGGTGCAGACATTTGACACCTTCCATTCACTTCCTCAAACCACAAGGGATGCAAATGTAGAGGCCCAGAGTTAGCGGGGCCCCTCCATAATGTTATGTGTTTGTCTGGTGCAATGGTATTGTCTTCTGATGTGTATTGCACCTCTGCAGCACTAAATGAGTTAACGTCTTGGTTATGTCTGGGAAATGTATCTTATTGTATGTCAGGTGACTATATATGTGTTTGTAAGGACGCTAAGTGAAGGAGGAAAGTGAGTTAGTGGAGCAGTCTTGCAAAGTCTGCAAGTAAGTGAGCCACACAGACACTGTCTGGTCTGTGTGGTCCGGAATGGAAAAGGCTGAAAGGTATCCCTCAGCTTGGCCTGGGACTGCTTTACCCAGGACGTGCCAGTGCTACCAGTAAGCACTGTGAAGGAGAGAGAGAGAGACAAAAGCAGCAATGCACCTGAAGTGAGAGAGAGAGAGAGAGAGAGAGAGAGAGAGAGAGACTGACTGACTGACTGACTGACTGACTGACTGGGAGCAGGATCACATAGATAACTGGGACTGTGGACTGTCTGGATTTCCCCGAGAGCCTCCCTGTCACATCAACTTCACAGAGTGTAATTGACTTTGTTTTACTGTTACTTTGTTGGAAGTTGAAGTAAACGGACATAACTGACCATTCCTGGTTATTTTCAGAAAGTCATCCCTGTGTTTGGACTACTTTATTACAATCTCAGGATTCACCGCAGAGGATGGAACGGTGGCGTCACGAGTGACAACGGACTTTAACGCAACCGTTAGTTACTCTTTCCCTGTGACCTCCTCCAGCAGTAACTCGGACGGGTCCTGGGCTACCCTCAGGAGAGGAGATGGTAGAGCCACCGTAACACAATTATTCCTTATCTACCTCGCCATCTCCCCGGCTGTGGGCACGCTCCTTGGATGCTGCACAAACATTAATGCCTTCACTTCCCAAGATGACCAGGGAAGCGGATATTAATGCCTTCCTTGCTCTAGACCACCAATCATGCAGATATTTGATGCCTTCACTGCCCTAGACTACCAGGGATACAGACATTAACCCCTTCAGTTCCTTAGACTACCAGAAATACAGAAATAAACCCCTTTACTTGACAAACTGATACAGATATTAACCCCTTCCCTCCCAGGACATAAACTTACATCCTAGTTGGGAAGCAGTCCAACCCTAGGATGTGAGCTTACGTCCTATGGATACGTGGGCTCAGAAGCTGACCCCACGCCATCTGCAGTGAGAGTTGGCAGTGACTGACAACCGACCTCCCGCCGCAACAGTGCGGATCAGTGAGAAAACTATTTAATGGCGGGGGGGGGGGGGGGGGGGGCCGATGGGTTGCCATGGCAGCTGGATACCAAACAGTATTGTCCGGGTCTGCCATGGCTTCCGATCACTATTATTAGTGATAATACATTGCAGTGCTGAAGTATCATCATAGATTCACAGGCTCAGGTTTCCTACAACAACATAAAATATGCAAAAAAAAAATAAAAATAGTAAAAAAAAACATACAAAATAACAAAAAAACCTCTTTTTTTGCGCACTTTCACGTTTTTGTTAAAAAAAAACAAAGCAATGCAAGTTTGAACCTTTACAATAAACTGAACGAGCTTCTTATCCTGCGCGGCAAACACTGCAAAAAAGAAAAGCTAAAAAAATGAGCCAAAATGCTTTATTTTTTGTTCATTCCGTCTTCCATGAATACAAAGGGTACCGCTAAAATCTGCAGCTCATCGCGCATTAAACGAGCCCTCACAAAGCTCCGTCCATGGAAAACTAAAAGCTATGGGACTCCAAAATAAAAGCATTTTGCAAAAAAAAGCGGCTTTTATTGTGCAAAAGTGGAAAAACCTAAAAAAAAAATTTACTTTTGGTGTTGTCGTATTCGCATCATCCCTCGGAAAAAATGTATCCCCAAAATATGGTACCAATAAAACCTACAGCTCGCCACGCAAAAAACAAGCCTTCATACGGCCGTGCCAATGGAAAAATGAAAAACTTTCAAAAAGTGGACAAGAGAATTCCACAAAAATCGTTGCTTCCTTATGTCCAAAATAGGCCTAGTCACTAAGGGGTTAAAGAGGTTCTGCAGGATTAGAAAAATTTGTGCCGCACATGCCCCCTGTTGGTAATAATGCCTCTGCATGTGCCCGCTCCATAATGCTCCCTTTAATGCAGCGCCATTACTATCTGGGCCACCGGAGGTAAAAACATACGTGGTGATAAGCTACGCTCCCAGCCACGCCTCCTGACCACACCCCCTTTTTGGTAGGGATGCCCTGTGGTAATAATGTCATTCTAGGGGTGTCCCAAGGCTGAATGGGTTGGGGGACACTGTGTTATGTGTCGCATTGGGCTTCTTATGGTTTTTATATTTTTATTATTTTTGGGGGGCATTTTGGAATCCCCCCTACTCATGACTGTGGCGGTGCATGGCGGTCAGCACGGGGTCGGTGTCCTGCAGACTACTCCAGAGCTGAGAGCAGGCTTACACAGCCATGGCTCTCCCGGTATGTCTTCTCAGAGTTTTTACATCTGACCTTTGGGTCCCACGTCACACAGGATGCGCAATAAGTAGAAGCTTCCCACAGATAAAGTGCAGGCTGACCCAGGATGCCTCTCCAATGGATTAGATAAGAAGGTCACTCAGATAACTCTGCTGATGGACAGACAGCTGCTCCTTATGTTACTGCTGGGGGGGAATAGGCTGCTCAGGGCTATAAACAAGTCATGTAACAACCGCGGCCTGGAAATAGCAGCAGGTGGACCAGAAGGAAGACTGAAGAAACAGATAAGAAGGTCGGCACAATCATCTCAAAATGGTTCATTGGAAGATGTCAATCATTACAGAGGGTGAAGGCAGCTCATCAACTTACCAGTCGACTAACTTTTGTGGCTTTTAACTTCTTTCTTTTATTCTTAGGGCTCATGCACATAGGGCTCATATTGTGGCTCCATTTTGGGGCCTCCGTAGAAACAGACGAGACCTCTACTGTAACGCCATATACCTTATGGTGTTATGATGAATCTTGTAATCTTGTATCACCTGTACAGTTGTGGCCAAAGGTTGACACCAAATTGTTGACACCATGAGGGTGTACATTGTTCTGTGGCCCAGAGTTTAGGGGTCCCCTCCATCACCTCAAAATACAGGTTTCATGTTTGTCTCATGCACTGTCATGTTTGCAGGATGCATCCGTTATGTGTATTGGATGGCTGCAGGCATGATGGGGTTAATGTCTGGTCATGTCTGGAAGATGTATCGTTTTGTCCCTCCTGTTGTATAAAAGAGTGGTCGCATGATTAAGTCAAGAGAGTGAAGTGAGAGGGGAAGTCAAAGAGGGGAAGTCAGAGGAGACGGTCAGTATGGAAGAGTCAGAGAGGTGGTCCGCTGCTCCCGCTTGGGCCTAGTCCTTCTGGAGGAAACTCCCTAGGACCGCAATCCAGGAAAAAAGTGAATGTGCCTGGACCCTGAAAGACGTCTGGGAAACGCATGAGTCCGGAGAAGAAGAGAAAGTGCTAGGAAGCGAGAGACGCGTGAGTGACTGGCAATGGAGAGTGAAAGTTACCGAGAGAAAGGGGACCGACAGATAACTAGGACTGCGGCTGAGTAATCCCCCAGGAAGCCTCCCTGTTCCAGGACTATTTCTAAGGAGTGTTCTATGTTAAGACTGCTACATTTTTTTATTGCCGTGAAGAGAAGTTAAGTAAACGGGTAGAACTGAACATTCCCGGTTCCTACTCAGAAAAATATACTTTGTGTGTGGACTAATTTATTCCCAGAATGGACGTCAGAGTGATCCACCAAAGAGGACTGAAACTTGGAGTCACGAGTGACAAATACTGAACTACAGGTAACCCTGGTTACTATGCCCTTGATCTCCCCCAGCAGTAACGAAGTCAGGTCTCAAGCTACCCCTACAGAGAAGACGGTAGAGCCCCATGACAAGGCCAACCTCTACCAGCTGTTTCCTCGGCTGAGGGCCAGCTCCTCAGACGCTGCAATTGTGGTTATTATAAACAGGTCCTGCTCATGATGACCAAGTCATATTTAGGTTTTGAGTATTATATGAGTATTTAGCACATAATTCATAGACGAGGCTTGAAGACACCATGATGGTAGAAAGGATTTACGAGCCTCTTTTTCTTCTCAGGCAGATAATTGAGGAAGCCCATCTGAACCTCTCATTGGACAGAACTTCTTTTTGTTTCTGCTACACCTTTTGACCTCTTTCTGGTGGATCATCTGGTGTCTCATTGCTACATTTCTCTTTGAGAAGTAGATCCTTTACTGGTTTGATGCCGGCTAAACTGAGGAGTGTCGTCAAAGGAATCTCTTGTTCTTCACCCAAGAATCTCTGCAATGTATGGACTTTCCTAGTCAGACTGCAAGTTTTTAGTCCCCCAAGTAGATACCAGTTGACCGCAAATGTGTTTTAACAGAAATAGAGGCAAAGTCAGGACAAAGCCAAGGGTCATCACAGGAGAGCAATCAGGATGCATCAAACCAGAGGGTGCGGCAGAGACATAATCAGAAGTTGGGCCAGGGGTCAGAACTAGGTTGTATGACACAGGCAAGGGTGTCCAGCCGGATCTCTGGGTGATGCTATCATAGCGGGCTGATCATCATGGAGAGAGCAGGGGAGCAGTGCTAGATGGGGGCGAGGTGGACAGCACCTACATCTCACTCCGCCTGATGCCTGTCATGACTAATCTTTGTCAAAAGGTGCAGAGTTCCCATCAGTGCAGTCCTGGACGGAGTCCCAACATAAGAGCTTTCCATGAGCGTGGATGGTAGACGATAAGCAGAAGGATGGGAAAAGCAGAACATTGTGTACTGGGCATAATGGGTCATACTGGAACGTGTGCAGGACTTCTTCATCGGGATAACATCATATAAACCCATTATAAAGAGATACATGTTGCAGTGTGAGAAAGCGATGTGTCAGACGTGCAGGCAGCAGCAGAACACAACACCAGGGACGGCCCCGCTGGTAGCCAAGTCTGTCACAGATGGAAGCAGTAAGACGCATTTGCTATGTGATAATGCTTAAAACCCCGTGTTGTTCACAGCTGTGGAGCAAAACTGGCGGCTGAGGCTCATCCGAATCCCCGGCGCTCTGGAGCCGAGCCCTGACATAATCAGCCGTAAGATTCATCTACAATGCTGTGCAGATCTGGTACCAACAACCCGGCCGGAGGTGTATAAAGTCAAGGTGTCCTCACCGTACGAACAATGAAGAACAGTCACAGCAGATCCAATAGCGTTGGGCATGGCGGCCCAGTAGGTAGCTGACCTGAGTTGTGCTCCAACCGCATGGGCACACTCTCCTTTCTCCACTTGCCTGGAGGCGCTAGAAAGACACTGAAATTAGAGAGTATATCTACCAAGTTACCAAAGCAGTAGAGATTTTGAGAAATGGTGAGGAATTGATGCGCAAGGTATATTCGTAAATTGGAGAACGTTTCATGATAAATTGACTGGCCCATTTCCCGCGCAATGCTGTACATATATGGTGGAGGTCTGGTGGCACAAGGTTCAGGATACAATGCAGTAGATAAAGGGATCAATCAAAACAATATTTATTTATAGGGGTTTTCCGGGGATAATATTATTAATGACTGATCCTCAGGTCATCAATAGTTGATTGGCTGGGGTCCGCTGCTCAGGACCCCGACCAATCAGCTGATTGTGCGCCTGCTGACAGTGCTGCAATTACATAGCAGTCGGAGTGGAAGCAGCAAATGTCTCTGCTCCAACCTCTGTGTAGTGGCCGGCGCTTGTAACTACAAGCATGGCTCACATCCTGAGGATAGGTCATCAATAGGATTTTCCCTGAAGACCCTTTTAAGAACACAGAACTAAACATAAACAATGCAATAGTGATGAGTTAGCAATTAATTCTTCACCTTCGATTGTCTACACACTATAGACTAGTAACTGTATTGATACCATATCAGAGTAATGGTAATAATATGTTGCTACAATTAATACTCTCTAACAGAAATATTGAGTATGAAAGATAACACGCAATCTCTATGGCCAAAGACCTATACAGCTCTGCCATCGTTTCCTATTTCTCTTTTTATGAAGTATCACAATTCTGGATTAGGAAGCTTTCTACACTCTCCAAAGTGCGGAAAATGTCTCTCACAGTTGAGTCTCTCTCCCAATGCAAGCAGTGATCATTGCAGCAGCCCTACTGGCTGACTACTCCTGTCCCTATTGGTGTGCACACCTAAAGTGTCTGCTGAGGCCGGCCTCACTTACAGTTTGATGAGCAGGAATTCCAACTTCAAACAACCCTAGCAATCCCATAGCATTGTCCACTGTGACGTTCGCTACTCTGCGCTGCCAGTAACATAGTATGTTAGGCTGAAAGGAGACTATATCCATGTAGTTCAGCCTGTTTCCACCCCCCTTGTTGATCCAGAGGAAAGAGAAAAAACCCCAATGAGGCAGAAGCCAATTTAGCCCATAATGGCAGTCAGAATAATCCTTGGATCAACGTTTTGAAAGTTCCCACCTGACTTAAAGACCCGGATCAACAATCCCACTGGTTTTTTAATGTCTATATCCTGTAATAGCATAGCGCTCTAGAAAAACATCTAGTCTCTCTTAAACTCCTCTATGGATTTTGCCATCACCACGTCCTCAGGCAGAGAGTTCCACAGTCTCACTGCTCTTACAGTAAAGAACCCCTTTCTGTGTTGGTGATGAAACCTGCTTTCCTCTAGACGTAGCGGATGCCCTCTTGTTACCGTCGCAGTCCTGGGTATAAACAGATCATGGCAGAGATCCTTGTATCGTCCCCTCATGTATTTATACATAGTTATTTGGTCGCCCCTTAGCCGTCTTTTTCTCCAGGGTGAATAATCCCAGTTTTGGTGCCCTCTGGGTATTCCAGTCCTCTCATTCAGTTTATTAGTTTAATTGCCCTTCTTTGAACCCCCTCCAGCATTGCAACATCCTTCCTGAGCACCGGTGACCAGAACTGTGCGCAGTATTCCATGTGGGGCCTGACAAGTGCCTTATATAGTGGGAGGATAATGTTCCCGTCCCTCGCCCCTATACCTCTTTTAATGCATCCTAAGACTTTATTAGCTTTTGCAGCAGCTGACTGGCATTGATTGCTCCAGTTAAGTCTATGGTCAACTAGTATCCCCAGGTCCTCAGTGCAGGACAATCCTCTCAATCTCAAGGCAATTGTGACCCTGCTTTTCCTGTCTCATCTCCAGGCAGCACAGCCAGCAGTTCCTTACTCTTTGGTGCAAATGTTGGCAAATGCTACAATTTAGTCACAACTCTCCCATAACATCTCTATGACAGCATTACAAATTATGTTGAGTCCCTTACATATTTGGGGTGTATGTACTATATACCTCCTGCAAAGTGCTGTAAGCAGGGGTGGTGCAGACTCTGTAATAACAGCTTACATTCCCCTGTACTATTCTGGATTGAGATAATTCCAGTCCCAGACATTAAAACCCATAAATGCCACAGTCAATGGTGATAGGGGCATCTAAGTGGTTAGCCAGAGACGGAGGGCTACATCTGTCGCCCCATCCCCTGCAATGCGATCAAATAGAACCGGAGCTACAGCCATTTGAAGTGGGGTCTGTAATCCTGAATTAACAGCTGTCTTGTCTGTATGCAGAGCAGAAGGGGGCAGATGTGAACCAGCAGGCAGAGAGAAGATCTGTGACTGTAGGAGAGGTGACATGGACCATTCTTCATGTTATCACCCTTTTAGCAATCAGAGAACATATTTGCATATGAGGGTCTTTTTCCCCATCTAATCACTTCTCTATGCGTACAGATGCTGCAGTCATTGTGAGACCGCAGCTCTAAACCTTTTTTTTCAAAGAAGAGTTTCTTCCCTTAGCCAATATTTATCCAGTATCCCATTAAAAAAAATCCATTAAAGGAAAAACTAAAATCGAAAAAGCCAAAATAGCCATTTTCTGAAACGGTAATAAAAAGTAATCAAAAGTCCACTGAGTTAGTAAGAAAAAAAAAGTTTTTAGACTGTACAAAAGTAGTAAAACATAATACAACCTCAATAAATTTGGTCATAATCATACCGACCTGTACAATAAAGATGACACAATATGTGTCCCCCATGGTGAATGCCATAAAAATAAATCCCAAATAATAAGAGTGGAATCATTTGTTTTCTACAAAAAACCTAAAAGTTATTCAATACATTATACTCTTCGCACACAAAATAGTTTTTTGTTTTTTTTAAATATCCGATGACATTGTGACCGTTAGGAGGGTCAGAGAACCACTGGCTGCGGTTGTCAATAACTCCTATAGACTTCAGTGGAGAAGGCCATGTACGTGCGCCGCCGCATCTATATGTGGTTGTGTTGGGGGTCAGGTGCGGTTTGGGTCACAGATGGAATTTGGGACCCCATGAAATTTCAACTTTCATCTGGTTCTGTATACAACAATAAGCCTCCAATGTAGGACTTCCCACCATCCGCGGACCACCATCTCTATAGGAGAAGGCGGCATCTCATACACGCAGACCACTTGTTGGCCTGTAACTCTCTTTTGCTGCTGGGATGTGCAGCGTGTGAGTTCGGCTGCAGGAAGCGCTGACCTCACAGCTCATTTATTCAGGATATTAGAATGAACGGCCATGAAATTGCCTTGCAAGAGAACAAGAGTCTGTGAGCTCATGGTACATTCCAGACGCAAGTTCTTGGATTGTAGAGTGCTAAATAACTCTGCTGATCATTACCCCCATAGTCAACACTCCATGCTGGTTACGGCTCCATAATCATAATTATATGTATGACCATGTCCAACCAGCGGTGTTGCTGGGGTCCTAAAAGATCAGGACAACATGACCTAAGGCATTTATTGTGCACCCCCCCCCCCCAAATAAATTATATACACTCATTGACAAAAACCATTATCCCCCTAGAAGGAATATATATATATGTAGTGGCTCAGAGTTAATGGGGTCCCTTCTAGAATGTTCTATGTCTGTCTTATGCCACTGTCTTGTCAGTGTCTTATTTGTGGAGTGCGATAGAATTATGTGCATTGGATGTTTGCAGGACTGAAAGGGTTAATGTCTGGTATCTTCTGTCCTGTCTGGAAAATGTATTGTTTTGTGTGTATCGTTTGTGGTCAAGTGGAGGTGTTATATATATGTGTGTTTGCAAAAGCTGCAATCAGTCAGTCTATCAGTCTTTGAGTTCTGAGAATCAGACACAAACCAGGATGTGAGAGATTGGTGTGTGCGTGGAGTATGGAGGAGGCCAAGTGATTGCCTGATGCTCAGCCTGGTCCCGTTCAACCAGGAACTCTGTGTACTACTGCTGAGTACTGAGAGAATGGAACTACTTATCAATGAGAAGAGAGGAGAACCAGTGTTAGTGTTTTTCCAGTGGAAAAAGTGATTGCCAGGAGTGAAAGGATAGATAATTCCAAGATAACTTGGACTGTGGATTGTTCCAATACCCCGCGAGTTACACCGAGATAGAAGCCTTGTATGTTGGGATTCCTGCAATTGTTATCACCTTTTTGAGAAGTTAAGTAAATGGACGAGATAGACTGTTCCTGGTTTTGTTCCTAAATATATTCTTATGGCATTAGAATATTTTATTAGTGTACAAGATCCGCTCCAGGAGGAGGAACGGTGGCGTCACAAGTGACACTTGGACTTAAGGTAACCCCCAGTTACAATCCCTGTGATCTTCCCCAGCGGTGACGGGGTCGGGTCCCGGGCTACCCTCAGGGTAGGAGATGGTAGAGCCTTGTGACAAGGATAACATCTCTACCCCGCTGTCTCCTCGGATGTGGGCTTGCTCCTCAGAGGCTGCATATATATTGGGGCATAGAGGTTCTAGTACCCTGTTGTACTGCCTCTAGCTTTGGATACAAAATGTGATACGGGTGTTCATGGAGGCTCTAGTACCGTGTTGTACTGCCTCTAGCTTGGATACCAGATGTTATATGGGTGGGAATGGAGGCTCTAGTACCCTGTTGTACTGCCTCTAGCTTGGATACCAGATATGGTACAGGTGGGCATGGAGGCTCTAGTGCCCTGTTGTACTGCCTCTAGCTTGGATACAAGATGTGATACGGGTTGGCATGAAGGCTCTAGTACCCTGTTGTACCACCTCTAGCTTGGATACAAGATGTGATACGGGTGGGCATGGAGGCTCTATTGCCCTGTTGTACCACCTCTAGCTTGGATACAAGATGTGATATGGGTCGGTATGGAGGCTCTAGTACCATGTGGGGCCACCTCAAAGGTAAAGGTGAATACTAGATGTGATATTCATGGCCTGGAGGCATACAAGTTCTGTATAGTATCCTGCGGGATATCGCTCCACATTTGCTGTAACTGTCCCTCTAGATCATGCAATCTAGTAGGCTGTTGAAGTTGGCATCCCAGATGGTCCCATACATGTTCTATTGGTGATAAATCTGGTGACCGGGCAGCCCTGGAAGTGTGACAATGTTGTGGGGGCTTCCTTGAGGTCTCCGAGCCGATCAGTATTTCAACATGGAGCTTTTCCATGCATGCGCATGAAGAGGCACACAACGCCGTCTGAATCATCACAGTGTGTGAGCATGAAACATTGTAGGAGACTTATGGAGGTACAGCAAACACCTGTAATCGATTTGTAATATAATTGAAGGTTGATGATTGGATGAAATGTATTTTTAAGCTAGTAGATTGTCATTGTTAGTTAGCTTGACAAAGACCCATGTAAAGGGTCGAAACGTTGCATATTCTTTGTGATATTCGAGGAATAAAGAAGCATGTATAAACTTTGCACCATATTCTGCTGCCATGATTGCCTTCTTATTCTATGAACACGGCCATTGTCAGCACCCAAACTAAACCTGGATTAATCACTGAAAACAACGCGGTTCCCCTCCGTAGTGTCCAGTCTCATCGTTCACGACATCCCTGCAAATGGATCCAACGGTGGGGGTCAGAGGCCATACATGTAACGGGGGCAATGAGACCAAATGTCCTTCAACCAAGCACCTGGAAATGTTTCCAACAGACACCAGGGTGTAACGATAGCGCCCCTATCTGTGAATGGTGGACAACGAAACAGTAGGAACTCCTGTCCTTGTGAATGATCAGATGCTCCTCTCTACTGGTGGTCTGTAGGGGGCGTCTTGAGCCCGGTCACCTTGTGTGACCCTATCCACTGGTCCCAACATCTCCTAACAGTCTAGTCAGAACGGTCCGGTGGGGGACAATTCATGGATACGACCATCCAGCTTCTCACATCCCAATAATGCGCCCCCCTCTGGTAACGGGGTAAAAATCTCTTCTCTGGGTCGTAGAGGAGTCTAGTGGTCAACAAGCTCTACAAGCGGAAGAAGAGGTCACTACACACAAGGGGCCTCCGAGAGCCTCTTATAGGACAAGGGGGAACCACTGTTAGGGCCTCCGGTGACAAGACCGTCCATCTAATCCCCACAACTATCATCATTTACAGATCTGCCTGAAATGGAACTGCAGGACGAGTCTTGCAGCAGAAAGACAACTTCTTCTGGCGGCAGAATTGTTGTTTTTTCTTGGGAAAGTGTGTAGATATCTCTAGTCTCGTCAGTACTGCATCACCTGATCACTCTCTGTACTCAGACCAACGACAGAGAAAGAAGTCTCTAGGTTGCTCTCTGCTGTTCACCCCACCACTTGCGCTAGCGACCCTCTCTTTCACACCTCCTCCGATCCCTCTCCCCAGTGGTCATCTCCCATCTCACCACTATATTCACCCTATCTCTGGCATCTTCCCCTCCTTATTCAAACACGCCATCATATCCCCACTGCTAAAAAAGCCGACTCTTGACGCGACCGATGCTGCCAACTACCGACCCATCTCAAATTTCCCCTTCATCTCCAAACTATTAGATTGCCTGGTTTACTACTGCCTTAGAAGCTATTGTAGTGACCCAGCACACCATCCTGGTCCCCTCCATAAATGTCATACATGTTTGTCCTATGTAAACAAACTGTGCAAAGTGCAAAGCCTGTCCTGTCATATCCAGTGTGTGTGTTGCACAGCTGCGGCGCTTGAGAGGTTAACAGTAATAAAATCATTGCTTGCATGTAAATGTATCAGTTTATCATGTCAAGTGGTGTGTCAGAAGGTATAAATGTGAGTGCCTGAGAGCGGGAGAGGACTTCCATTTTGTCTACCTGAGAGAGTGCTAACACAGAGCCGCATGGAAGCACCTTCAGCTTCCATGTAGGTGAAGATGGAGGAACAGGAACTCCTCCTCAGTATGCTTCACTCCATTGACCTAAAGGACACTGCTCTCTCCTGGTTCTCCTCCTATCTCTCTGACCGTTCATTCAGCATCCCCTTTCTTGGCTCTATCTCCCTTCCTCTTCCCCTTGCTGGTGGGGTCCCCTAGGGCTTGGTCCTCAGCTCTCTCCTCTCCTTTTCCCCTTGCTGCTGAGGTCTCCCAGGGCTTGGTCCTCACCCCTTCCTCTCCTTTTCCCCTTGCTGTTGGGGTCCCCCAGGGCTCGGTCCTTGGCCCCCTCCTCTTCCCTTCCCCTTGCTGTTGGGGTCCCCCCAGGGATCGGTTCTCGGTCCCCTCCTCTTCCCCTTGCTGTTGGGGTCTCCCAGGACTCGTTCCTCGGTCCCCTCCTCTTTCCTTTGCTGTTGGGGCCCCCCCAGGGCTCAGTCCTTGGCCCCCCTCCTCTTCTCTTCCCCTTGCTGTTGGGGTCCCCCAGGGCTCGATCCTCGGCCCCCTCCTCTCCCCCTTGCTGTTGGGGTCCCCGAGGGCTTGGTCCTCAGCCCCCTCCCGTCCTCTTCCCCTTGCTGTTGGTCCTCGGCCCCTCCTTTTCTTTATCTACACAGCCCCCATTGGACAGACCGTCAGGAGATTTGGCTATCAGTACCATCTGTATGCTGACGACACCCAGCTATACACCTCTTCCCGTGACATCACAGCGCCGATTCTCCAGAGCATCACCGACTATCTGTCCGCTGTCTCTAACACTATGTCCTCTCTACCTAAAACTAAACCTCTCTAAAACTGACCTGCTGGTATTTCCACCCTCCACTAACCGACCTCCTCCTGACATCTCCATCTCAGTGTGTGGCGCCACCATAACTCCTAGACAACACGCCCGCTGCCTTGGGGTCATATTCAACTCTAATCTCTCCTTTACCCCCTACATCCAATCTCTGGCCCGAACATGTCAGCTGCACCTCAGGAACATCGCAAAAATCCACCCCTTCCTGTCCGTGGACACGCTATAAATGCTCTCTGTTGCCTTCATCCACTCTTGCCTCAATTATTGCAACTCGTTGCTGATCGGCCCCCCGCACCAGACTCGACCCTCTCCAATCCATCCTGAATGCGGCAGCCAGGCTCATCTTCCTGTCCAGCCGCTACTCGGACGCCTCTGCCCTGTGCCGGTCACTGCACTGGCTGCCCGTTAAATACAGAATTCAATTTAAACTCACTACCCTTATCCATAAAGCCCTCCACAGCGCAGCGCCACCCTATATTGTATCCCTCATCCACAGCGCAGCGCCCCCCTATATTGTATCCCTCATCCACAGTGCAGCACCCCCCTATATTGTATCCCTCATCCACAGCGCAGCGCCTCCCTATATTGTATCCCTCATCCACAGCGCAGCGCCCCCCTATGTTGCCTCCCTCATCTCAATCCATCACCCAGCCGGCGCCCTCCGCTCCGCTAACTAAATCAAGTTAAGTGCGCAGTGTAGTGACGTCATTGTGCCACCTGCGCTGGGATAGTGACAGCGCCTGGAGGAAAGCAGATGCTGAGCTAGGTGATTGGGTTAGGTGAGAATATTATGCATATTAGGGGCTTATTCACACAACCAATATTTTAGCACAAATTTTGTACAATTTGATGCGCGCAAAACTTGCATCAATACGAAATGCATTCTTTTGAATCGATTTATTCACACAAGTGACTTTTTTCCACGCAGCATCGCTGTAAGGAAAAAAAAAATCACAGCACATTCTATCTCCTGGCGCTCCCTCAGAACATCTTGTCCATTGTTTTCTATGGGACCTTAAAACCATAGCATGCTGTATGATGTGCACGTGAGTGTGATGTGATGCATCTCATTAAAGTCAAGTGTAAACACCTGTGAGCCTAACACGCACGTGGGGATCGCAATTTCACAGAAGCAATGCAATTTTGAATCAAAAATGCTTCGGATCGCCATGAAAAACGCAGAAGTTACTTGGTCCAATATCGCACTGCCCCGTGTAAATAAGTCCTGTTACTCCGGTGACTGTAGGGTGGGGAGCCACTGACTGTGCTATTGGGGAAATACAAGAATGCAGCTATCTATAAGCAGAGAGATGGTGAGGGAACACTTAGCTAACTTAAATGAATCCAAGTCTCAAGGTCCAGATGAATTACATCCTAGGATACTGAAGGAAGCAGCGGAGGTAATTACTGAACCCCTCGCCATAATCTCTGAAAAATCCTGGAGAACAGGAGAAGTCCCAGAAGATTGGAGAAGTGCAAATGTTGTCCCTATCTTCAAAAAAGGTAAGAAGGTGGATCCAGGAAACTACAGGCCTGTGAGCCTGACTTCTATACCGGGAAAGACCTCTGTATAAATTATTAAACTGCATGTATGCAAGTACTTGGATGAGAATGGAGTAATTAACCAGAGCCAGCATGGGTTTGTAACAAACAAGTCATGCCAGACTAATCTAATTTCCTTCTATGACAGAATCACCAACTGGGTTGATCAGGGAAATGCGGTGGATATAGTATATCTGGACTTTAGTAAAGCATTTGACAAAGTATCTCATACCGTGCTTATTGGAAAAATGACCAATTCTGGGATTGACAAGGCAACTGTTAGGTGGATTCACAACTGGCTGAGTGATCGTACTCAAAGAGTGGTCATAAATGGAAGAATGTATCAAGTGGGGAATGACAAGACTCCTAGGGCCCAGTGTTGGTCAACATTGTTATAAATGATCTGGAGGAGGGAATTGATGGGAAACTGATCAAATTTGCCGACGACACAAAGCTTGGAGGGATAGCTAACACTAGGGAAGATAGGGAGATGATTCAAAAAAATCTAGAAAAGCTTGCACAGTGGTCAGCGACTAACAGAAAGGTGAAAACAAGGGCAGGAACAATGAAAAAAGCACATACAGAATGAGAGGAATTGGGCTAAGCAGCAGCACATGTGAAAAAGACTTGGATATACTAATAGATCATAGACTGAACATGAGTCAACAATGTGATGCAGCAGCCAAAAAGGCTAACACAATTCTGGGATGTATTAAGAGAAGCATAGAGTCTAGATCACGTGAGGTCATTATACCCCTCTACTCTTCCTTAGTCACTCCTGATTTGTAATACTGTTTCCAGTTCTGTCTGCTCTGATTTATAAAAGACATAGACAAACTGGAGCAAGTTCAGAGAAGAGTTACCAAGATGGTGAGCGGTCTGCAAATCATGTCCTATGAGGAACGGGTAAAGGATCTGGGAATGTTTAGCAGAAGAGAAGGCTGAGAGGAGACTTAAAGGGGTTGTCCCGCGCCGAAACGGGTTTTTTTTTTTTCAACCCCCCCCCCCGTTCGGCGCGAGACAACCCCGATGCAGGGAGGTAAAGAAAGCTCACCGGAGCGCTTACCTGAATCCCCGCGCTCCGGTGACTTCTCTACTCACCGCTGAAGATGGCCTCTTCCTCCGTGGACCGCAGCTCTTCTGTGCGGTCCACTGCCGATTCCAGCCTCCTGATTGGCTGGAATCGGCACGTGACGGGGCGGAGCTACACGGAGCTACACGGAGCCCCATAGAAGACTGCAGAAGACCCGGACTGCGCAAGCGCGGCTAATTTGGCCATCGGAGGGCGAAAATTAGTCGGCACCATGGAGACGAGGACGCCAGCAACGGAACAGGTAAGTATAAAACTTTTTATAACTTCTGCATGGCTCATAATTAATGCACAATGTACATTACAAAGTGCATTATTATGGCCATGCAGAAGTGTACAGACCCACTTGCTGCCTCGGGACAACCCCTTTAATAGCGGTCTACAAATATCTGAAGGGCTGTCACAGTGCAGAGGGATCAGCCCTATTCTCATCTGCACAAGGAAAGACTAGAAGCAATGGGATGAAACTGAAAGAGAGGAGACACAGATTAGATATTAGACAGTGAGGGGGATCAATGAGTGGAACAGGTTACCACAGGAGGTGGGGAGTTCTCCTTCAATGGAAGTGTTCAGAGGTTTGACAAATATCAGTCTGGGCTGATTTAGTGATCCTGCATTGAGCAGGGGGTTGGACTCGATGACCCTGGAGGTCCCTTTCAACTCTACCATTCTATGATTCTATGATTGCTTGCTGTTATCCACTATATTGGCATCCTGCGCAGTGCTCGCCGGGGGTTTGGGGCACGTATCTGGAGGTTGGGGGTATATACCCTGGATCTCCAGTGCCAGTGAAGCCCCCGAGTCTAACAAATACCCCACAAATTGCTCCTAGCAACCAATCACAGCACAGCTTTCATCTTGTATCCTCCTGAAGTAAAATGAAAGCTGCGCTGTGATTGGTTGCTATGGACAATAAAGACAGGTTTTCTTGCATAACAGAGCGGTGCCGGACTTCACTGATCAACAGATTGGACTCTCCTTGGGGAGGCTGGTGAAAAAGAAAATGGTCAAAAGGCAAAACAGGAACAAGCCCTCCGTCTCCAGCTCTTCTGTTAAGTTCAGCCCAAACAATACTCACATATAGTGTGAAAAATAATATGCAGCCGCCAAATAATCCCTAAAGAGACCACAAACCTCACACGCCGCCTTATCAGCTCCGACTCATTTGGCCTTCAGGACTGCAGCAATTAGTCATGGAGTAGATTCCACTCGGTGATAAAATGGTTCTGCAGGAATACCGGCCCCTGCGGACAGGAAGCTTCTTGTAGTTGCCTCAGAATAGATGGCGGTGCTGACATGTTCTGACCAGCTGACAGGAAGGGGTCAGCGATTCATGCTGCTTGTGCCAAATTCTGACCTCTCATCAGCAACAGAAATCTGGATCCATCTGACCAGGAGATGTTTTTCCGCTGTTCAGTGATACAAGTTTTGCGCTCTTTTGCTCGCTGGAGTCTTTCTGTTTCTCTTAGACACAACGGCGCTGGAACTGGTCGTCTGCTGTTATCCCATCCATGCGGAGGAACGGCGAGTTGTGCGTTCAGACATGTTAGTTGGAGCTCCAGTGTTGTATTGAGCTGACTGTGCAGCCTGTTGGTCAGAACGATTCCTGACATCCTCCTTCGACCCCTTTCAGTGATGAGTTCCTTCTGTCCACAGGATCCCCTTTTTTTTCCTCGATCGCGCCATTCTCGGTATACTCTGCACACCGGTTGGCAGTGAGGTCCCCGGCTAGTCTGGCACCGATGCCCGGGCCTCATTGGAAGTTGCTCTGATCGCTGGATTTCCCCATCTAATGTGGATTCGAACTGAAACTTGTCACGTGATTTTATGCTGCACTCTGGGGATAATTTTCATACACGAAGCGCCAATCGTGAGAGAGGCGGGGGCTCCAATAAAGTGATCGTTCAATGTAATACTGCCATATAGTGCTCACATAATGCTGCAACTGGTTTCCCAAATCACACATTAGTACATGTTTAAACCTGCACCAATCTTGTGCCCAATTCACCCGATAACATGTGGCAGCATCCTCCACAGAAGATCTCCTCCATGGCTGAACCCTTAATTGCGCACAATATGCCGCGATATCAGAAGTACAGATTCACTTTAAGACTAAGAAAAGTGAAATCTGGTTCTGAAGTGCTCCAACGGGCACCCTATGCCCTAACGATGCCCATGGGAGATCTTTATTGAATGGCCATCGGACGTCCCCCTGATGCCTAAGTGCAGCCGGACAGCCAGCGTCATCTATACATTAAATTGTGGCAACAGCCCTGCGGATGCTTTCGGGAAGCGGCTGTTACTTTCTGTATAGATGGCACCTGTTGGGTGATTGTTCTGGCGCTGGTTTTCTCGGCGGACCCCGTAACACCAGTTCTCCTCCCGTGCTTTGCGCTGGCTGAACACGATCTCTTACATTTTTTGGTCTGCTCTCATAATTATCACATTTTCAAGCCGTAATTGATTATTTTTGCCTCATTTAATATTTTGCTGGACGGAGCCGCACCGCAGATGGCCGAGGGGTCGACCCTCCTGTTCGCTTCGTTAATTTATGTCTATTGTTATTTCCAGGGAAACCAACGACAGAACAAATCTGCTGATTAGAGCCAGAAGGAGGAAGATGGAGCCGAGTTTGTTGCAACCAGTGCCGTCACATCGCCCCCTGCCCATAGTCCTGGCTGAGCTCTTATTGCTTCTGCACATGTGACCAAATACCCAGCCAAGGTAATCGCCCAACGCCTTAAAGTCACAGCGCGCATTATCACACGGTACAAGTATACATTATTGCCGCTGACAGCCTGGGAGTACAGTGCACATTAGGGCAGCAAACACATTATCAACAGGGCAATACAATAGGAAGCGCAACATTGACATAAGTGAATGTACCGACAGCCAACTATTTACAGCGCGAGGATGCAGTGATGGGCGGTCGGGTGTACCAACAGTCCACATCAGCTTCCAACCCTCGTAGTTTTCAAATTACTACATTAGGGATACATCCTTTGAGTTTGGAACCCCTCACAGCAGAGGTGTAGCTAAAGGCTTATGACCCGCCCAACCATACATGTTTTCTTATATGATACAGGGGTCTTTGGGCCCGCTAAGGCTCCAGGGCCCGGTGGTGACTGCTACCTTTGCACCCCTTATAGCTACGCCCCTGCCTCACAGCCCACTAGGCTGCACGTCAACACACATCACAGCATGGACTGGACCCACCTGTAGCGTTCTTCCTCGTCTCCTTCCAGGCTGACATTATCTCCACAACCGACTGCCACTCCCAGACCTACGGTAAATGCACCCAGGCCGACGATCCGCCTATACCGCTCCAGCACTGCAAACTTCCATACTCCATGACCAGCATCCCAAGACCCAAATCTATGAGCGATCCCTGTATTAGCTCAGCATGTCCTCCTGGGAGAACCAGTTTTCGCTCAATGGAACTGATGTACCCCTTTCTCCTTAGAGGTTCGCCCTCATGTGCCCAGTAACCCTCATGTCAACTCTCCTCAGGTTCTTCATCATGCCTCCTGGCCTCCAGCCTACTGGACAAGCCGCTCTCTACCTCTAGTAGACCATCACTCCGGCTTTACAAGTTTGTACTGGCTCTCAGCACACCGCACTCCTCTCTGAAAGAAAGCCTTAATGCTTCATAGGCCAGCAGCACCTCCAACAGGCACCTCATGTAGGCCATCCGCTCTCTTCTCCATTGACACCCAAACTCCAGATGGTGGACTAGGCTCTTCCTGCGTCTACCTATATGCCACACACCCCCTGGTAGCGGAAAGGTAGGAAGACCAGTAGATGGGAAAATCCAGCTTCCAACGAGGCCGGGTCATTGGTGCAGGACTAGCTGGGGTCCCACTGCCAACTTTGGGGGGGTTTGCCCCACTCTCTTGTTGCTCATGGAGGTCCAACTGCGGGCCGCTTTCCAGAAAAGTAGGGATAAAGCAGTTGTCTACTGCTATCATTGCAAGAGATGATTGTAACAAACCCTCAGCTGTGAGATAAATTAGGCTTCTGCAGGTTTTTGGTCAGAATGTTATTTCTGAGAGACGGGACAATTCTTCTAAAATCCTATCACCATGCAGGACCCAAGCCGACATAAAGGAGCATTCCATTCTGATTGTAACAAGGCTGCTACATAAATATCTCAGACAGATAACCCGTATATTTATGGAAACAGACGACGGAGCGTTTTACAGCCTCGCTCATCGTCATCTTCTCTCCACCGTCCTCCGGCCATGAAATATTCCAGATTCACAATGTTATGATGAATGTGCCTATTGTGAAAATTACCAAAATGACATGATGACAAGAGCTGGAAAGTGTCATGTTGTAAAGGGAATCGGATCATCCGAGCTCAAGATTATCACGAAATCTCCAAAATAGAAACAAGAACAGAGTCCAGCGCTGCGAGGAAACGGGAGGTTACATGGGGCTGCAATTTAAAGGGCCACAACACTTTAGAATCCACAGCTCATCTGAGTCGCATAGTGAGGTTAGAGCTTAAACTACATGTATGAGTGAGATGAACACCTATCTCTTAGACACCTGGATCCATCTGACCAGGAGATGTTTTTCCGCTGCTCAGTGATACAAGTTTTGCGCTCTTTTGCCCGCTGGAGTCTTTCTGTTTCTCTTAGACACAATGGGGCTGGAACTGGTCGCCTGCTGTTATATCCCAAAGGAACGGTGAGTTGTGCGTTCGGACACGTTAGTTGGAGCTCCAGCGTTGTATTCAGCTGACTGTTAAGCACCTGTTGTTCCGAACGATTCCTGACATCCTCCTCCGACCCCTTTCAGTGATGAGTTGCTTCCACAGGATCCCCTTTCGCTAGAGTTTTTCCTCGATCGCGCCTTCTCGGTATACTCTTCACACCATTACATGTGAAAAACCCCTGCGGTTGGCAGTGAGCCCCCGGCTAGTCTAGCACCGATGACCGGCCTCATTGGGGAAGTCGCTCAGATTGCTGGATTTTCCCATCTAATGTGGATTCACACTGACATTGATCCACAGAAAACTTGTCAGGTGATTTTATGCCGCACTCCGAGAGCGCCAATCATGAGAGGGGCTCTAATAAAGGACTAGTCAGTGTATTTATGTATGTTGATTGCACTTAATGGATGGAGAGACACAACAAGATAATGTCCTAAGTTACAGATTCCAGGTCTTCTGGCTGCCTTCCTTACCATTTCCTCCTTGAGGTCTAAGGAGGCCAAGAGAGAAACTTCAAACTCTTACATTCTTATCAGAGAAGTGGATCCTCTAAGCTCCAGCGGGTATAGCACTGGTTAGATTGGTGTGGGAAGTCTTTGGAATCTCCCTGTTTGCTACTCTTAATGCCCCGTAAGGAAGTGTGGACTTTCCCAGCTGCCTTCCCAGGACATGGTCTCCAGAGCAGCCACTGGTTGGCATAATGTGCGATAAAGAAAATGTAGCGTATTCAGAAGTCATCAGCAGGAAAGTGGTCAGGAGCAGGCGAGCCGGATCATGAGACGGAGCAGTACCAAGATAAACCTGGAGTCAACATCCTGGATGCCTGAAGACAAATTCAAAGGCTTCTGCAGGAGCAGAATACAGGAACGAAGCTGAAGTCACGGTCAGAGTCACGGACAAAGTCAATATCAACAGGACCAATGGCCAAACAACAGCTATACCTTCATCTGCAGGCTGCATCCAAGACTGACGAGTGCCACCACAAGCTGACATAACTGGTTGTACAAAGGAAGAGAGTCCGGATGAGATACAGAAGGGCAGTGGCGGAAAGAGAGGATGTTACTGGAGTGGAAAGAAGGCGTCCGGAACCATGGTGCCCCTGGAGACTCTGCTGGAACCAGATGAGGAGAATGACACATACCAAGAAGTCCAACAGTTGAGGTTCCTCAATTGACTTTTTGATTTAAGCTTTTCTATTTGTCTGTAATGTTTCTCTCAGTCTCCATCCTCGCCTTTGTTTCTAAACTCACTGCATATTAATTATGGAATAATGCCTCCACCGTGCACCATTGGAAGATAGCTACTCTAGGACTCAGCATCCAACCTTTTTAACAAGTCTTGCAATGTGACTTGGGATGTAAGCCAAACCTGAATACCCATGTACAGCCAGCTGTTTCTTCCTTATCAGTGTACAGTAGGGTGCTGGTTGGCTGCTTCTTTTATGCAGTTTGCTATAGACTTCTGGGGGAGCCCAGGATGTCAGCCAGTGTGGCCCACTGTTGAGATACAGGGCAACCCACTGCTATGTCAGTGTGAGTTGTAATCCATCTATTGGCTGGCTTCTATGGTATCGTTCACATGCAGACTAGGTTCATCTGTAGTCACTTCTCCCCAATCTGGGCTGGGTTGTGTGGGTGGCTGCATAATAGTCTGCAGCGGACAATTATCTCCTCCAGTCTATGGTCTGGTTTACCGCATTTTATTAGGGTCTACGGTGATTGTGCTAGCCTTATGGCAATTGTGCCAGCCTTATGGCGATTGTGCCAGCCTTATGGCGATTGTGCCTGCTCAGAGGCGATTGTGCCAGCCTTATAGCAATTGTGCCAGCCTTATGGCGATTGTGCCAGCCTTATGGCGATTGTGCCTGCTCAGCGGCGATTGTGCCTGCTCTGCTTATCAGGTACTGTTGACTCTTTATCAGTGAATACTGCTTTTGTTTTCCCTCTCACCTCTGTGGTTTCACTGGTTGACTGGGTGACAAGCCATGAATGTGAGTCTGGGGGTAATATTTCTCCGCACTATGAGGGTGTTCGGTGTCCTACAGACCATGCAATTCTCTCTTCGAAAAAGCTAGGTAAATGAATAATGGAATAATCCTCCACAGCGCCACCTACTGCAAGGTAGCTGCTCTGTGGGTCAATATCTGACCTTATAACCGGACTTACAACATGACTAGGGATGTGGCCAAATCTGAAGACCCATGTACAGACAGCTGGTTAAGGATTCTTGCCACTCTTTGGTGCACAGAACTATTTGGGCTGGCTGGGTAGGGTTTGTATGTGGCGCTGTGGAGGCATTATTCCATCACTTAGATAGCTTTTTTCCCATTGTGTGGTATATAAAGCTTCTTACATCCTTGTGATGGTTTGTTCTATGGTGGAGAAACATTACCCCTTGTGGAGTGATAGACTCAGATTTAGACTCCCTTTCTAAACTTTTGGTGCACTTTTGAACAGTCAATTAGCTCCATACTAAAACTTTAAACCCTTAAAGGGGTTGTCCCGCGGCGAAACGGGTTTTTTTTTTTTCAACCCCCCCCCCCTCGTTCGGCGCGAGACAACCCCGATGCAGGGACTTAAAAAAAAAACAGCACAGCGCTTACCTGAATCCCCGCGCTCCGGTGACTTCTATACTTACCGGTGAAGATGGCCGCCGGCATCTTCTCCCTCCGTGGACCGCAGCTCTTCTGTGCGGTCCATTGCCGATTCCAGCCTCCTGATTGGCTGGAATCGGCACGTGACGGGGCGGAGCTACACGGAGCTACACCGAGCCCCATTGAGAAGAGAAGAAGACCCGGACTGCGCAAGCGCGGCTAATTTGGCCATTAGACGGCGAAAATTAGTCGGCTCCATGGGAACGAGGACGCCAGCAACGGAGCAGGTAAGTGAAAAACTTTTTATAACTTCTGTATGGCTCATAATTAATGCACAATGTATATTACAAAGTGCATTAATATGGCCATACAGAAGTGTATAGACCCACTTGCTGCCGTGGGACAACCCCTTTAATGCCACAGGACAAAAGTTTATGTCCTGGCTGGGCAGTACTTAAAGGGGTTTTCCGGGAAAAATACTATTGATGACCTATCTTCAGGTAGGTCATCAGTAGTTGATCGGTTGGGGTTCATTGCTTGGGACCCCGTCCGATCAGCTGATTGTGCATCCGCTGACAGCACTGCAGTTACACAGCGGTCGGAGTGGAAGCAGTGGACATCTCTGCTCCAACCTCTTTGTAGTGGTCAACACTCGTAACTGCAGGCAAGGTTCTTCTTGAAATCGACACGAGCCATGTTTGCAGTTACAAGCAACGGCCACTACACAGAGGTCGGAGCAGAGACTTCTGCTGCATCCGCTCCGAACCCTGTGTAATTGCTGCGCTATCAGCGTGCGCACAATCAGCTGATTGGTCGCGGTCCCAAGCGACAGACCCCAGGCAATCAACTATTGATAACCTACCCTGAGGATAGGCTCCCTCTGTGACATCATCGGCCCTCTACGATTACATAGCAGAGGGCCAATGGTTTGCCATGGCAATCAGATGCCAAACAGTGGCATCTGAGCTTGTCATAGCCTGGGATCACCATTGTAAGCAGTAGAAGCTCTTCAATGCAATATGATAACGATCATAAGTATTCAGGTTAAAGTCTCCTACAGGGACATAAAAAATTTTAAAAAAAACCAAACAGTTTTTTGCGCACTTCCCCCTTCTTAAATAAAAAAATAAGAAATTTTTAAAAATTGCCAACATATTTGGTATCCTATCAGTAACGACCTGTGCAATAAACTGGACACACTATTTATCCTACAAGGCAAAAATTGTACAAAAATTAAAAAAAAAAACTGACCCAAAATCCTTTTTTTTCATTTTGCTTCCCAAAAAAACTATAAAATTGACCAAAAAAGCTGTAAGTACCCCAAAATAGTACCAATAAAAACTACAGCTCATCACACAAAAAAACAAGCCCTCACAGAGCTCCATCCATGGAAAAATAAAAAAGTTATGGGACTTTGAATGCAACGATGCAAAAAAAAAAATAATAATATAAAAAAAGGGTGGAAAAACCAAAAAAAATATATGTAATTTTGGTATGGTCATAATCATACCAACACACAAAAAAAATGTATCATGTCATTCATGCTGCATGATGAACGCTGTAAAAAAACAAAAAAAGGCAGAATTGATGGTTTCTAATGACCTCTTGATGCTTTGTCTAATGGACAGTATGGACCGTCAGTGGTGGACAAGTCTTCGGCTGATGGAGACGTTGTCCAAGATAAGCCACCAGAAGTCCAAGGACAAAGTCACAGTACTGAGTTGTCATGAACTTCACTGGAAGCTTTAAGAACTCGTCTGGAGATGGAAGACAAGGATCCCCAAAGGTAAGGGGCAAATAGTGATCAATGTGTTGCTTGTAATGGGGAGGCATCATCTCAACATGTTCAAACAAGACCATCAACAGGGACCTTTCTTAACATTTTTACTGAAAACTGTTTTGGAAATGTTTCCTTTTTTTCATGGATGACCCCAGTGCCAGCAAAATATCAAGGAGGCCGAGATCCAGTCAATGAATAATTTAAAAAAATCAAAAGAACCCAAGGAATTAGAGGCTTTTTGGATCTCGGCAATGTCTGGTAACTTACTAACAGTTCTGGGCAGCTCGTAGAGACCTCCTGTAATCCAAACCATTCAGTCTGCACAAACACAGAACTCAATCTTGATGGACGCGGCTTTTTTCATGCATACTTTAAGGATTAGCACTTGCGCCCTCATTGTGGAGACGTCGTTGCAATCTCACGGGCTCTCTGTCATCTGCCGTAAATAGGACTCCAGCCATGTATTAGTATTATATTAAAATTCCCCTTTTTACTAGTACGACATGCCAGCGCCTCGGTGTTTTTGAGCCCCAGACATTGAGAAATGTATCTGCATTTGAAATTAACCTGAAGTTCAGCGTATTTCATGATACAAGAGGTTTAAAACTTTTAGCTCTTGGATGGAAAGTAACTCTCGGCGATCAAGTAGATTTATTGCACCGCATCTAAACAAACAGGCATTGGGGCAAAATACTTGACTTCATTCAGGGTCTGACAGTGTTCTCTACTCAAGTCCTTTGGAAGAGAGAATCGAAAAAGTGGATAAGTTCAAAGTAACTCATGAAGGTTAGAAGAACCTCCAAGGTCTTGGTAAAAACAAAATTCCTCAATTGAAAAGTTTCGCAATAATGGAACTTTATCATCAGTAAATGCACCATGTGGCAGCATGGCCTTATAGGCCTACGGCAATGTTAGAATATGGTGGTCAAGACAATTTAGCTCAACGGATGGGCTATCCCCTCAATGGAAAGTGGTTTTGGTTACTTTGCCCTTACACAGTGGTATACCCATCATAGCAGCATGCTTTGTCACTTCTATGAGGTCCAACAAATGGGGCTAACCAGAGTTATCTTCTTAATTTTGTTTTCAGGCCACTGCCAAGCCCAGCAGAACTTCCGAGCTCATTCGGCAAAAGAGAATGCTATGAAGCAGGTGGTCCTATGTGGTGGCTTTTGACTTTCGAGGTCCTACAACAATAGGACATAGATGGTGGTTGACCAATATATGGTCAATGAAGGTCCAAGCAAGAGGTGGGGATGAGTAAGAGTCCTGATCACAGAAGCTTACAATCTATAAGGAGGAAATACAAGACATGGAGCATGAGTAAGAATCCTAACCATAGGAGCAACACTGGATAATTGACTCTTCAGTCCAGAACAGAACACCCTTGCAAAACACCTTGCAAACACTTATAAGAAGCATGATCACGTGACAAACAACAAGATACATTTCTCAGACATTTTCACATACCAGACAGTTAAGTCATTCAGTGCTGCAGAAGTTTAATATACATCATATTCATGCAACATGAAAGACTTTGATAAGACATAGGCACGAGACAAATGCATGCATACAATATGGAGGGGCCCCGTTAACTCTGGGCCCCTCCACTATCACTATACAAAGACAAACCATAACTAACAATACCACCATACATTGACCATGTAAGGGGTCAGATACCAATGCTACACAGGCGCTCTGCAGAGTATTATCATACTGTAGACTATCCAAGAGAACACAGTACAGATCAGACCCATGTGCAAATAAGGAAGATGGAACAATACCTCTGTAGTGCCACCTATTGGATGGCAGCATTCCTGCAAATCAATGCCCGACCCTTTATACATGTCTTTGGAACAATGATTGGGAATTGAAAACCAAGCCAGAATCCATACATAGACAGCTGTTTTGGGGTTTTTGCCCCTCATAAGTGTGCACTAGGATTCTGGCTTGGCTAGTGAGAAGCCTATGATGTGAGTCGGTAGGGGTAACATCACTCCTTAGAAGAGCACCTAGAAGGTGAGTGAGGAGATTTATAAGGGCATTTATGCTCCTCTGGGAAATACAAGCCAGAATGAGTGGCAAACACCCCGAAACAGCTGTCTGTGTATGGATTCTGGCTTGGTTTCAATTCCCAACCATTGTTCCAAAGACCTGTTTAAAGGGTCGGACATTGATTTGTAGGAATGCTGCCACCCAATAGATGGCACTGCAGAGGTATTGTTCCATCTTCCTTATTTGCATATATTTCCCAGAGTCTCCTCACTCACCTTCTAGGTGCTCTCCTTAAGGAGTGATGTTACCCTGCCGACTCAGATCAGACACAGTTACAGCTAGAATATATAACAAATACATCCAACCATCATTTGTGACGTCTTCTCTAATTGTAAATGCTCTTTTTTCTTTTCTTCTCCATCAGACCCAGACGCAATGACAATTTCTCCAGTATACTGCAGACTTTGCTGCCCACAGATCACTGACCCCTCACTTTGGCAGCCCATCCACAACCTCTGTACCAATGCTAATTCAGACTAGAGATAACACCTTTTGATTTAATTAGTTCCCCTAAATTAATTTAGACCCTAGAATAGACCTTGAAAGAAGTTTGGACCTCAGTGGAGATTTCTTACTTTTAATCAGACCCCTAAGTTTATTAAACACCAGACACATGGTGTTTATAGACCTTAGATCTCTAAAGTAATTAGATTCAAGATCAAACAAAGAACAATCAGACCCTGAATATTTTTGCCCTCCTGGTTCCTCTTCAGTTCCGGGTGCTGTGCTGTTGGTCAAATGCCATACAAATTGTAAATAGGGGGCAGTATTATAGTAGTTATATTCTTGTACATACGGGGCAGTAATATAGTAGTTATATTCTTGTACATAGGGGCAGTATTATAGTAGCTATATTCTTGTACATAGGGGCAGTATTATAGTAGATATATTCTTGTACATAGGAGCAGTATTATAGTAGTTATATTCTTGTACATAGGAGGCAGTATTATAGTAGTTATATTCTTGTACATAGGAGGCAGTATTATAGTAGTTATATTCTTGTACATAGGGGGCAGTATTATAGTAGTTATATTCTTGTACATAGGGGGCAGTACTATAGTAGTTATATTCTTGTACATAGGGGGCAGTATTATAGTAGTTATATTCTTGTACATAGGAGGCAGTATTATAGTAGTTATATTCTTGTACATAGGAGGCAGTATTATAGTAGTTATATTCTTGTACATAGGGGGCAGTACTATAGTAGGTATATTCTTGTACATAGGGGGCAGTATTATAGTAGTTATATTCTTGTACATAGAAGGCAGTATTATAGTAGTTATATTCTTGTACATAGGGGGCAGTATTATAGTAGTTATATTCTTGTACATAGGGGGCAGTATTATAGTAGTTATATTCTTGTACATAGGGGGCAGTATTATAGTAGTTATAGTCTTGTATATAGGAGCAGTATTATAGTAGTTATATCCTTGTACATGGGGGCAGTATTATAGTAGTTATATCCTTGTACATAGAGGGCAGTATTATACTAGTTATATTCTTGTACATAGGAGGCAGTATTATAGTAGTTATATTCTTGTACATAGGAGGCAGTATTATAGTAGTTATATTCTTGTACATGGGGGCAGTATTATAGTAGTTATATTCTTGTATATAGTGGGCAGTATTATACTAGTTATATTCTTGTACATAGGAGGCAGTATTATAGTAGTTATATTCTTGTACATAGGAGGCAGTATTATAGTAGTTATATTCTTGTACATTGGGGGCAGTATTATAGTAGTTATATCCTTGTACATGGGGGCAGTATTATAGTAGTTATATTCTTCTATATAGGGGGCAGTATTATACTAGTTATATTCTTGTACATAGGAGGCAGTATTATAGTAGTTATATTCTTGTACATAGGAGGCAGTATTATAGTAGTTATATTCTTGTACATTGGGGGCAGTATTATAGTAGTTATATTCTTGTACATAGGGGGCAGTATTATCGTAGTTATATTCTTGTACATAGGGGGCTGTATTATAGTAGTTATATACTTGTACATAGGGGGCAGTATTATAGTAGTTATATTCTTGTACATAGGAGGCAGTATTATAGTAGTTATATTCTTGTACATTGGGGGCAGTATTATAGTAGTTATATTCTTGTACATAGGAGGCAGTATTATAGTAGTTATATTCTTGTACATAGGGGGCAGTATTATAGTAGTTATATTCTTGTACATAGGGGGCAGTATTATAGTAGTTATATTCTTGTACATAGAAGGCAGTATTATAGTAGTTATATTCTTGTACACAGGGGGCAGTATAATAGTAGTTATATTCTTGTACATGGGGAGCAGTATTATAGTAGTTATATTCTTGTACATAGGGAGCAGTATTATAGTAGTTATATTCTTGTACATAGGGGGCAGTATTATAGTAGATATATTCTTGTACATAGGGGGCAGTATTATAGTAGTTATATTCTTGTACATAGGGGGCAGTATTATAGTAGTTATATTCTTGTACATAGGGGGCAGTATTATAGTAGTTATATTCCTGTACATAGGGGCAGTATTATAGTAGTTATATTCTTGTACATAAGGGGCAGTATTATAGTAGTTATATTCTTGTACATAGGAGGCAGTATTATAGTAGTTATATTCTTGTACAGAGGGGGGCAGTATTATAGTAGTTATATTCTTGTACATAGAAGGCAGTATTATAGTAGTTATATTCTTGTACATAAGGGGCAGTATTATAGCAGTTATATTCTTGTACATAGGGGGCAGTATTATAGTAGTTATATTCTTGTACACAGGGGGCAGTATAATAGTAGTTATATTCTTGTACATGGGGAGCAGTATTATAGTAGTTATATTCTTGTACATGGGGAGCAGTATTATAGTAGTTATATTCTTGTACACAGGGGGCAGTATAATAGTAGTTATATTCTTGTACATGGGGAGCAGTATTATAGTAGTTATATTCTTGTACATAGGGGGCAGTATTATAGTAGATATATTCTTGTACATAGGGGGCAGTATTATAGTAGTTATATTCTTGTACATAGGGGGCAGTATTATAGTAGTTATATTCTTGTACATAGGGGGCAGTATTATAGTAGTTATATTCCTGTACATAGGGGGCAGTATTATAGTAGTTATATTCTTGTACATAAGGGGCAGTATTATAGTAGTTATATTCTTGTACATAGGAGGCAGTATTATAGTAGTTATATTCTTGTACATAGGAGGCAGTATTATAGTAGTTATATTCTTGTAAATAGGGAGCAGTATTATAGTAGTTATATGCTTGTACATAGGAAGCAGTATTATAGTAGTTATATTCTTGTACATAGGGAGCAGTATTATAGTAGTTATATTCTTGTACATAGGGGGCAGTATTATAGTAGTTATATTCTTGTACATAGGAGGCAGTATTATAGTAGTTATATTCTTGTACATAGGAGGCAGTATTATAGTAGTTATATTCTTGTACATAGGGAGCAGTATTATAGTAGTTATATGCTTGTACATAGGGAGTAGTATTATAGTAGTTATATGCTTGTACATAGGGAGTAGTATTATAGTAGTTATATTCTTGTACATGGAGCAGTATTATAGTAGTTATTCTTGTACATAGGGAGCAGTATTATAGTAGTTATATTCTTGTACATAGGAGGCAGTATTATAGTAGTTATATTCTTGTAAATAGGGAGCAGTATTATAGTAGTTATATGCTTGTACATAGGGAGTAGTATTATAGTAGTTATATTCTTGTACATGGAGCAGTATTATAGTAGTTATTCTTGTACATAGGGAGCAGTATTATAGTAGTTATATTCCAGTACATAAGAGGCAGTATTATAGTAGTTATATTCTTGTACATAGGGGGCAGTATTATAGTAGTTATATTCATGTACATAGGGGGCAGTATTATAGTAGTTATATTCATGTACATAGGGGGCAGTATTATAGTAGTTATATTCTTGTACATAGGGGGCAGTATTATAGTAGTTATATTCTTGTACATAAGAGGCAGTATTATAGTAGTTATATTCTTGTACATAGGGGGCAGTATTATAGTAGTTATATTCATGTACATAGGGGGCAGTATTATAGTAGTTATATTCATGTACATAGGGGGCAGTATTATAGTAGTTATATTCTTGTACATAGGGGGCAGTATTATAGTAGTTATATTCTTGTACATAGGGGGCAGTATTATCTTAAGTATATTCTTTTACCTAGGGGGCAGTATTATAGTAGTTATATTCTTGTACATAGGTGGCAGTATTATCTTTAGTATATTCTTTTACATAGGGGGCAGAGCTACATTCTTCTGTATGTAAGTGATGGAGATAGTTAGAGGTTATTTACATTTCCTTCCTGAATTCTCATTATGCCATAGCACAATTGATAGCCGGATTCAGTGTATGTAAACTCTATGACATCTCCTTGGCCTTGCTCCATCCAGTACGTCTGCAGTTGCTCCTTGGAACTCCTGACCTTTTAGCCCTGTGACATTATCATTATACCGCTCTTGTTCCCGGAAAGAGTCCGCGGATTATGTGTGGATATCCACATGAAACCTATATGGGGTCTGGGACATTTACGGCCGATCAATAGGAAATAGTTTGGATACCTAAACATATTTTCACATCCGTGTCTCA
Source organism: Eleutherodactylus coqui (assembly GCA_035609135.1). Classification (NCBI taxonomy): domain Eukaryota; kingdom Metazoa; phylum Chordata; class Amphibia; order Anura; family Eleutherodactylidae; genus Eleutherodactylus; species Eleutherodactylus coqui. The sequence continues at coordinate 516,588,370 of CM069405.1, forward strand.
AGTATCAGCGTCTGACTTGGTTTAATGCCAGGAAGGTATCAGGATACGTGGCTGCTGATCTCATGTAGACCCCCGCACTCCCTCTCCCCATCTCTTGCTCAGGATTCTGCCCCCCTTATGTTTGCGATCACTTGTAATTTCTCCTTGTCATCCTGAGATTTTGGATCACCACCTCAGCTTCTTGGCCCGGGGCCACGTCTCGGCTCGGCCTGCTGTTCCCAGCCTTCTGTAGAAAGCACGCTTTGTATTTTACAATTGGATCCCGCTCTGCATACGATTTCAATTAGCGTCCGGTTACAGGGCCCAGCAGATGTGGAATGCAGTCCCAGCCCAGGTGGAATAAATCTATTGCCATAAAATCAGAGTAATGTTATTAATTCGCAGCGTTTGGGCTGAAGCTGCCTCGTCTCCCTGATGCCCCTGAAATAAACCTCGCTGACAGCTCAGACGCAGCGGCCACCACGGACAACGCAGTGATAGATGAGCAATAAATAATAATGTTCTGTAATACTCTGTAGCCAAAGCCATCACTTCACAATACATGTAATGGCTGAGGGGATGTTCTGGTGTATAATGATATATCTACAGCTGCTATACGTTATATATCTCCCTGTATATAGTGATATGGAGCATGCTGGTGTAACCTGGGTATCTCCTGTATATAATTATATATGTACAGCTGATATAAGTTATACATCCTGTATATAATGATATGGACCATGCTGGTATAACCTGGGTATCTCCTGTATATAATTGTATATGTACAGCTGGTATAAGTTATACATCTCCTGTATATAGTGATATGGACCATGCTGGTATAACCTGGGTATCTCCTTTATATAATTATATATGTACAGCGTCTATCAGTGATACACCCCGTGTATATAATGATATGGACCATGCTGGTATAACCTGGATATCTCCTGTATACAATTATATATATACAGCTGGTATAAGTTATACATCTCCTGTATATATTGATATGGAGCATGCTGGTATAACCTGGGTATCTCTTGTATATAATTATACATGTACAGCTGGTATAAGTTATACATCCTGTATATAGTGATATGGAGCATGCTGGTATAACCTGGGTATCTCCTGTATATAATTATATATATACAGCTGGTATAGGTTATACATCTCCTGTATATATTGATATGGAGCATGCTGGTATAACCTGGGTATCTCCTGTATATAATTGTATATGTACAGCTGGTATAAGTTATACATCTCCTGTATATAGTGATATGGAGCATGCTGGTATAACCTGGGTATCTCCTGTATATAATTATATGTCTACAGCTGTTATAACCTGGGTATCTCCTGTATATGATTATATATGTACAGCTGGTATAAGTTATACGTCTCCTGCATATAGTTATATGGAGCATGCCGGTATAACCTGGGTATCTCCTTTATATAATTATATATGTACAGCGTCTATCAGTGATACACCCCGTGTATATAATGATATGGACCATGCTGGTATAACTTGGATATCTCCTGTATATAATTATATGTCTACAGCTGTTATAACCTGGGTATCTCCTGTATATGATTATATATCTACAGCTGGTATAAGTTACATATCTCCCTATGTATAATCATATTGACCATGCTGGTATAACCTGGGTATCTCCTGTATATAATTATATATGTACAGCTGTATATAATGATATGGACCATGCTGGTATAACCTGGGTATCTCCTGTATAGAATTATATATGTACAGCTGGTATAAGTTATACATCTCCTGTATATAGTGATATGGAGCATGCTGGTATAACCTGGGTATCTCCTGTATATAATTATATATGTACAGCTGGTATAAGTTATACATCCCCTGTATATAGTGATATAGAGCATGCTGGCATAACCTGGGTATCCGCTAGAGTAGGGGGAGGAGGCGTCTGGCAACACTCTGACAGTGCACCCGGAATCAGTGCCGGGCAGAGGATCAGCGAAGCTTCCATGAGGAGGAAGGGGTAAGTATGTGGGTCCCAGGGGGCCGCTGTGGGATGTCACTATTATACTGGGGGCCGCTGTGGGGGGGATCACTATTACCGCTGGGGTATGTTTACATGTGGTGGAATTGGGCAGGGCTGTTTCAAAATAGACACCGACCATTCTGAATTACTACTGTACTAAGGTCACTCAATACCAGTTGTATCTGGGACCTACAAACCCAATAAAGCTCCACCACCTTTTCCCCTTCATAGAGGTATTCAACCATTGACATCGATAAAGAGACTAGTAATTATTAGGAAATTACAGTACCAGTGTTCCTGGTGGCTCAGTGCGCCACACAACTCTGCTACATGGTACATGCATTATGATCCCCACACATCACACACACAGTAGCTTGATGGCTTGATTCCCACACATCACACACACACAACTTGGCTCCTTCCACAGCAGTGACATCACCACGTCCTTCAGCCCACCGGATCTCTGTGGCCGTGGTAGGTCAGTGTGTTCTGTCAGGACTGCTGAGTTGTATCTGACATAATAACAGCTTAGTTGTATTCTCATTTTGTTATTTTTGTCCTCCCCTTTCCAAGAGCCCTAACTGTGTTGTTCTTCTGTCGGTCAGACTCTGTGTTTTATATATGTTGTAGGACCTTCGATAACGTCACCAGGGGGTGGAGTGATGACATCACCATGGGGTGGAGCATAAGAATCACTCACACACAAACATACATACATACTCACAGACAAGTGGTCGTTAGTAGTTTGATGTACAGTAGCAATCATTTCCATGACTGGAGCATCATTATAACTCAGTTTACGGCATAGTAGTTCAGCCTAGTTATGTTTAAAAATGAGGTAAATGTCAAGTTAATGTTTGCTACATTTTTACGTATGATAGGTGGGGACCACCCATCAATTGGGCATTTGTCCTTTGACTTTTCTTTCAGAAAACTGCTCAGCTGTTCAGTAGCTCTCTTGGACTATAGCAGGCAAGGCATATATACAGTACAACCAGATCTCTTCTTCCTTCTCCTCTTCCTTTCCACAGTTACCTCTGGTCAACTTGGACTACAAAACAGGAGTCACTGAGCACCCATTTTCCCCATTTATGGCATAACTTGCAGATTTTTCCCAATCAGGGTATAACCAACCTGATGTAACCGAACAATGTTGCCAGGATTAACAGAGTGTGACTATTCCACAACTGTTTAAAGTTGCACTACATTACAGTGATATGGACCATGCTGGTATAACCTGGGTATCTCATGTATATAATTATATATGTACAGCCGGAATAAGTTATATGTCTCCTGTATATAGTGATATAGAGCATGGTGTTATATAATTATATACAAGAGATAACCAGGTTATAACAGCATGCTCTAACAAACCAACTTCTGTTTCTGCAAGCAGAGTTGTGCTATCTGCATAACGGAGATTGTTGATGTTTCTTCCACCTATTTTCACACCGGTGTCCAATTCGTCTAGGTCCATTTAATGCATGATCCCTTCTGCATACAGGTTAAACTAGAAGGGGGGGAGGATGCAGCCCTGTCAGAAGTCCAAACCAATCTGTGTCCCCATACTGTTTTCTCACAGTGGCCTCTTGATTGGTATAAAGGGATTTTATCAGCCTGACTAGATGTGCCGATAGCCCAGCTCTTGTAGGGGGCGCCATAAATTGTCATGGTCGATGCAGTCAAAGGCCTTGATGTAGTTGATGAAGCACATGTAGATATTCTTTTGGTATTCTCAAGTCTTTTTCCATGTTCCATCGCAGGTTTGCAATATGATGGCTGGTGCCGCGTCCTCGTTGGATCCTTCCCGCACATCGGGGGGCGCCGCTTCAGCTACTGATCTCAGTCTTTCCTGTATAATTGTGAGAAGCCTCTTGCTTGCATGCAGAATGAGGGCGATTGTTCGGTAGTTGGGGCAATTCTGGGAGTCGCCTTTCTTTGGCAGAGGGATGAAGACAGATCTTTTCCTGTCCTGTGGCCATTGTGTGGATGCCCATACTGCCTGGCACAGCGCTGTGATGGTTTTCACTGGTACTGGCAGCACTGGCTCTTTCGGTATGTTATCTATGCCTGGTGCTTTATTGTTGGCTAGTTGTTTCTTTGCCATAACCACTTCTGACTCCATAATGGAGGCTCCATGTCCACCGGCTTCACCTCATGCAATGGTCCAGGTATGTGGCTGCAGGCATATAGTTCCTCAGTGTATTCCCTCCACCTGTCCTTAATACTCTGTTGGTCATTAGGTTGCTTCCCATTGTGCCATTGAGTGCCAAGAAAAAGGTTTTTGGGCCATCTTGACATATGAGAATAGGCCTCGGATATGGCCTTTCATGGCTTATGCTTCGAGTTGTTTGCAAACTCATTCCGGTCCATTTCCTTATCTTTCCTCAAAATCAGCATTTAGTTGCCAAACTTCGTCTTTATTGCCGGTTATATATCTGCTATATAGTGATATAGACTATGCTGGTATAACCTGGTGTCTCTTGCATATAGTTATCTATGTACAACTTCTATAAGTAATAAATCCCGTATATAGTGATATGGACCATGCTAATATAACTTGGGCTTCTATTGGATATAATTATTTATGTTCAGCTAGTATAAGCTATACATCTCCTGTATATAATGATATGGAGCATGCTGGTATAACCTGGGTATCTCCTGTATATAATTATATATGTACAGCTGGTATAAGTTATATATCTCCTGTATATAGTGATATGGAGCATGCTGGTATAGCCTGGGTATCTCCTGTATATAATTATATATGTACAGCTGGTATAAGTTATACATCTCCTGTATATAGTGATATAGACCATGCTGGTATAACCTGGGTATCTCCTGTATATAATTATATATGTACAGCTGGTATAGGTTATACATCCTGTATATAGTGATATAGACCATGCTGGTATAACCTGGGTATCTCCTGTATATAATTATATATGTACAGCTGGTATAAGTTATATATCTCCTGTAAACAGTGATATAGACCATGCTGGTATAACCTGGGTATCTCCTGTATATAATTATATATGTACAGCTGGTATAAGTTATACATCCTGTATATAGTGATATAGACCATGCTGGTATAACCTGGGTATCTCCTGTATATAATTATACATGTACAGCTGGTATAAGTTATACATCCTGCATATAGTGATATGGAGCATGCTGGTATAACCCAGGTATCTGCTGTATATTATTATATATGTACAGCTGGTATAAGTTATACATCTCCTGTATATAGTGATTTGGAGCATGCTGGTATAACCTGGGTATCTCCTGTATATAATTATATATGTACAGCTGGTATAAGTTCAACATCTACTGTATATAGTGATATAGACCATGCTGGTATAACCTGGGTATCTCCTGTATATAATTATATATGAACAGCTTGTATAAGTTATATCTCTCTTGTATATTGTTATTTTGGCCATACCGATATAACCTGGGTATCTCCTATATATAATTATATATGTTCAGCTGGAATACATCTACTGTATATATTAATACTAGTAATTATTAGGAAATTATAGTACCAGTGTTCCATGTTTCACAATGCGCCACTTACTGATATAATATAGGGAAAGGGATTGGAGTTGTAAGCACAGGGTTGCTGGTTTAGGACCCTCATTGCTTACAAGCACGTGTCACACACACACAGCTCTGCTACATTTGAATCACACACACCATATACAGCTGTGCTACATGTGCATCAGACACAGCCCACACAGCTTTGCTACATGAATGTCACAGACACCACACACAGCTGTACTATATACACATCACACACCACACACACAGCTGTGCTAAATGTGTATCAGATACAGCAGACACAGCTCTGCTACATGCGCTTTACACACCACACACAACTCTGCTACATGCATGTTAAACACACCACACACAGCTATGCTACATGCGTGTCACACACAGTGCACACAGCTCTGCTACATGCGCGTCAACATACCACACACAGGTCTGCTACATGTGCATGTCATACACTGCACACACAGATCTGCTACATGCGCATCATACATACTACAAACAACTCTGCTACATGCGCGTCACACACACACAGCTCTGCTACATGCGCATCAAACACACCGCACACATCTCTGCTACATGCTCATGTCACACACACACAGCTCTGCTACATGCGCATCACACACACCGCACACATCTCTGCTACATGCTCATGTCACAGAAACACACAGCTCTGCTAGATGCATGTGTCACAGCTTTGCTACATACATTTATCATTGGCCTCTACTGGTTTCGGATTTGTGATGTGACCATCATGTGATCAGAGGCGGAGCTAAGAGCCAGTGACTGATCACATGACGGGGACATCATCACAGGTCCTGTCAGCACACAGCTGCTGTCAGACTCTGCATGTTTTATATGCTTTAGGACCTGCGATGACATCACCGTCATGTGATCAGGGACGGAACATGTAATGCACTCACTCACTCAAGGACAAGTGGACATTAGTACATTGATGGAGCATGCTGATATAACCTGGATGTCTTCTGTATATAATAATATATATGTACAGCTGGTAGAAATAATACATCTTCCTGAATGTAGAGATATGACCCATGCTGATATAACCTGGGTATTTCTTTTATATAGTTATATACGTTCAGCTAAAAAAAGCCACTAACAAAAGATAAAATGCACACAGAAAACACTGAAGATTTGCCACACTTATTGATTCTAGGGTAGAAGGGCGGGTACAAACGCCAGTTCCAAGCAGCGTGCAGGAGGAAAATGCTATTTAGGGGACTTAACACAATTGCAAGATAGTGATGAACAACTACTCACACACCCCTGACACATTGGAGGGGTGGCTGCTCAGTATTATACTTGCCACAAGGTGCCACAAGTGTCTGCAGGCTCCATCACATGACTATTTCCCACCAATCACTGATCTCTGAAACAAACAGAAGAGCTTCAATCAGAGTATTCCCCACTTGGCCACGACACTCCAACCAGTACTTGCAAAAAATCCCAAATACGTATGCATTCAAACACAAGGAAGGGAGGGTTACATTTCACCCCTCATTATAATAGGTCGTCCTCGACCTCTTACAAATACAGTAACCCCATAACTCACACACAACTGACAGCAGAACATGCTACAATTTTCAGGTCTACTTAGAGCTAGTCCCCCTTGTTTATTGTAACATGGGTTTTTTTGTAGTATACTATATAGCAGCGTTACAAGGCAATAATGGGATGGTGGCAGCACAGTGTATTTCTTCTGCTGGCACAAAATTACATGGTTTTTCGGTTAATGCATAATAATCTTATTTGAGCACTGTGGTGATATTATTTGCAGCCTTTATTTTGGACACCTGAGGGCAGTACGTGGCTGTTTGGCAGTATTTGGACACTAACTAGCACTGCTAATTGATTCATCATTGTAATCTCTTCACTACTGTGTTCTCATCTGCTCTATTTTTTTCTAAAAGGGAGGTAAAGCATAGCTATAGTTCCAGGTCCTGGAGTAATATCAGTGTTCCTGACCATTCTGTCTCCTGTATGATGGAGTTTTCAGCGGTTCTCCCCTCTGGAGACTCCATCTGTAATTGTCAGTTGCTCCCGAGCTCATCTGTAGAAAAGGGCGGCACTAACTTCTATGAAGCGCTGCACTCCCAACACACAAGTCTGTGCTCCCTCTAATGACCTAGTGGAGAGGGTTAATCAGCATCCTGAGCCCTCTTCCCATGTTTTGTGTGCAGATAGCCTCTCTTTTTCTCCTCTCCTCCTTCCTCTCACAGTCCTTCTACTCAATGTCATACAGGGACGTAACTACAGTCCTATGAGCCCTAGGGAAACATTTTGAACCCTGACAACTAACTTGTTGCTTATGTCGAGGGTTAATTTGTTCAAACAGACTGATCAGTTATGTTGTCGGTTCCGAATTGACCTAAGCAGGAGGAGCGCTCCTTGAGAGTCAAAGTACACATGGTATATGGTAAAACAATGAACTCTGAGTGTTTATTGGCATAGTCTCAGTTTATATAGAAGATCGCCCACGCAGGGATGCGACCTCTGGTAATACAAGGAGTAACCTCATGATACATACATTCATCTGATAAAAACACATGACTTCTATATCTTACAATGACATAATCATTCAATAAACTTTGACATTTAGGCTTGATATATGACATTCAAGAAATAGCTGATTTCACATGACTTTTAGACTAGTACATTAGTAAATATAGAGAAATAGCTGACAACTTCTTTGCGGTTAGGCCATGTCTTCCGAGACATCTGGCCTTAGAACTTCCTGATTCCACTTAGATCAGACGTTTGGCCTATTACTCAATAGTCATGAGTCCTTCAGAGCAGAATAGAATATTTGCAGTAGTCAACCTTCTTGATTCAAATAGATTACTAAGTAAAATATATTAACTCCTTTTTGATTAGCGACATTTATTAATTTCTTTACAGCCCCCATTGGCCCTTATCATTCCCCCATTTTGGACATCAGGAAGTCACACACAGGAATGACAATTATGGGGAATTTTGAGGCTGAGTTGATCCAGAGGAAGGCGAAAACCCTTTTAGGAAAAAGCCAATTATCCTTGTATAAAAGGGAAAAATTCCTTCCTGACCCCAAATATGGCGATCGGAACAAGTCCCAAGATCACAGCCGACATCTGACTTTTTAAAATGTATTACTGTTCTCATGAATCTAAACAAATCTCTTATCATTTATGTGAAACATAAAGTGTATGTTTGACCGCATCACAGTGGGGACAATATTCATATACATTAAGAAAGGTATTTTCCTGAATAACATTGCTCTCCTCTACATCACTATCATTATGCACTATTGAATATATATCGCGAAGTGTCTTTATTGGAGTGGGGATAGACAGTAAGCAAGTCCGTAAAATATCTTCCCCACTCCGCAGGTTGGGCATGCACATGTGGGAAATATTCAGTACGTCTTTTGCAAAGTATTCCCACATGTTGGGGTGTCCTTCTGCCCAAACAGTCCATCTTCTTCTTACATCGACAGTTGATGAAGAATTGTCCCGAAAAGAGAGTAGTCCAAGAAAACAAAGGGTAAATAATACACCTATCCAGACTATCAATGCTGGTGTCCAGGTTGCCATCCTCCTCCCCCACCCTGGGTTGGGCTTACTCTCCACCCCCCTCGTGGTGCTGAGGCGTTGGAACTTTCTTGCAGTGTGAGGCATGGATCCAAGTGGGTTTGCCTTCTAGCTTGACCGAGGTGGGAGTGGTTAACAGCACTTGGTATGGTCCGTCAAAGCGAGGTTCCAAAGTCTTTCTGACGTGTCTCTTTACCACCACCCAATCTCCGGGATTCAGAGAGTGGGATCCTTCCAAACTATCAGGGTCTGGAATAGAAGAGAAGACTAGGTCGTGTGTTATTTTTAGCTTTTGGCATAAATCCTGCACAAAGGAAGTAACTTTATCATGACCCAGGGATAGAGCTTGGGGGTGATACAGTCCTAACCTGGGCACGGAGCCAAAGAGAATCTCATAAGGAGACAGTCCTGTTTTCCTATTTGGTGTGGTTCGTACTGAGTAGAGGGCCAGAGGTAGGCACTCGGGCCAAGGTTTTCCTGTTTCAACCATGGCTTTCTGTATCTTAAGTTTGAGGGTGCCATTGAGTCTTTCTACTTTTCCGGAGCTCTGCGGATGATAGGGGGTGTGAAACGCCTGCTCTACTCCTAAGGTGGACATGACTTCCTTCATTACCTCACCAGTGAAGTGAGTACCACGGTCGCTCTCAATGGTCTCTGGTACCCCAAATCTGCACACTAACTCTGACACAAGTTTTTTTGCAGTGGCCTGGGCAGTGGCCTTCGTGACCGGGTAGGCCTCAGCCCACCCAGAAAAGAGGTCAATGCATACCAGGACATACTCATACCTTCCTGATCTGGGCAGCTGGATGTAATCTATCTGTAGTCTCTGGAAGGGGTACAAAGGTCGCGGAGTGCACTTCCGAGGGGTCTTTACTACTTGACCGGGGTTGTGTAGTGCACAGATTTCACAAGCCTTGACGTATGCCTTTGCCATCCTGTCAAATCCCGGAGCGTACCACATTTTCTCCACCAGGGCTACCATGGCATTACGAGAAGCGTGCACCTTTCCATGAGCCAAAAGGGCCATACTAGGATAGGCAGCCGCAGGTAAACACATACGGAAACCCATCATCCAACCTTCATTTCCTTTTACTGCCCCTGCACTTGCCCAGCGCTCCTGCTCTTGCCCTGAGGGGAGTAGGTCCACCTCCTTCTGTGGTGGGACAGAGAGGGTCTGGTCCTTGGCAGGGGGATCAGGATCCTCCTCTGCTGGGCAGGACCTGGTCTGAACTCTGCACACGGGTGCCCTCCAGTCCAGCAGGGCTGCAGCCTTTGCTGCTCCGTCTGCCTTCTCGTTGCCTCTGCTTTCCAAGGAGTCCCCTTGGGTGTGTGCCTTTACCTTTATTATGGCTACCTGCTTCGGGAGCATGATAGCTGACATTAAACTACTTACTGCCTCACCATTCTTTATCGGTCTGCCTTGAGCTGTTAGGAAGCTCCGCGCGCGCCAAATCGGCCCATAGTCATGCGCAACGCCAAACGCGTACCTGGAGTCCGTGTAGATATTAGCAGTGACTCCCCGGGCTAACTTGCAGGCCTCGGTCAGAGCGCACAGCTCCGCTTCCTGTGCTGACATATGTGGGGGCAAGGCGCGGCCTATCAGTACTTCATTCATTGATACTACAGCAAACCCTGTCACAAATCTGCCCATCTCATTCTGGTATCGTGATCCATCCACAAACATTTCAAGGTGGGGGTTCAGGAGAGGCTTATCTGTGACATGAGCAAATCCAGCTGTCTCCTGCTCCATCAGAGCAGCACAGTCATGCTGGTGCTCGGTGTCAAAAGCTTCCTCTTCGCCTAGGGAATTGACAAAAAGTTGATCCCCTGTGCTTACTCCCCCTTTTGAATCAGTGTCACCTAATGGCAGTAAGGTGGCCGGATTCAAAGTTGTGCAACGTTGAAATGAGACATTGGATGAAGAGTGTACTGCAAGTTCCATTTTGACCTGTCTAGCAAGAGAAAGATGTCTACGGCTCACCTGTGTCAGAATTCCATGTACGTCATGGGGCGTGAGGACCACAAGAGGGTAGTCTAGGACCACCTCAGAAGCTTTCTCAAGTAGTGCTTGTACAGCCAGAACTGCTCTTACACAGGAGGGTGAACCCCTGGCTACTGCATCAAGATGTGCACTGTAGTATGCTACAGGGCGCTTTTTGTCACCATGCTCTTGTGTGAGGACGGCAGTAGCATGTCCCGCCATCTCAGTCACGAACATCTGGAAGGGTTTATCATAGTCTGGCAGGCCCAGTGCTGGAGCACTGGTAATCTGTATTTTCAGCTGATGGAAAGCTGACTCGGCTTCCGGGGACAAAGCAAATGGCTTTGAACTCAGGCAGTCGTACAGAGGCTGCATGGTCATGGAGGCAGAGCGAATCCACGGCCGACAATATGAAACTAACCCCAGAAATGTCCGCAACTGAGCATGGGAGGTAGGGAGTGGCATGTCCTCCACCACCTTGGTACGTTCTGGCGTGAGGTGTTTTGTACCAGGACCTAGGCAGTGACCAAGAAACACAACATGAGATTTGCAAAACTGTAATTTGTCTTTACTGGCTTTACACCCGCTGTCTGCAAGAAAACAAAGGAGGCTGAGTGAAGCCGCAACACAGGTGGGTCTGTCCGGTGCACAGAGTAGGAGATCATCAACATACTGAAGCAGGGCCACACCTGGTGGGACCGTCCATGCATCAAGTACAAGCCTCATACATCGGGTGAATTGATTTGGGCTGTTTTGTGCCCCTTGTGGTAGGACAGTCCAGCAGTACTGTTTTCCTCGGAACGTGAAGGCGAACAGGTACTGGCAATCGGGGTGGATCGGGACGGACATAAATGCATTGGCGAGATCGATCAGAGTGTACCAACAGGTTCCGGATGGTATGGTGGACAACAGAGTGTAAGGGTTGGGGACTAAAGGTGTTTCTAGGATGGTCACCTTATTGATTTCTCTTAGATCGTGAACCATCCGGTAGGTATCAGGTTCGCCTTTCTTCCCTTTCTTTTTAACTGGGAAGAGTGGCGTGTTAGCGGGTGAGACGCAAGGTTTTAAAGCATTCAAGGCACATAACTCTGTAATAGTGGAGGCTATTGCGTCTTCCTGTGCCATGGCTAGGGGATATTGGCGGATCATGGGGGCTTTTTCCCCATCTTTGAGATATACCATGACTGGGGGTACGTGGAGATGGCCCAAGTCTGTCTTCCCTTTTGCCCAAAGGGTCTCTGGCACTGCTGAGAGAACCTGTGTATCTTCTGGGGTCAACACATATACAGTACAAGAAGGAGGCGGAGTGACCAAGTCTGCTGCCATGAGACAGAATACTTGGTGGTCGGCCGCAGAGGTACTGACATGAGCCTCACCGGAAGGATGGAGCTGAATACAGCACCCCAGGGGTCCCATCACATCGGTTCCCATGATGCAATCCCCAGCGGGTGACACCAGGAAGCGAGTGAGGACTCGTGACCCTTGAAAAGAGACTTCTATGGGCTCGGTCTCACGCATGGGTGTTGGTTCACCGGACACTCCAACGGCTATGGCTATGGAGTCTGAGAGGGGAATACTAAGATCGTTGACTTGTGAGGTACTGACACATGATTTAGTAGCCCCTGTGTCAATTAAAAAGGGCACCTCCTTCCCCTGGATTTTTAGAGGCTGAAAAATTTGTGGCCCACGTGCGTCAGTAACTATAAGGGACACGGGGGAAGGAGTGCCAGACCTTCATTGGTAATTGGTATACCCTCTGTTTCCCTGTGGGCGGGATGATGTGGTATTGGCCGTACTTCCCTGTTGCCCTCTTTCGTCTGACATGTTCTGTCTAGGGCGTTTAGGGGCTCTACAATTACGGGCCAAGTGTCCAGTCTTCCCGCAGTTATAACACTTACGGGTCTCCCGCCTGGGGTCGTTAAGTCGGACTGTGTCCCCCTCCATGGTGTAATGTTTAATCATAACACTCTTTGCGTGGTCTTCTGTATCCATGACAAATCCTACAGCTTTCTTATATAGATCACGCGGTTTGGCCTGTCGCCAATCGGGGGTACATGCTTTAACGCGTTCAGACAGGCGCTTATCTATTCCTTGCATAAAGGCTTCACAAAAAGCAGCATTACGTATTGCTTTTGGACAATCATATAAACCCAGATCTCTGCCAACTTCCTCTAAACGGCCAAAGTAACATTCAATAGACTCGCCCTTGTTCTGTCTACACTGGGTTAGGGCTGTACGTCTCTCTTGGGCTTTATCCTTAAACCAGGTCTTAACCTTGTCAACATATTGAGTACCACTAAGTAATGTCTGGGGGTCATCTGGGCGATCTTCAAGACCACAAAATTGAGCAATACTATTGTAAAGGCCCAGAGGACATTTTACATTCATAAGACATTCCATATCTGTCCAAGTGGCAGAGTAGTTTTTCTGTATGACTTCCAACTTTCTATGGAAAGCTGCTGGCTCTGTCTGGGGATCGGGCAGTTGCTGACACAGTGCCATCTGGTCTGTGGCGCTCCAGGGTCGCCATGTAGTGACTGTAGACCCGGGAGTTGGTCTATGTGCGTCCGTAGGTCTGTCATTAGAAGACGATGGTCTGTCAGTGTCCTCTTGTCTGACCGTGCCCAATGGTGGACTCGGTCTGTTTGTTTCTCTATAATGGGTAGTGGAGGTTGTAACTGGGAATAAGGGAATCGGTTGTCTACACTGATCCCTGGGACGTGGAGTCCCACATACTGTACAGAGTTCTTTAAAACAGGCATTCTGTTGACCACAACGTGGACAGTCCCAAGCCGGACCTCTATTTACTTCAGGGCCCGGGGATCCTGATTGAGGGCTGTATGGAGGTGTATCCATCTGGGCAGTAGCCTGTGGATACGTAGGAGGCAACGGCGGCAAATTGGGATACAGAGAATTAAAGGGATTATTTGGAGACATTGGTGGAACGGCCGGGACGACAGGAGAGACTAATGGAACCGTAGGGGTTTCCATGGGAACGTCTATTGGTGGCCGGGGCATAGGACAATAAACTAAAATGCCCTTGCCTCGGGACTCGGAGTCCCAGTGTTCGTCTTCTGCTGTTTTAGAGCAGTCCAGGATAGCCTTCATGCCTTTTTCCAAACCCTTATTTCTTATTTCCTTTCTATGCTTATCCTCATATTGTGACCAAAATTCATAATTGAATGTTCCCGCCTTCTTGAGGCCTATACGTTTGTAAACTTTATAGGCTTGTCTGCAAATGTCCTCCCCTTCTCTATCTTTAATTATCTCAATAGGAGTCTGATATATCTTAGATTGTTCAGAACCCATCTTGACCACTTCCGACTATTCTTCACTAAGTATACAGGACGTATATTTCACACAGTAAACTAAGATAATCACTGAGACTATCTGGGAACACACAGTTCCCTGTCCCGGAATAGATTTACAGAACTAAAACGTGGTCAACTTCAAACACTAGGATTCAGGGGAGACCAGACTTCGCCTCTTAGGGAACTTTTAGTAATATTATAACAGATCCAGAGTAACAATATGACTGCCAGAAATGAGACTATAATAATGACAATTATTTCAATCTCCAATACAGACAACATGACTCTTTAAGTCCCAATGAGTGAGTTCTTCCGTCTAGGACAGTTAAATGAACTTATTCACTCTAAAATATGGACGGGGCAGAAAATATAGGAAACAGGCAACAACATACCTCTAGTCCGTTAGAGACACACAGATCAAAAGAATCCAGACTGTATAATAGTAAGATAAGCTCTTACCTGTTACACCGGTGTTTTTAGTCTGGGGTCTCCGAATCCAGTATCCACGTCAACGGGCCAGGAGTTTGTTTCAGTCTACTGGTTGCGATGTCCCGTAAAGGTAAGCCCCGCCCCACGTTGGGCGCCAAGAACTGTCGAGGGTTAATTTGTTCAAACAGACTGATCAGTTATGTTGTCGGTTCCGAATTGACCTAAGCAGGAGGAGCGCTCCTTGAGAGTCAAAGTACACATGGTATATGGTAAAACAATGAACTCTGAGTGTTTATTGGCATAGTCTCAGTTTATATAGAAGATCGCCCACGCAGGGATGCGACCTCTGGTAATACAAGGAGTAACCTCATGATACATACATTCATCTGATAAAAACACATGACTTCTATATCTTACAATGACATAATCATTCAATAAACTTTGACATTTAGGCTTGATATATGACATTCAAGAAATAGCTGATTTCACATGACTTTTAGACTAGTACATTAGTAAATATAGAGAAATAGCTGACAACTTCTTTGCGGTTAGGCCATGTCTTCCGAGACATCTGGCCTTAGAACTTCCTGATTCCACTTAGATCAGACGTTTGGCCTATTACTCAATAGTCATGAGTCCTTCAGAGCAGAATAGAATATTTGCAGTAGTCAACCTTCTTGATTCAAATAGATTACTAAGTAAAATATATTAACTCCTTTTTGATTAGCGACATTTATTAATTTCTTTACAGCCCCCATTGGCCCTTATCACTTAGATGCTTGGGTCATTATAGTATAGCTATATTGAGTGACTCACATGTGACTTTCTCTGTGGTTCTAGTCATTCGTTTCAATATGTATTCTCTATCCGACCAGACCACCATGATGACTTTTTTCACCTGCAATTCATAATTTAAGTAAGACAGTTTTGGCTCCTGAATTTTTGAGCACATCCTCACCTTTCTCTGACTGTACACAAACAGTCCAACCAGTCTCCAAGATGGTATTATTGCCTCTCATAGTAAGAATATCCCTATTCTGTTTTAGTACCCTCTTTTGATCCCATGCAGTAATAGTGTCACCATTACACCCCCATATAATAATTGCCGTATTTAAGTCCCATGTAGTAATATTTTCCCCATTGTGTCCCCATACTATAATTGCTTTCTATATGTACGACATGGTAATAGTGTTCCCTTTGTGACTCTATATAGTAAGTGCACCCAGTATTCCCCAGTATAAATAGTGCTCCCATCATGGCCCCATATAAAAATAGTGTCCCCATTATGGCCCCATGTAGAAAAAAGCTAAAAATCATCTCACCCCATTCCTACAACTAGGAACCAGATCCTTTTCTTGCAGCCTGACGCCTGGTGCAACTGGTGCAATGCTTTATTATCAATACATTGCCTACACTTCCCAGAAGCCAGGCCACGCCTGAGTCTCAGCCATGTTAGCAGCTGGGCAGGAGCGGCCAACTCTCTCCACTACCTGAATTTTCAACTGGATCCAGTAGAAAGTGTTGCTCGCCTGGGGATGCAGGCAGACTCCCTTCCTCACCAGGCCCAGGCATGGTCACACCGAATGTGACTATGATCATTATGTCCCTAATGACATATAGGTCAAGAGGGGTGTCGTTTCTCCTTAAGGAGAGTACCTAAAAAGTGTGTGGAGACACCTAGGGGGTGAGTGGGTCGGGGGATGCCATCGTCTCTCCCCAAGAAGGGCACCCAGAAGCGGTGTGAGAAGACACCTAGGAAGTGAATGAGGAGACTAATATCATATGGCCATGCACGCTCCTCTGGGTAATTTATGCAAATAAGGAAGCTGGAATAATACCTCTGCAGTGCCACCTATTGGATGGCAGCATTCCTGCAGACCCTTTATAATCCCTCAGTGAGAAGCTCATGCCTCATAGAGATCCGTTTTTTTTTTTAGTGAATGAAGAGATTTTGAGCAACTACCGAAAATATAGCAGCCAGGTAGAGGGGGACAGAAGTATCGGATAGTTGGGGAACATTTTTCCTTGATGAGATGTATTACAAAGTTTATTAGCTTTTTGTTCACTACTGATTTACGGAAAAAATGTGAACCCTAAATATTCTAAAAATCTAATTGAAGGGAGGCTGAAGACCTGGTAGATGCTTCCTACTCTTGTCCGCATTACAAAACAATCTATTCTCCAACTCTCCGAGCAGCACGATACGGAATGTTTACCCGTTGCGTCCAACAAGCACGTGTTCCGGCTCCTCTTCAAATTCATTGCAGTATTACTAGTCAGGCCCGTGAAGCGCGTTGTTATATACTTTTTTATATCCTCTATTGTTCCTATAAGTCGCAGGCTACCGGACTGAGTATTCGAGCAGATGAAGCTAAACTTCATATCCTACTCCTGGCCCGAGACGCTCCTCAAAACCCCCAAGTGTATCTGCAAGTCAACACCGAGAGCAGATTGAATGCAGGTGGACGAGCCGATAGACTTGGAAACGGCCGCCGCAGCAGAAGCAGCAGCCGCGATCCAGCTGCCGTAGCCGAAATACGTAATATCCATCAGCGCAGCGAGAAAAAACAAACATCTTTTTGTGATCTCTAGTTTTTGCTTCTTGTCGAGGAGTGAAATTAAAAGCACATTGTATTCAGGCGCTCTGCAAGCGGCCAACTCTCTACTTCTCCAACTCACAAGCGTTTTCTCGCGGAGTGACTGTGAGGACTTCTTGGCTCGTCACCGCTTCGCACTTCCACGTCTTGCTTTGTAATTGTAAACCTTGTTATCTGATGTCCTCGTATTTTTGCAACTTTTTTTTTTCATGGTTAAGCTAAAAAGTTGGAAAGGAAGTCCCAGAGATTTCATACATTTTTAAGAATTATTTACCAGCGATCGCAGACAGTGAGTGCACCAGGGTTAAACCAGGAGCACGAGGAGAATACGCTCCATAATGGTGAGCAGGGGTGGGATATATTGGTGCATATACAGAACGGCCGCTTTATTACCCCCCATCTAGTAGCCTTGGACTCCTGGCATAGATTTCACTCAGTGATAGAATGGTTCTGCAGGAATATAGGCCCCTGCGGACAGGAAGCTTCTTGTAGTTGCTGCAGATTAGATGGCGGTGCTGACATGTTCTGACCAGCTGACAGAAAGGGGTCAGCAACTAATGCTGCTTGCAAATTCTGACTTCCAAGCAGCACGGAGCAAAAGAAATTGGATCCATCTGACCAGGAGATGTTTTTTCGTAGTGATACAATTTTTGCGCTCTTTTGTATCTTTCTCTTAGACACAATGGCACTGGAACTGATCATCACTGGTATAGCCCATCCGTGTGGCGGAACGGCGAGTTGTGCGTTTGGACACGTTAGTTGGAGCTCCAGCGTTGTATTCGGCTGACTGTGCAGCCTGTTGGTCAGAATGATTCCTGACATCCTCCTGCAAGAAACCCCCCGCGGTTGGCAGTTAGACCCCAGCTAGGCCAGCACCGATGACCGGCCTTGTTGGAAGTGATCTGGATTATGATTTCTCCAGCAGGCTTTGGGGTATTTTGCCGCTTCCGAATTATATCGTGTGCACACATCGTCGACCAGAATCAGACACAAATGCTGGTCTAAAACCGGGAGAGTCTCTACAATGTGTAGAGGCTCAAGCCTTTTATTATAACACATGACAACCGCCCTTCAATGGGCGTGCAACAGATTACATCAGTAACATATAAGATTCTCATTTGTCGGATCATATAGAATCTCCCACCTCTCTGCCCACCCCCTTCCAAGTGCTGAGGTAGTATGGACTTTTGTCCTAGCTGAAGTCAGCTCCGTGTAGTGATGAATCATTGTTTAACTAGCTTCAGGATGGGAGTGGAAGGGGGCCTAGGTAAACACTCAGTATTGAACACAGGATATACACATAACACTATAGCCCTTAACTCTTAGAGGTCTCTTGTGCAATCCCTATGTACTTAGCTAACATTAGATCAGACATCCATTGTCTAGCAAATACCATGATTAGATTGTGTGTGTCCTTTAAACTCCTGAGCTAAAAGTCATTACAACAGCAAAATACATTTGGGTTATATTAATCGATAGACATTTTATACCAAAATAATCATCATGTCTATCACAATCCCCCCTTAAAATGTCTATCCTCTAATTCTCTATCTAATTTTCACAGTTTTCTGCGCATGAGCCTATAACTGGAGCGCGTTGAAGGTTCGTTTTAGGGTCTTCAAGGGGGTGTAGGACTTGTCCACTCCTTCTGGGGATGCATCCAGCAAACTCATGGTGGGAGCGGCTTTTCCAGCATCAGTTTCACAGGTCTCTCTGACACAGGGGATAACACAGCAGACTAGAACAGAAAAGGTAACCATCAGTTCACATACAACAGCGACGCCCGTCTGTGCCAGGATCCTTTACCACCCGCTCATCCATGGCTAGTGCTGGTCCCAAAAGTTAGCTCTTTTTAGTCAGTGCGGTCAGCTTCTTAATGGCAACTGCGTTTTTACCCGCGGGTCACGTGTCGTCTAGGATGTAGGTACAACAAGTCTCCCCTATCATCTTACAGACACTCCCCTTTTTAGCTAAAGTCATATCTAAGGTCATTCTATTTTGAAAAAGTCATAGTCGAGGTAGGTCCTATTGGTCGACTAGTCCCTATAAGGCGTCTCTAGTATAATTTATAAACCACTGCTAATTATAATAAACATAATTAATCCAGTCAACGTTTATTTACCATAATGACCAGGAAAATGGACTCGAATCTAGTTTTAACTTGGTCTCTAATTTTTAAAACTCGTCTGGTACCCCCCTTGGCTATCCTATGATGTCAATGTATACGTGTAGATCAAAACTACCACCAGGGGTCTCTCTTCTCGCTCTAGCATAATGTTACAATACTAGTAGCGTGCACAGGTACGCACGGCGTGGGACTCCCTAATCTTCACCCACACCAATGTCCCTCCTGGAGATAGTCCTAATGGTGAACACGTCCAAGTCGCCTCACCCTTGCGTCAGGGTTTTCCCACTGCCCGTAAGTCCCTACTCCTAGGAGGGGGGGATCCCTACCTCACCTCAAAGGGAGGCCATGGATTCCCTGGGCTCATTTCCGGGCATCCATACCCTCTATCCGTACAAGTTAACACCCCACAGGGTGTGCCCTTGCCGGAACCTAAGGTCTTCTGCACTATCCCTTGGCAAATGGGAATTCCACTGACAATCCATCTTAGGAGATCGGGGCAGGCACAGTACTAGTACATTTCTCCTTTCCTTTGGTAGCGTATGTGGTTGGCATTATCGGAACTGGCTCTTCATCTTTTTTAAACAAGGGAAATATTGGTGAGTTCCCCAAAAATGTCCCTCCACCCTGCCTAATTGCCTGGCAGGTGTAGTTTCCAGGGTAGTCAGTAATACTCTCTCCGGTGCAAAACACTTAAGTAGTTATAGAGTATTCCTTCTTCCATTTCTCACGGACAGTGTAATTAGCGGAAATGTTCGTGAAGAGACTAAGCATCTACAGGGAGATTTAGGGGGACCATCCCCGAGTGTAGTCGGGCACTACCGCACACGCAACAGTTAGACTTGTTGCTCCTGTTAGCATTGTACCTCATCAACTCCAACCAGAGATTCTGGTCAGAGTAGCCAGTCACTACTGTCAAGGTGTCCTCAAAAGGTAGGGTTGGCTATGATCATCATGTTCGTCAAGGTCTTTATCTTACGGCGGAGGGGGTTAATTATGGGCACGGGACTAAGTGAAGGCTTCCATTCGGCTGCATCTACCATATCCCTTGTTTTAAACTTCCCTAAGGGATCTGTCCTCCCGTACCGGTATGTCCCCAGACTATAAGTCTCCCCGTCCCCCGGGCTTGGATCTCCCATGGTTAATGTAAAAAACGCATTAAAACCAAGCAACATACTAAGTTCAGCCTTCCAATACCTGCTGTCCTTATTATTCTCAAGGAGGGTTATACGACTAATTAGGGATTTCCCGCTCTTATCTTTCTTATTTAAGGCACTTCGCGGTTTATAGGACTAGTCTGTTCCTGCGTTCCATCCCACTAATCCCCAATAACGGCAGTCTTCTCCCCAGACGTTATCAGTGGCGCGAACATATTGTATTCCCCGGGTATATGAGTCATATAACCAGCTGGACTGAGCTAAATCTGGCCTGCGGTGGGATCTTGTGCCTAGACACGGGACCACAGTACAATAGTCGAAGGAATATGCGGCTACTTGAGCATTGGACGAGTTATACTAGAAGGTAACCATACCCCCATATTCTTCCGACTAAGGATTCCAGTTGCCACCCTCCTCTCTCACTAGCCCTAACCAGAGTAATGTCTTTGGCACAACTAAGACTGGTCTCCTGGATCTGAAGCTTTCTTACAGTATGAAGCATGGATCCATGTAAGTCTTTCGGCTAGTTTCACAGCTGTGGCAGTAGTCAGAAGCACCTGGTAGGGGCCATCAAATCGGGGCTCAGGAGGGTGCTTCCTGAGGAACTTCTTGACGCACACCCAATCCCCAGGCTGCAAGATATGTGTCCCAGTGTCTGCCTCTGAGTCTGGAAGAGAACACCTGTGCATAGGCTTTGGTTAGTTCTTTAACAACGGAAATCACATACTCAGTCAACACATCAGATTGTAATTGTAACTACTGAGGATAGTAACAACCTAGCCTTGGGGCTAGCCCAAACAATCTCGTAGGGAGATAATGTATAATCCCCCCTGGGTTCATATCTAACACTGTATAAGGCTATTGGATGACAGTCTTTCCAAAGTGGCGTCATTTTTAAGTATCTTACTTTTAGCGTGCCACTACGTCTCTCCACCTTGCCACTACTCTAAAGGTGGTACAGTATGTAAAAGGCCTGGGATACACCCAGAGCAGACATGACATGTTACATTCACCTGCGAAGTTTATACCTCTGTCTGACTCTGAATCACTTCTGGTACCCCATATTCACAGTTTACCTCGTTCATGAGCTTCTTTGCGGTTACCTACTTGTTTACCTTGGTAACAGGGTCGGCCTCCAACCTGCAAAGACATCAACAACAACAAGCACGTAGTCATACTTCCCAACAAGTGGGAGCTGAACGTAGTCAATTTGCAATCCCTGAAATGGGTAGAGTGGTCCCGGCAAGTGTGATGTGGCAAATTTACTTCTGCCCTGACTCACCTATGGCATAGATCATGCTAAACTGGACAAATGATGCAGCAGCTACAGAGAACCCAGAAGTCGCCCAACCTCTTTCAAGCGTCGTCGTCAGTGCTGCTTTACTAGGTGGGTCTTTGCGTCCATCAGCTGGGCCATCATGGGATACAGGAACTGTGGTGGGCAAGTGCTGTTGACCGTTCACCACACGCTGTCCTGTTTCTGCTGCTCCCATATTAGTCCATTTATTCTTTTCTTCCTTGCTGGCTTGTAACTGTAAAAGTCTTTAGCATATCAAAGTCCAAATTTTTGTCAATGTCCAAAGTTTTTACCACTGACTCATGCCGTCAGTATCTTTTCTTCTTTCTTCCACGGCTTGAGGGCCGCTGCCTTTGCTGCGCTGTCAGCGAGGGTGTCGTCTCTCGCCTCTCCAGTGTAGGACTCGGTGCGAACTCTCAACTTTGTCAGGTAGAAGCAAGGCCTCCATGCGACTCTGTACCGCTGCACCATTCTCAATTGGTTGTCCTGCTAAGGTAAAAACTGTCTGGCCTTCCATAGTGGGCCGTAATCATGAGCTGTGCCAAATGCATACCAGGAGTCAGTGTAAAGGGTTGCCGGTCTTACCTCTCGCCACTCTACTCGCCTCAGTGAGGGCCTTCAATTCCGCTTCTTGTACTGTGACATGCGGAGGCAGAGCTTCTGCTTCTAGGACATCTTGTTGTGTGACCACTGCATATCCGATGTGGAGTCATCAATCCTCACCCTGGTACCATCTGCAAAAAGCTCAACATATGCATTATCAACAGGGGTTCTGGTAACTGTTTGCATACCTGCAGTTTCTTACCGAATTAGTACTAAATAATCGTTCTGATGTTCTATTTCACATGGCTCGGAATCTTGTTATCTTATTCCATTTATTTATTTATTTTTTTCAAACCCAATCGCTGATCTACAACACCTAGATCATCTATGGCCCAGATCACCTATGCCTCCCCCCTTTTGAACCGGAATACTCAATGGAAAAAGAGTCATTGCGTTCAAACTAGTAAACCAAGAGGCACAAAAACAAGCACTTTGTAGGTCAAGGTGACATTGTATGCAGCGAAGTCTGAGCGAAAATCTCCTTACAAAAAAAATGTTTTTTTTTTCCTTTCAGGTCGCAGTTAGTATTTTTTAACACAAGGGGGCGCCACACAATTCAAATTTTACGTCACCCAGTGTAATAGTATTTCAGGGTATGGCCAGCGTTTAGCTTTTACTCTCCTGTCGGAATATAATTATAGCTTCAGTGTAGACTGACACTAGAATATACAAAAGACTTAAAGAAAAACTAAAGAATACGGATGAATTAACATCCTACTCTGGGCAATTCAGTCCCTCTTTCTTCACATAAAAAAGTAAAATTACTTCACCAAATTGCATGAAAAAAGTTTGCTGGGTGACTATAGTGGAATTATTCCATCTGTAGGAGCCTTCCATAACATCATCTGTCTGAGCATCCATTGGAGAAGCGGGCAGTGGAAAACAGAGCCCCTGGGAACATGAGAGAGCGTCCCCTGTCATGTATTCCTGGTCTCTGCCCCCCATGCATCAACTCCAATCTTCCATGCACTATAAACCAGCTTAGTCATCTACTATGTCCCAAGCTGCATCTCCACAAAGGTTTGTTTCCCTGAACTTATCACACATCCAAAGTGGCCACATCTTGGAGCGTAACAAAGTCCGGTCAAACAAAACCTTACTTCAGACAATCATGATGTTAGCACTGGATACAGTGGCATTGGGGAATATAGGCCTCCCAAGTGCAGCAAAATGGCCGCCAGAGGCAGAAAGGGGCGGGGCTACAGATCTCCCAGGTGAGGCAAAATGGCTGCCGGAGGAGGAAGGGGCGGGGCCAGGGGCAGCAGCACTTCCAGGTGAGGCAAAATGGCCGCTGGAGGAGGAAGGGGCGGGGCCAGGTCCTGTCCCGGATGGGGAGGGACCGGAAGTAACATCACACACCCTGAAAGTGAGCACATGGGGGGGGAAGTAACTTCAGGGTGGGGGCAGGCCTCACTACATTTACTGCAGAGTCACACTATGTTGGATTGTAAACATTGCAAGCACGGCCGCAATTACAGGGAGGGGCTGTAGTCAACACAAAGACATTACATTGTTCATTAGCAATACACATACCCCCCCTACATGCTTTCCCCTCTTCAATCTCTTAACTACGTTATACCTCCTCCTAGCAATCTAAAAACACCTTTCTTTCTGCTAGGCTTCCTGCTCATCTTCTGAAAACTTTCTACAGCCTATCTTATCTGTCCATGACCTGACATTTCTTTCTGCAACTTTTCCTGGTCCTTTCCCATCAGCAACCAAATCACAAGCTCTATGACCTTTGTCCTTGCTCACTTTGCTCAACTCTATGCTACCTGCTTATTCTAGCCTATTCGAAGTTTCTGGACACAATAGTGTTCCTCTTCTAAAATCTGCTTTCTCCAAATCCTTCCAATATAACCTCTCTTTCCCACTCAGATTACAATGCACATTAATTCTACAAAACACAGGGAACGACAAAGTAAACAGAAAGGGTTAATTGGAAAAAGCTTTCAGTTCACTCTTATCAGCAGCCCTCCCCCCAACAATAAACACTGCACATTCTTTCTATAGTACCAAACAGACGGGATTACTGGAGAATACCCACAACGGCTCAAGGTATATATCTCATCTACCTTTATAACAGCCCACCGTATACTAGTAATCCCCAAGAGCACTCCTTGTACACGATCTAGACAGGACATTTAGCTATACACAGAGACTGACGATTATTTTCAATGACCAAGAGTTTCTGGAGCCAGCCGTCACAAAGCACGGCTATACCTTTCCACACATGAGAACATAACATGCTCAATCATAAATGTAAGTATACGTATCATAAATCTTCCTAACCTCACACTAGTTTTACCTAGGAGCACGTGTCACTGGCGTGTTCCCTCAGACTTAAACAGCCGAGTCCGCCCTCCTGACACATTAACCCTCACAGAATTTATCTCTTGGTCTTGTATACACAGTGTTTAACCGTCTCAGACACAACAGCATACAAAATACCCCTAGACAGGTAACATGGTGATTTTTCCGAGTGGACAGAACTAGAGTTATTACCTGTCTTTCAGTGAAGGTCCAGTCTGGATCAGGAACAGGCAGAAAAGCAGTCAGAACCCAGCTCACATCGGTAGATTTACATAAAGCAATCTTACCGTGTTCTGTAGATTTTCGGGCCCCTGAGTTCTGCGTGCCATCTGCCGATCTCTGTACGTTCCAGGCTGTGACCTCACAGATCCACTCGCTCACCCAGGGACTCCACTGATCTGGATTATGATTTTCTCCAGCAGGCTTTGGGGTATTTTGCCGCTTCCGAATTATATCGTGTGCACACATCGTCGACCAGAATCAGACACAAATGCTGGTCTAAAACCGGGAGAGTCTCTACAATGTGTAGAGGCTCAAGCCTTTTATTATAACACATGACAACCGCCCTTCAATGGGTGTGCAACAGATTACATCAGTAACATATAAGATTCTCATTTGTCGGATCATATAGAATCCCCCACCTCTCTGCCCACCCCCTTCCAAGTGCTGAGGTAGTATGGACTTTTGTCCTAGCTGAAGTCAGCTCCGTGTAGTGATGAATCATTGTTTAACTAGCTTCAGGATGGGAGTGGAAGGGGGCCTAGGTAAACACTCAGTATTGAACACAGGATATACACATAACACTATAGCCCTTAACTCTTAGAGGTCTCTTGTGCAATCCCTATGTACTTAGCTAACATTAGATCAGACATCCATTGTCTAGCAAATACCATGATTAGATTGTGTGTGTCCTTTAAACTCCTGAGCTAAAAGTCATTACAACAGCAAAATACATTTGGGTTATATTAATCGATAGACATTTTATACCAAAATAATCATCATGTCTATCACAGAAGTCACTCCGATTGCTGGATCTTCCCATCTAATGTGGAATCACACTGAAACTGATCCACGGAAAACTTGTCACGTGATTTTTTTGCCGCTCTCCGGGGTCACTGGGAGAATTACCATACAGGAAAGCGGCAAACATGAAACATTCGGGAACTCTAATAAAGGGCTGGGCAGCTCTAATAAAGGCACCATTCACTGTAAATAGCCAAGGTTGGTTGATGCCCCTGGGTACAAAAACATTATTGGTGTCTGCACCTTCCCCTTAGCTGGCCTTGATATTAGGTAATTTACAGCATCCCCACTGTCCTCTGATATCTACTGTTGGGGGAAACAAGTATGATGTATGCTGAATTTTACCAAGCCCGATCCTTTATTGACCTGAAAAATCAGCAGCACCTTGATGTGTGGCAGCCTCTTATCTCCCTATGGCTATGAACATGCACACGTCTAATAAGCCATGCAGGCAGGTGATGTATTGGAGCTCTGAGTAACGCATCCACTCCACTGACATCTTCACGAGGAGGTCCTCTCATTGGTTCTATTGATTACAGGGGGTGGAAGGGAACCCTCCTCAGCTATCAGGATCTCACCATCAGTCAGCCCCTTTTGGGACCTGTCACACGGGATGGATTAAGACTAAGACTAAAAGAATTCTTTCATGATAAAGAGGACACAGGACTTTCAAGCACACAAACACAGGAGAAACTTGGGGCCAAAAAGAAGTCTGATTGGATGCCCCCCTCCTGGCCGCAATCCCACTTTGGACAAATACATAGACTCTTTTAGGCATGCGGTGCAATTCACTATACTGGACAAGCATGGAAGTGAAACATTTAATATCAATATGCAGGAAAGAAGGGCCATTCATGCACTTAAGAGCAACAAGGAAATCACCATTAAGCCTGCAGATAAGGGTGGTGCTATAGTCCTCGTGAACACATTGGACTACAAGAAAGAAGCAGACAGACAGCTGACGGACACCAGATACTACACCAAACTGGATCAAGACCCGACTCACAAATATGTGAGGAAATTGAGAAGAGTCACCAGAAGCCTGTCTGTGGGCTCCGCAAAACTTGGACTTGATACCGGAGAACCCCAAGATTGGAACATTCTACATGCTTCCAAAACTACACAAAGCTGGCAACCCAGGGAGGCCGATTATCTCAGGTGTGGGAACCCTCACTGATGGAATCTCAGGATGGGTGAAAGGCATCCTCAAAGCACTGGTGAGAAAGACAACCAGCTACTTGCAAGACACCACGGACCTACTGAACAAACTGTCAACCATAGGTCCCCTCCCCAATTCCGCCATCCTGGCCACTATGGATGTGGAATCCTTATATTCCAACATCCCACACGAAGATGGACTGACTGCCTGCCAGGTACACCTTGAGGCCCATGGGGTTGCCTCTGATGCAGTGCTACAACTCACAAGATTCATCCTCACACACAATTATTTCTCCTTTTAGCAAAGAGATATTCCTGCAGCTCACAGGGACTGCCATGGGCAGTAAAATGGCACCGCAATATGCCAACCTTTTTATGGCAAGACTGGAGAGTGACTTTCTGGCCTCCTGTCCCAATAAACCATTGGCCTACTTCCACTACATTGATGACATCATGATCACCTGGACCCGCACCGAACAAGAATTAATAAAATTCCATGAGAGATTCAATGCATTCCACCCCACCATAAAACTGACATTAAGCTACTCAGATACAGAAATCAACTTTTTGGACGCCACCATAAAGACTTTAAACAACTCAATACAGACATCCCTATACCGAAAACTGATTGATCGACCCACATACCTCAGATGGGACAGTTTCCATCCTAAACACATCAAAAAGTCCATTGTCTACAGCCAGGCCATCAGGTATAACCGGATCTGCTCCAATGCAACAGACAAAGAGGAACATTTGTACCACCTTAAAAGGACATTTTTAAATCAGGGCTACCATCCCACCTCAACTGATGACCAAATCACCAGAGCCACCAGGATACCCAGAAATCAACTACTCTGATACACAGAGAAGGAAGGAAACGGTTGTGTGCCTCTAGTAGTGACCTACAATCCGCAACTAGAGGTACTAAGGAAAACCGCAAAGAAACTCAATCATCCCCTGCACAAGGATGACCGTCTGAAAACCATATTCCCGGACCCTCCCCTTCTGTGTTACAGGCAACCTCCTAACTTGAGGAACTTTATAATCAGGAGTGCATTACCCTCTGACACACAAAAAGGAACTTATCCCTGTAATGTAAGGAGCTGTAAGACCTGCTCACATGTACTGACTGCGGACAGGATACGGATCCCTAACACACAGCAGGACTATAAGATCCCGGGGACATTCACATGTTCCTCATCCAATGTTGTGTACCTGATCCTGTGCAGTAAATGTACTGTTGGGGGTCTTTATGTCAGAGAAACAGGACAAAGATTGAAAGCGAGGATGAGATCCCATCACCCCACGATTAAACACAGAAAAAGAGAATTCCCTGCGGCCGAGCACTTCTCTAACCATGGACGTGACATAGGAGATATGAGAGTTTTGATATTGAAGGTTTCAAGTCACAAAACCACAGAAGAATTTGGGAATATAAATTGATAACAACCTTTGACACGCTGAATACGGGGTTAAATTATTCACAAGGATTTATGCGTGAATGGGAGGTGTGAGACATTTATTGCACAGATAAGAACCCCATCAACAGTAATACAGGGACCATAAACTTTCACTCCCTTATCAGTGTTTAGCTAAAAATGTTTGTGTACCTCTTGTAGCATTCCTGGCCTGACGACCTTCCCCCCCCCCAACAGTAATTTAGGGACCATAAAACTTTCACTCTGCTATCAGTGCCTAGACAAAAAAAAGTTTGTTTTCCGTGGCAGAATTCCTTTTAAGTGCGAACCAATCACATCCATATCTGTGCCTTGTCATAAGTATGTGTGTTATAAGTGTGTATAAATATGCATGCCTCTTCAGATCCAATCCATTTTTAGCCTGACGAAGAGCCCCAGAGGTTCACAAGCTCGCTGTAACATCATGTATTTTTGGTTAGCTATTAAAAGATATCATATCTACAAGATTACGTGGTTTCTCTTGCTGGGAACAATCATATAGTACTAAAGTAACACAGCTGGTGAGTGCCTAATTAATAATACCCCTATATACTGCTAAATAATAGCGCCCATATGATCCTGCCATATGGTGCTTACATTATTGTGTGGTATAGTGCTGAAATAATACAGTTATTGAGCATCTAATTAACACCACCTCAAGCTGTGTCCATACCAACCATAGGGGAAGAGGTTATTTTGTGCGGCTGCACATGGCAGGGGTCGGAGACACCTTCATAATAGAAGCCCTGTGTCAGTTGCTCTGTTTGCCTATGCTTGACTAATGGGGGGCTGATTTTTGGACCCCCTTCCTTTACACACCAGCGGAGCACATGGAAACAGCTTGTTTCATTCCCTCTGGTTGTATTTGAGATACTCCGGATTCTTCTCAATAAGGGAATACCTTGAATCTCACTTCCAAGAAAAGGACATCATTCACTCCTAATCTGCCGTGCTGACAGCAGCGAATTGATTATTTGGAGGATAGAAAAGATTTCGGCATATGAATCGCCTCTGTGAAGAAAAAGTCTTGGAAGCACGAAGGAGAAAGATCTCAGATCTGACAGTGCTGACTGGTGGGAGCAGAAGTCTACCCCGAAGGCGTCCATGACGGCACGCCACAGAGGTGGAAGTACGGCATATTCTGAGGCTGATATAGATCAGTCAAGAAAATGGTCTTGTGCGTAGAGCAAGGTGTAACTTGACGTCTGTAGATAGCATTTCCCTGGATTTAGGGCACACTTGTCAAGTCTCTCAGAACAGTTTGGGAGCTCAGCTCATTCTGCGGCAAAAGGCCAGTACAGTTTTGGATGAATTGATCTAGTTCCACTTTAAATGGCTGTAGCTCCGGTTCTATCAGGGCTGTAAATTTAAAAACTAGGATTCTTTTTCAATCAGCCTTAGATCCAGTTCTACCAATGCAAAGAACAAGACGCTTGGCTTTAAAATGACACCAAAAGCACGTTGGCAGACCTTACAGAACCAGAGCTACAGCTGTTTGAAGTGAGGTTGGGAATAATTAATTTACAGGGGTCATTTCAGTCAGTTCCTCAAGAGCTGAGAGGGCAAGAGGGGTCCAGCCCAGAGCAGAGAAGCTCTGTTATTCTACTGTATATCTGTCAGAGGGGAGGAGGACACGAACTTTTGTTTATCTTATCACCCCTCCCCATATCAATCAGAAAGCATATTTGCTCTCTGATTATTACATATGGTTTTTTTCTAGAAAAGGAATGAAATTATGAGAATTTGCAGATTACACAGATAACACCTTTTAAATCCGCAGAAACTGCAGTCATTATTTTAAAAACTTTTCCCCTTTACACAAGGCTTGAACTATTGAGCAAAAAACAACACACTACAAATAGGTGGTATCGCCACATCCATAACAACCCATACGATAAAATATTATAATATTTATCCAGCACGGTAAATTCCATCTAAAAAATTGACAAAATAGACATTTTTCTGTTAATCTCTCTTTCCCAAAACAGAAAGAAAAAATATTTTAAAAAATCATATATGAAGCAAAATGGTACCAATGAAAACTACAAGTTGTCCCACAAGAAGTAATCCCTCATACAGCTGTGTCCACTGAAAAATAAAACTGCTCTGGTTCTGAAATGTGGAGTCACACAAAAAGCCTTTTTATTAAAAAATAAAGGTTTACATTGTACTAAAGGGGTAAACAAGAATCAAACCCGGTGTTGTCATAATTGTAATGACCCGTTAAATAGGGGTAACATAATTATTATATTACACTGTGTACACTATAAGGGCTTATTCCGACGTGCGCATATCAGCCGGGTTTTCACGCGCGGCCGATATACGTCGTCCCTCTCTGCAGGGGAGGAGGTGGGCCAGGAACAGTGCACTGAGCTCCCACCCCCTCTCCGCCCTCTCTCTGCCCCTCACCACTATTTGCAATGGGAGGGGGCAGGGTGGGGGCAGAACTTAGCTCCGCCACCGCTCTGCTCTTTCATTGCAAAGAGTGGCGAGGGGCAGAGAGGGGGCAGGAGCTCAGTGCACTGCTCCTGTCCCAGCCCACCTCCTCCCCCCCAGAGAGGGACAGCGTATATCGACCAGGCGTGAAAACCCGGCCGATATATGCACGTCAGAATAAGCCCGAAAATAAATTGCAAAAACAATGTTTAACTTACTTTTTCCCATTGTCTCAACAAAGAAATTAATAAAAAAGTTAATTTATACAGTATATGTACCTGAATTTGGTTTTTATATATACTGAAGCTCATCTCACAGCAAAACTGATGAGAAAATCTAAAAGATATGACCATCCGAACACAAAAGGGGAAACAATTTACTGGCTCTTAAGGCTAAAATTAGGTATGTCACTAAGGGGTTAAAAATGCACTTAAGGGTATTTTGTCTTGTTTACCACTTCTTGACACAGCTAAACAGGATTTTCTGGGCATACTGCTAGCAGTACAACTCATTAGAATGTGTAACACGTGAATGTGAAAACACAAGTTATTGTTCAAGCTAAGATAACATCTCTAACCAACAATGTATGTTTTTGTGAAAACAAATTTATCAGGCATAAAGCCCGCCCTGGGTCATGTTACTATAAAGGTGGTGACATATGTAATAAAGGTAGATTGCTTTGCACATAGACCTGTCTGTGTCACTGCTTTCTCACAGCGGCCGCCATAACCACCTCTGATTTGGAGCCTCACAGCATATTGACAGAACAATTGAATTTCCCTTACAAATTGGCACCCAAGAACGTGGGGCTTGAAGGAACAAGAGGACCATCTACGCCTCAAACCCCCCGGACCCAGATGGGATAAGGAGTCACTCTGAACCATGGATTGATAAAACTGCGCAGTAAGGTAAGGCTTTATCTTGCCACAATCTATCCATGTTTCCTGGCCGCTCCTTTCCTGTCCGAGGGGTAAGAAGTGCATGCCTCTTATAAATCTTCAAGCTTTTAAAGGAATCCATATGGTGGGCTGAATATGCTGTGAGGGTGTTCTTTAACTGTTATTGTTTTTATTTGTTACTTGCGTGGTCAGTTTACAGAATATGAAACCCTCTTGCCGATCTCTGAAAGGCATGGTATAAGTTGTACCAGGGAAGCCTAAAGCATTTAGGGGATAAAATCCCTGATGGGATCCTCTTATAGGTATAAGAGAAGTAGTAGAGACAGGGGAAATAAGCAGGGTGAGGAAGTACTGACACTTACAGAATATGAAACCCTCTTGCCGATCTCTGGAAGGCATGGTATAAGTTGTACCAGGGAAGCCTAAAGCATTTAGGGGATAAAATCCCTGATGGGAGCCTCTTATAGGTATAAGAGAAGTAGTAGAGACGGGGGGAAATAATCAGGGTGGGGAAGTACCGACACTTACAGACCAGGTGAGGAAGTACTGACACTTAAAAGAACTGACATGCAATTGTCTTTGTCTTTATGTGTGCCTGTTTAGGTATGAGTGAGTGATTGAGATGAGCTGACCTGATCTATGAAACCTGACCTCTGGGTGCAAATATAAATCTCTGTGTCCCGTGTTAACAGGAACCCGATGAGTGATGCTGTAAGGAGTCCCTAACAAGGCCACGATTATGGACAGGGCCCCCTGCGGTTCCGTTTGTATATTTCAACGGCTAGGGGATTGTTTTATGTGTGAATGAATAAAAATAATAAGCCTCTTGGTGTACATAGCATACTCACCTGATCCCATTGTATTTCCTCCCTTTCTTGTTTATTTGCCCCGTGAGCCCTCCCCTTCTCTTCATGTGAGGAGAGCGATGTAGCCCCAGCCACAGCAAGTCAGTGTCATGGGGCTGCATAGCATTACCTCCCATGAAGAGACCGGGAGGACTACAGTATTAAAATTCACTAAAGAAATAGAAAAAATAGAGATCTACTTATATGTATACTCATATGTATATGTATATCGGTGTGAGTGCATATATATATATATATATATATATATATATATATATATATACATTGACACATGCATACATATGTATGCATATTTATACATATGTGTGTGTATATTTTTATATATATACACATATATATGTATATGCATATGCATTATATATATATATGTATATGCAAACACACCTGCATGCTGCCGTATACATATATACACGCAGCCAGACATGCATATATATATATATATATATATATATATATATATATATATATGTACCTAAACACGTTTATAAAGTGGTATGCCTGTACATATGCATATACATAAATTTAGCTATGCGTATATATAACAAACACACATATGTATGTATATAAACATGTATATGTGTGTGTGTATATATATGCCCAGCATCTTCTCTCTCTTCACTATGTGCCGGAGCTGGCCCGTCTCTAGTGACGTTTCTGTACGGGCCTCTGCGATTTAATATACTAATATGCATACATATACACATGCGCATATGCATATACATTTCTGTTTATTTTTATTTTTTTCAGGACAATTAAAATAGTTTAAAATAGTTTAAAAAGTAGCAAGGGGCATTTGTGTATATATATATATATATATATATATATATATATATATATATATGTTTATTTTTTTCTGTTTATTTTTCACTTGGCTCTACACATTGCTCTACAATACAAACCTTTTAAAGTAGGTAAAAAAAGTTGCAAGTTTAAAATGTATTGTTTGATGGCTTGCCTAGCAGCAAGCGTTCATTTATATTGGCACTTCTTTTTTAAATGTGCCCACCTTCCTCTTCCCGGCATGCATGCGCACTCCAGCCAGGCAATTCTGCGTCACCAGTGACGTCATTCGCATCGCTCCAAGTTGACAGCGAGTGCGCATGCGCGCCGGGAAGGGGAACGCATGCGCATCTGGTATCGGCTCCGGAGGTTAGACGCGGCCGATGTAGGAGTGACGCGTTACGTGTCACACATCACGTGCCGACTGCTGACCCGGACGGAAGTGTTTGCCGGTCGGCATGGTCGAGGCAGTTGCGGAAGCTGGAACTTTGCCAGTTTCCGCACTGCCTTATACAGCCTGCAGAGGGACATCGGAAGAAGAGGAGGTTTCTAGTGCACGGCCCAGTAAGGTTCAGGTGAGTGCAGAATTTTTTTTTTTGCGGACACAACCCCTTTAAGTGATCAATATAAGTATGTGGGTGGAAATGGGCATAAGTTGTATTGTGTTAGTCATTTGATAACCGATACTGGACAAAACATGTAAAAACTGCGGTGCATAAGAGTTTTTCTTATATTTATGTGTTTTATTCGCTGTCGGCAGTCCTATGTACAGTAAATACAATTCCAGTTTCTACTTCACATGATAAACTTATCAGTCCGTATATGAGTGAATAAAACCCCAGTAAGTGTGAATTTGCAGTTTTGTAAGGTGGGGCAAATATATTACACTCTAGGTTAAGTCTAAATAGACTCACAGCCTAGGCTATTTGCATAAAAGAAGATGGTTATAGGCAGAGGAACCTGTTATACAGTTCTGCTATTTGTCTACAGAAGTTTCTTTGTTCTATAGGAGATAAGTTACACAGGCCCATTTACACTGGACAATTATCGCAAAAAAATCGCTAATTGGAGTTCGTTTTAGCGATAATCGGTGCGTGTAAATGTGCGCCCAGCGTCTGCTTTTCGGCTCATCGTTAAAATCAGTCCAACATAAAAATCGTCTCTCACTTTTATCAGTAGTCCTCCACGGGAGGGAGGGGGGGGGGAGTGCTGATAGCTTTGTTTCCCGTGGAAAACAAAGGATCTGAGCGCAGATAAGAGCTCTCAGGGGCTATTAGCTGCATTCAGTTAAGGCTTCACTTGCACACTTAATTGGTACTTAAGTAGCTGAGTAGCTACTTAAATACCAATGAATTTTTATGCAAAATGGTCACTCAAACTGTCTTTTGAGCGATCTTGGAGCGATTATCTGCTCGTGTAAATTGGCCTTTGAATTCCAAAGGGTGGGGTACTGTGCTGTAGAGGGCCTACTTGTCTCTGCAAAGAAATGTGAATTAAGAATTGGTTATATTTGGCTGCACAAGAGAATTAGAGTGTTATATATTTGTCGGTCCTGATCATAAATGTGGATCTGTCATTTTTTGTGAATTTTTGTATGTGTGCGAAGGGCCCGTATGTGAGTCATGTATTATATGAAATATATACTGATCGATGGCTGAAAATGAAATGAGAAATGAATTCAAAGCACGGGTATATTATGATCCCCCATTGCTGGGTCAGTTCCCTCTTCCACCTCCACCCCCTCCTCCATCTCAATTCCAACTGTCTCCTCCTCCCCACTCTATACCAAGCCATCCACTCCAAGGTCAAACATTGGACCGGAGGGATGGACCTGCTGGCGTTGTGGACATCAAAACCCGGATTGGAGAGAGACCTGCCCTGCTTGCGGAGCTCCTCGGCACAAACCGGTTATGCCTATGCTCACTAGATCCAAGGCTAGTGGGTGGAAGCATGAGTCGGAGGAGAAGGAGGAGATGCAGGGAGCGGAGGGTGGTACAGGAGCAGATATAACACAGAGGGAAGGCGGAAGGAGCCAATATGATGCAACATCACAAAAAGTCAAATATAGATCATGGACACCACAAGAGCATATGTCGCTCATACAGCAATTACCAGACCCCATGACCAGACCTATGCCTTTCTTTAGACAGATAGCACAAATACAAGACACATACTCTGCAACATCAGCTGATCTGGGTCCTCTGATTATGTTGAAAACAGGAGAGGCAGTAGGAACTATAATCTTAAATCATGTGAAAGACTATTGTGGCACAGATTGGGATAAAATTAAACACAGAGAATTAAGAAGTGGTAAGATATTTGTAATTGGTCTAGAACGTTGGGCAAAAGAAAAAATTGAGAGCATGCTCCTTGTCTCTTTCTAATATCACACAAAGAGAAGGAAGAAAGTGTAGAACAATTCTATGCGCGCCT
Source organism: Eleutherodactylus coqui (assembly GCA_035609135.1). Taxonomy (NCBI): domain Eukaryota; kingdom Metazoa; phylum Chordata; class Amphibia; order Anura; family Eleutherodactylidae; genus Eleutherodactylus; species Eleutherodactylus coqui. Next base: position 516,624,362 of record CM069405.1, read on the forward strand.
TGGTCTGATTTAGGGTATAGTGGTATACAAGAAATGGGCAAACATGTACTTAGTATGGCCTTTGTAGAAGGTTGATGGGAACCCCTAAACTCATAGACAATAAGCCAAAGTGGAGACAGTCTGAATCTCCGGCCCTTTTACAGACAGCAAAGGGCACTGAGTTAAACTTAAAGAAATGAAAAAAAGGATGCTTGGACTGTCCTGCCACAAGGTGCACAGAATTCTCCTAAAATGTACACCCAGGCACTCCAGTCTGTCTTGCAGGCCTGGACTCCAACTGATGGGACTGTCCTGTTGCATTGTGTTGATGACCCTCAGCTTTGTGCTGAGGATCTAAAAACATGTCAATCTGCGTCCATTTCTCTTCTAAAAATCTTTTGCAGAAAATGGCTGCAAGGCTTCAAAGGAAAAATTACAGCTTTGTAAACAAAAGGTTGTGTTCCTAGGCCATTGCCTAGCTCAAGGGACCAAACATCTCACAGAAGAACGCAGAGCTGCAGTTCAAGCCATTTCTGTACCTTCTTCTGCTGCCACCTTTTTGGGACTTGTCTCATACTGCCGTCCTTGGATCCATTGCACTGAACTTTCCGGTCATGCGACAGCAGTATTGATGCAAAACATGGAGGACGTCCACGGCCACTTGGGTATTATTCGATGATATTGGATTTGGGGGCCCAAGGAGCCCCCTTCTGTGTTTGTGTGGTGGCAGCAGTACAAGCAATGGTTGACAAGTCTTCTGAGTTGGTCCTGGACTACCCCCTAGTGGTTCTCACCCCTCATGACATCCAGAGTATACTTACTCAAGTACAACCTAAACATCTGTCTCTAGCTCGTCAAATAGGATTGCAATGTGCCTTGCTCATGGCCCCTAACATCTCTTTCCAACGGTGCACTACCTTGAACCCAGCTATTCTTCTTCCAATCGAGTATCCTGATTCAAATGGTGGATCTGGGTACTGCAGATCAGTTGTTTTGAAATTCTTTACAGCATGATTCTGATTTATTTGATGCTGAACATCAACATGATTGTCTAGAATTGATGCAGCAGGAAATTGCACATTTTGAATCAGTTACTGAAATACCTATTGACAATGCGCATTTCAAGCTTTTTGTAGATGGTACCAAGGTGAGGATGGACAACTTCACACCGGATATGCAGTAGTCACACAACATGATGTCCTAAAAGCAGAAGCTCTGCTCCGCATGTCTCAGCACAAGAAGCGGAACTAAAAGCCCTCACTGAGGCTTGTAGAGTGGTAGAAGGTTAGACAGCAAACGTTTACACTGATTTCAGGTATGCATTTGGCATAGCTCATGATTATGGCCCAATATGGAAGGCCAGACAATTTTTAACTTCTGTAGGACAAACCATTAAGAATGGTGTAGCAGTACAGAACCTAATGAAAGCCCTACTCCTACCAGACAAAGTAGCAATCCTAAAGGTGAAAGCTCATAGCAAAGTCGACACTGCAGAAGCAAAAGGCAATGCCCTAGCCAACTTCACAGCAAAGGCAGCGGCCCTTAAGCCGTGGAAGAAAGAAGAAAAGAAGATAGTGACTGCACATGTCAGAGACAATGATTTGGACATTGATGTACTAAAGACATTACAGTCACAAGCCAGCAAAGAAGAAAAGGATAATGGACTAATTTGGGAGCAGCAGAACAGGATGACGTATAGCGAACAGTCAGCAGAACTTGCCTACCACGATTGCTGTACCCCATGATGGCCCAACTGATCCATGGAAAGACTCACCTATCGAAGGCAGCTATGCTACTGACGCTTGAGAGAGAATGGGTGGCCCCTGGGTTCTCTGTAGTTGCTACAATATTGTCCAATCTTGTATGATCTGTGCCATAAGCAATCCAGGACAGAAGGTAAAGGTCCCGCAAAAACACTTGCCTAGGCCATTCTACCCATTACAGAGATTACAAATTGACTACATTCAGCTCCCACGTGTTGGGAAGTATGAATATGTGCTTGTTGTTGTTGATATCTTTTCAGGTTGGTTTGAGGTTTACCCTGTTACCAAGGCAACCGCACAGGTAACTGCAAAGAAACTTATTAATGAGGTAATTTGCTGGTATGGGGTACCGGAAGTGATTGAGTCAGATAGAGGTACACGTTTCACAGGTGAAATCATGCAACATATCATGTCTGCTCTGGGTGTATCTCCGGCTTTTCATACACCTTATCATCCGCAGAGCAGCGGAAAAGTAGAAAGGATGAATGGTACCCTAAAATTAAAAATAAGGAAAGCAATGCAGGAAACGGGCAAACCATGGACTGAGTGCCTTCCATTAGCCCTTTTCTCAGTGAGATATGTAACTAGCAAAAAGACAGTGTTATCACCATATGAAATTTTGTTTGGGTGTGCACCCAGACTGGGCCTGTATTTTCCACAGCAGTTGCAGGCCCAGTATGGCACGCTAACTGACTATGGTATGTCTCTTAGTGCTTGTCTGAAGGTAATGCACAACCAGGTGTTTTCTTCAATTTCAGATCCTAACTCTCTTGAGGGAACGCATGACCTACAGCCCGGAGAGTGGGTGGTCGTAAAAAGACACATAAGGAGGGCTTTGGAGCCCAGGTTTGGGCTTCTGTCAAATTGGAAGGCAAAACTAACTGGGTACACACCTCTCATTGTAAGAAAATGCAAAACTCAGAGGAAAAATGAGGTGGTTAGCTTGTGTGTTATCAGGTATACTGATACTGCACATAAGAGTCTATGCGGTAACCCCTGGAGGACTGTTAAGAATAGTAAAGAGAGCAGAGGAAGATGGGCAGATGACTCGTAGTTGGGAATGGAAGTCTCACACAAAAATACGTACACAGCATAAGTTTACGTGTGCAGCTAACTCCCAATGTGCACTTGCAAATTGTACTATAAAGGGCATTAGAGCACTATACAGCCCCGCAGTAGGGTTTACAGGATGACCCTACTATCAAACTGTGGAAGGGAGAAACATGAGTTTACATGTACACAGTCTGGTAAAATAGAATGTTTTTCCCTACATCAAGGATGTATGGCTGAATTAGATCATCAATATGATTATTATACAGTAATGAAGTCACTAGAATGTAAAAGAAACATGACAGGTGCCAGAGGCATTAATGTCACCATAGACTTGAGAGATAAATATACAGTACTATGTATAAATGCTACCTGCATAACAAATTGTACAGTCTGGGGACATTATCTAACCGTGTTAGATATGAGACCGAAAGTACGCTATGATAATATGGTACGAATACCACATACCTGTATGAGAAAACCATTGCGCATTTTAATATTTCTCTTCCAGCAATGAAACTCTGCACCAGAGTAAAACGAGAACGGTATGATACCCTATTAAGGGGAATTGGTACTGGTGGAGGGGTTTGGAACTCTATAGATTTAGAGGTGATGAAGAATAAAATGGCTGGGGTAGGACAGGATGTTCCTAAATTGGTAAATGTTCCGGCACGATGGGTGCCTTCCTTGTTCCTTCCCCGACACCTTATGCTCAATTATGATAAAAATGTATTTTAATTTGAGCTTTGCAGTATAATATAATTTATTTGCAAATGTGAGCGATTTTATAAAATACACACAATGTAATCGGCAATATATGTATATGCTACATGAGAGAGACAAAGCGCAGTCGGACATCATGACCAATAATGAAAGATTATGGAGAAATATATTCAAAAATATGATACCTAAGGATACAGCCTGAAATAGACTGTGTAGAATGCACAACTGAGTATTGTACCGGCTCTATGATAGATTTCCAGGTAAAGAGTACCGATCTGATGTGCACGTTTATAGTTCTACCTGTGATATTTGGGCCACCACTATACCCAGCACAATACCGGTTACCTAAATGTAATGGTGGATACAAATAATAAGACACATAAAATAGACACCTGTGAAAAGACCTTAGATGGTCTAGTCTGTGGTCAGGGGACATCACAATATGAGTCATGTCTGTTACAACATTCAGTCAGTATATGCGACTGGACGGTGCTGCCAATTACTTATCACATGATGATAGAAATAGCACCACAATATATTTGTATGATAACACCACCTCCATGTACAATTGGACTGCACCCTTCTCAGGATGTTTACAGAATGTGTCCCTGTTATACTGGTTTGCAGAACTATATACTTTCCTCCCTGATGCTGAAATAACATAAATATATTATTGGCATCCAGATATATTACCGATGTCTAATATAACAATATCACTTCAGAAGGTAATTAAGGTTATGAGAAACACTGAGCACATAAAAAAGCGTTTGGAAGTCATTAATCTTACATTGGTAGATTTGGAGAAACAGGCGGTTTGGGTGGCGGATGAACTTATCAGCATAGGCACAAAGATACGGGTGGATACAGGGCACCATTGGTATGATGGATACAGGTGGATACAGGGCACCATTGGTATGATGTATTCACAGGTTGGTCACCCACAGCAGGAAAAGTTATGAATTTTGTATTGCATCCTTTATTATTACTTTTTACTCTTTTTGTTATTTTGAGTATTTGCAATTTCTGGATGTTCTGCAATATGTGAAGACAAGCCAATAATCTGGAGATGCTGCCCCTACGATATCATTAAAACAGCCATCTTAAAGAGCCTTTTTGATGGGAATCTGGCAAAAAGAATTGAAGAATATAATGAACAAGTCTGGCATGGGTGGAATAGAACCCTCGGACGTACCATCATCTTATGGACTGTTTCTCGTTGGACAATATTAAATGGAAGATTTGTGAAGGTCTCAGGCCTGAATATGATTTTGTCTTGTCTACCACTTCTTGACACAGCTAAGCAGGATTTTCTGGGCATACTGCTAGCAGTACAACTCAGCAAAATTTACTAATCACATATCCTGTTTAGCCAGAACTAACAAAGGAATGTAACATTAGAATGTGAAAATACAAGTTATTGTTAAAGCTAAGATAACATCTCTAACCAACAATGAATGTTTATGTAAAAACAAGTTCATCGGGCATAAAGCCCGCCCTGTGTATGTTACTACATAAGTTGGGACATATGTAACAAGGGTAGATTGCTTTGCATGTAGACCTGTTTGTGTCACTGCTTTCTCCCGGCGGCCGCCATAACCACCTCTGATTTGGAGCCTCACGGCATATGGACGGAACGATTGAATTTCCCTAACACAATTAAAAAGTTGCACCCAAGATTTTCGGGTGCAACTCACTTTGGTCAGCATTCGGACTTCCGGCCTCTGTGCTGGCCGATGTGCTGAATACCACACATTGACATATGCTATTCTTATCCATAAATCAGATAGAATAGGACATGCTGCGACTTCTTTTTGGCCGGACTATCATTTCAAGTCTAAAAAAAAGCCTGTGTGCCCACATGCATTCAAATGAATGGGTACTATTTCTGTCCGATGTTCAGACCAATTTTTCAATTTGAAGATCGGATGGAGAACACGTCTGTTTGCATGTACCCTAGGGCGAATGAGTTCTGTATGGGGAGGATTTATCCAACTTTAACATGACTGTTGGGGGTTAAAGCTGCTGGAAAACCACTTCCTAGCAAAGGGGGTAATAAGTATGGGGGCACAAAGGGGGCTTATCACTTTGGAGGCCACAAATGGGGGCTCATTCAGACTCTATTGGTTGATGAACAGTTGTTCATATGATTGTTTACCTCATAGGCTCATCATTGTTGGCAGTACATTTCCAGTCCACACAAGATTTGCTGCCAACAACTATGACATTTTAATGCTGCATACATAGTGGCCCAGAGTTAGGGGCCCCTCCAGCACTTACAAATGTTTTATGTATGTCGTATGTCTGATCTGTAATGTGGAATACATGTGTTATGTGTATTGGATGTTTGCACGCATGAATGGGTTAATGTCTGGTAACATTTGGTGTTGTCTGGAAAATATATCTATTTGTCTATCTGTCTAGCTGTTAATTGGTCTGTGTCCATGTGATATGGACAAAAAAGGTGCAAAAAGAAAGAAGTTAATTGGTCAGAAAATGTGAGGAGTCAGAGTGTAGGAGAGGAGGTTGAAGAGTGAGTTAGTGAGAGAAGGAGTTGAAAGTTGGAGAAGAGCGATGGAGGAAGCAGAGAGATAGTCTGTCGCTCATGCTTGGGCCCAGTCAGTCCAGGAACCCTCCATATAGCAGCTAGACTGAAAGAAAGCGAAAGCCCGGACATGATGGAAACGCGTAGGCTACAGCACAGGTACTACATGTATCCAGGGAAATGGGTACCGCTGCTTAGCGAGAAAAAAGTGAGTGAATGACAGGAGAGAGAGATCTAACAGATAACTTAGCCTGTGGATTTTCAAATTGTTTTCTGTACCAAGACTGTTTTATTGACCTTCATTTCAAGAGTTAAGTAAAAGGACCACCCATTTTGTCTTGAAAAATACTTTTCTTTGTGTGGACTACTTTATTTCCGCAAAGGGATCCACAGCAAAGAAAGGAACGGTGGTGTCACGAGTGACAAACAGGACTTAAAGGTAACCCGGGTTACTACACGTGATACCCCCCAGCAGTAACAAGGGTGACAGATATCCGCTGACAGATATCCAACCCAAGTCTGCCATACATATGTAAGCTGAGATCTGCTGACAGTGCATGTTTATTTCTATAGAGGGAAAAGAGGCTGCCAGACCTGTCTGGTTACACTCATTAGCAGAAAGGAAAGAACATTGGATAAGTTCAAATCCAATCTATTTAGTCCTGATTGGTCAGATATTCTTGGGAGTAGAAGGAAGGTGCTACATGCTGATGTTATCAGTAAGGCTTGCTGACTGTGTAGAAGAGCGGGAGATCAAGGCCAAAAGGCTTGGGGATTTGTAAGAGATCAGGAGATCAAGTCCAAGATCCTTTGTAGATTGTGTAGGAGACCAGGAGATCAAAGCTAAAAGACTTGTTGATTGTGTAGGAGACTGGGAATTTAAGTCTTGACCACACCCTCTGTCCCTCTTTAGGGCTCACAAGAAACTTTTGCTTCAAAAGAGCTCCATGGCTGAAAAAGATTGGCAACCACTGGTGTAGGAGACTGGGAGATCCATGCCAAGGGGTTTGTGATCAAGTGCACCGCATAATCCAGTTTGACGTACAGTTCCTGGTCTTGAATGCACAGCCATTGACAGGTTTGGAGAAAAAAATGCAGATTTGTATTACTCTTCCAAAGCACAAGGATTCCGGTGCAGTTATGTATCTTCATCATATGAAGGAGGACCCAAATGGCTTCATTACCTCTCACAACTGATCATTCCAACATAAACTATTGACCTGAATATTACACATAGTTCAAACAACTCAACAACAAGAATTCCACTTATGCTTCTTGACTCGTACAAAGTTCTCCCTTTCTTTGAAAGTGGCATACAGTAGGAGCCCCAAGAAGCGGCATCTCCAGAGCCTTCAGAAGCTTTACAGCAAAGCCGCTTCTGAATGAGCACAGAACAGCTGGAGGAATCCCATCCAAAGTGTGCAATTAATCACTAAACTTCTCAGCACAACAGACCCCCTACTATGTGTCAAAGTACAGTAATTACCATAACTAATGGCCTCCATGGGATGTAAGGGATACTAGATATCGCCATCTCTCAATGTGAAGAAATCATTGAGGGCGATAATTGGAAATGTCAGTAGCTATTAGGGAAGCCGTTATTTTCAAGACCGGAGGGAGCACAATGGTTCACCAGTTGGAGCACCAGTGCTCTATTCAACTGCTCTTGACTGTGCAGCACCTGTTGGGCAGAACGATTCATGACATCCTCCTCTGATCCTTTTCTATGACGAGTTGAGTTGTTTCCATCCACAGCATCCCCTTTTACTGGATGTTTTTCTCTGTATACTCTCCACACCATTTGAGAGGACCACACCTGGTTGCTAGTGAAATCCTGGCCCCGGCAAGTCTAGCACCAATGACCGGCCTGGTTGAAAGTCGCTCAGATAGCTGGATTTTCCCATTTATTGTGGATTCACACTGAAACTGATCCATAGAAAACTTGTCATGTGATTTTTTTCTGCACTCTGGGGTCACGGGGGAATTACCATACAGGGAAGTGCCAATTAAAATTGGCTCTCCAATCTAGCTCATAAAGGGGAGTGCCAAATGGGAGACCCCTTTGCATGACATCTGGATACCCTAATAGGTTATATATCTACAGGGGTTGTCCTAATGAGGCACCACTTTAATCTGAAAATATACACTATTTTGACAAAAGTATTGGGATGAAATTCAATTATATTCACATTCTTCAATCTGGTGTTGTGCAGCCTTTGGCCTCAATGACTACATAGCTTCAGATAGCGATGCGGGGGATGTTCGGCTTTCATGGATTCTGTGTTTTAGTTCATTCAAAAGACGCTCGATGAAATTGAGATCAATGAAGTTTGATGTTTTGCTCGTCCAAGCAAGCCTCAACACTGCGTGCCGTATGACATTTTGCTTGATCATGTTCGTAGAGACACGGAGGTGTACCCAAGTATTGGCACTGGGTAAGTGATGTCACATTGTCTGGAATGTTTCTGTACCCAATGGTGTTGAGGGTGGACTTCAGTATAACCAATTGTCCTCGTCCTTCCCAGCAGAGCCCCCCCCCCATATCATAATAGAACCTTCTCTAAACTTCACTGTTGGGAGTATGCAGTTACGTAGTAACAGCTCTCCAGGCAACTGCCATACCCAAGTGCGGCCATACTATCAGAAGATGGTGTACTGTGATTCAGCATCCACAACACTTGTTTCCATTCACTTACAGTCCGTCTCTCCAAGCACCATCGCAGGCACCGCTGTGCAGTCACTGCTGTGATGTTGTGTGCAGCCGCTCGTCCATGGTAACCCTTCACATACAGTTCCTTACAGAGGGTTCTGGTACTAATGGATGCCAATGTCCTGTGAGACCTCCTGAGCGAGTGCAGATGATGTGTGTGATGCCTTCCCGAATCCATATTGGTGGTCAGAATAATCCCTGGACCAACCTTTAAAAAAAATCCCATGGATCAGCAACCCTTCTGGTTATTTAATGTCCATGTCCCGTAATGTCATCATGCTTGAAAAAGATGTCTAGTCCCCTCTTAAACATGACCAATTGTTGGCTCCGATGTCTGTACTGATTGGTTGGTGACATCCCACCACCAGACCTCATTGTCAGCTCTACACCTGGTGACATCCCTCCACCAGACTCCGTTGTCAGCTCTACACCTGGTGGCATCCCACCACCAGGCCCCGTTGTGAGCTCTACACCTGGTGACATCCCCCCACCAGACCCTGTTGTCAGCTCTACACCTGGTGACATCCCCCCACCAGACCTCTTTGTCATCTCTACACCTGGTGACATCCCATCGCTGGACCCCATTGTGAGCTCTACACCTGGTGACATCCCACTCCAGACAGCGTTGTCAGCTCTACACCTGGTGACATCCCCCCACCAGACCCTATTGTCAGCTCTACACCTGGCGACATCTTCTTACCAGACCCTGTTGTCAGCTCTACACCTGGTGACATCCCCCCACCAAACCCCATTGTCAGCTCTACACCTGGTGACATCCCACCACCAGACCCCGTTGTCAGCTCTACACCTGGTGACATCCTCCCACCAGACCCCGTTGTCAGCTCTACACCTGGTGACATCCCCCCACCAGACCCCATTGTCAGCTCTGCACCTGGTGACATCCCCCCACCAGACCCCGTTGTCAGCTCTACACCTGGTGACATCCTCCCACCAGACCCTGTTGTCAGCTCAACACCTGGTGACATCCCCCCACCAGACCCCGTTGTCAGCTCTACACCTGGTGACATTCCCCACCAGACCCTATTGTCAGCTCTACACCTGGCGACATCTCCTTACCAGACCCTGTTGTCAGCTCTACACCTGGTGACATCCCCCCACCAAACCCCATTGTCAGCTCTACACCTGGTGACATCCCACCACCAGACTCCGCTGTCAGCTCTACACCAGGTGACATCCTCCCACCAGACCCCGTTGTCAGCTCTACACCTGGTGACATCCCCCCACCAGACCCCATTGTCAGCTCTGCACCTGGTGACATCCCCCCACCAGACCCCGTTGTCAGCTCTACACCTGGTGACATCCTCCCACCAGACCCTGTTGTCAGCTCAACACCTGGTGACATCCCCCCACCAGACCCCGTTGTCAGCTCTACACCTGGTGACATTCCCCACCAGACCCCATTGTCAGCTCTACACCTGGTGACATCCCCCCACCAGACCCCGTTGTGAGCTCAACACCTGGTGACATCCCACCACCAGACCTCTTTGTCATCTCTACACCTGGTGACATCCCATCGCTGGACCCCATTGTGAGCTCTACACCTGGTGACATCCCACTCCAGACAGCGTTGTCAGCTCTACACCTGGTGACATCCCCCCACCAGACCCTATTGTCAGCTCTACACCTGGCGACATCTTCTTACCAGACCCTGTTGTCAGCTCTACACCTGGTGACATCCCCCCACCAAACCCCATTGTCAGCTCTACACCTGGTGACATCCCACCACCAGACCCCGTTGTCAGCTCTACACCTGGTGACATCCTCCCACCAGACCCCGTTGTCAGCTCTACACCTGGTGACATCCCCCCACCAGACCCCATTGTCAGCTCTGCACCTGGTGACATCCCCCCACCAGACCCCGTTGTCAGCTCTACACCTGGTGACATCCTCCCACCAGACCCTGTTGTCAGCTCAACACCTGGTGACATCCCCCCACCAGACCCCGTTGTCAGCTCTACACCTGGTGACATTCCCCACCAGACCCTATTGTCAGCTCTACACCTGGCGACATCTCCTTACCAGACCCTGTTGTCAGCTCTACACCTGGTGACATCCCCCCACCAAACCCCATTGTCAGCTCTACACCTGGTGACATCCCACCACCAGACTCCGCTGTCAGCTCTACACCAGGTGACATCCTCCCACCAGACCCCGTTGTCAGCTCTACACCTGGTGACATCCCCCCACCAGACCCCATTGTCAGCTCTGCACCTGGTGACATCCCCCCACCAGACCCCGTTGTCAGCTCTACACCTGGTGACATCCTCCCACCAGACCCTGTTGTCAGCTCAACACCTGGTGACATCCCCCCACCAGACCCCGTTGTCAGCTCTACACCTGGTGACATTCCCCACCAGACCCCATTGTCAGCTCTACACCTGGTGACATCCCCCCACCAGACCCCGTTGTGAGCTCAACACCTGGTGACATCCCACCACCAGACTCCGTTGTCAGCTCTACACCTGGTGACATCCTCCCACCAGACCCTGTTGTCAGCTCAACACCTGGTGACATCCCCCCACCAGACCCCGTTGTCAGCTCTACACCTGGTGACATTCCCCACCAGACCCCATTGTCAGCTCTACACCTGGTGACATCCCCCCACCAGACCCCGTTGTGAGCTCAACACCTGGTGACATCCCCCACCAGACCCCATTGTCAGCTCTACACCTGGTGACATCTGATGGTTTCTGTACTGGGATCCCCTGTGTCATTGTCTCCTTTATGCCTAATGCTCACACATCACCTGACAGTACAGGACTGCTGGGGGATTAATACTTTTCTCAACATACTGTATACTCATTATATAGGAAGAACAGGGATGTTTTACTCTAAATTCAGGTTATAATAAGAAAAGATTCGAGTGTTTCCAATATGAGTCTGTGTTTGCTGCACACTGGAGCTCCTCTTCACCTACAAATACCGACTCTAAGATGTTCTTTTTTATGGTAAATGCCCATGATCTACTACCTGGCTATTTTTCAGATTGGCAATCGCCCAGTCCCTTACACTAAAGGTGTAACAGAGACCACTGTCTACGAGACACATTCTGGGCACTTCAGCATCTCAGAGGGAGACCAAGAAATGTCAACGCTTTGCGGAGACAGTCACCAGGGGACGATACTTTCTGAGTGTCCTGTCAAAGTTTTATGGCACATTTTTATTAATTTATGTGTTTAAGAAGAGGCTTAGTGGCATCCCGTCATAGCCGTTGCCCATTAATGTGTCTCCATGCCTGGAACATCCCATACGGGAGGTGTCTGGCTACTTGTCCAAGTGACAACTGGACAACTTGATGTCCTCATCTCCATTCTCTATGGGAAATCGAGGGCTGAGAGTGCCCAAAATGAAGTCAGGATGGCGAGAGAGACGGAGAGAAGAAGAAGAAGGGGGGCACAGTGGTGGCACTTGGCATAGAGGTTGCTTTTTAATTCTCAGCAGGTGTGACTTGGAGCTTGGCATGGATTGCAGACTTTTGCTTCTGTTGAAGCTGCCTGTCTTGCATTCCCATTTACAAGCTCTCTCCATCAAAGAACGGCTGTCAGCACCACAGCTCCTGAAATCACGTCTTCTCACAGCCTTGAGAAACTCCAAGGGGGCTGAGAGCCAAGGAGAAGGACTGAATGGCAAGTGAGAGCCTTTTAACAAGCTCCTTGTATGATTCATGTTTACCCCCAAAGACAACTGATGAAACCTCCACGGTGACTGGATGTTTGGAGCCAAAGACAGTTCTTAATGATGCAATTTATAGAGTGCTTTTAACAACTTCATCCCAAGACACAACTGCCATAAACCATGCACACACACACGCTCATTACTTGAGGAGAAGGCTTCAAGTCTAGGAAATTTGGCCACAGCTATTTATGATTGAGCGCTATGATGAGCTTGTACAATGCAGAGAGAGAAGGAGATCAGGGAGGTCTGCAAAAGTCCCATGTGAAGAAGAAAGTTACAGCATGTGGAACCCATCACAAGGAACGAGTTGGTGGTCTCCATCAGCAAAGACCACTCAACACATGTGCTCCAATTCATGCTTGGTGTAGGTTTCTCGTCAATTCTATTTTGGTTGACACCAGTGAGTAAGTTGAGGCGGTAAACGTTCCAGAGATGCATATTCTGGGTCCCAGAGAGGCTTGATCATTTCTAAGCTACATCGAAGTGATTATCCACCAATGAGAGCAATATATGCCAGGCAGCTGAATGGAGACCAAATGGACGCTATTAAAGTCAGTGATATCGGATTGGTGTGGTTTGGTTCCATAATTAGATGGCTATGTTCAGCCAAGGGATTCCCCCATAACTGAACAGAAAAACAGGAAGAGAACAGAACCCGTAAACACAGATGTGTATATAGTCTTAGGGTGCATTCACAAGGTCGATACTCTCACACACGTTCTGTCCGTGTCCGACCGAACTCGCAAAGAAAATGAACACATTCATTTGAATGGTTTCATTCACATAAGCGATTCTTCACTTAGACTGAAGGTCTGAGATTGAAAAATTGCTGCATGTCCTATTTTCGAGTTAGTATCACATGAGAATGGGACATGAAATGTACGGTGCCCAGCACCTGGCACAACGCATGCATGGGTTTTCCGTGTGCTGTGCGAGTTGCGCCTGAGAATTTTGGGGGTAACTCACTCTCGGCCTCATCAGGAAATGTGCGCAGATCAGTTGTCACTTCTCTTCCCCCACTTTCCTTGGAAGCTTATACAAAGTGCATTATTCGGACAATCAGGGCGAATTAACTTGTCAGTGATGGCAGCCATACTGGGCTTTTGTTGGCACCTGCCATCTTCCATGCCAAGTGAAAGTATTTAAGCCGGTAATGTGTGTGTTTGAGTTCTTTATGTATTACTAACCAGAATGTCACCGATGGATATTTAAGCAGTTTTCTTCGGCACTCAGGAGCGCTGCACCCCCAGATCACAAGTGCTCGCCTCTAAAGAACTAACGGAAGGTCCTGTTCACTGTTCTGGCTAGGCCTCTCCATCGTTCTCCTATCTTCAATGCTGTGATCAATCATCCGCAGTCTGTCTGTAGACCACCAACACTTCCTATTCCTCCATAACACTAAGTTTTTACCCTGACACAGCTGAGCAGCGCTGCTGTCTCTGAAGCAATGATTTGAGCAGAAGCTCAACTTGAAGGCCCTGGGCTCCATGCAAAGCTGGTAATGGGGCCCAAACTCTCCAGGCTGACAGTCAGTGGGGCTGTTCAGTGAGTGCAGAGAAGCAGAGCAGTTACTGTGTATTAGCGGAGTATAGGGGAAGTCATGTGATGCAATGTATACAAAATGTATTATCTATTAGTTAATTTATAAAAAAAACAACAACATCACTGGGACACTTTAACGTTGGCAGCCTCCTGACTGTCCGCAACCGCGGATGCCGAGGGGAAGGGCAATTGGGCAAGTTAGATAGTGTTTGTTCCTGCTCTGTTGTAAGGTAACCCGCTACGGTACTGGGGCATTATGTCTCCACCAGAAGAATGGGTGGAGACATGGGTTGGGAAGCCACACTGACAGGGAATGCCCCCGTAGCGCCTCAGTAGTGATCAGCATGGTTTTCGGCGCTATGCTGGCCGAGCCTCCCGAGGACTGTCAGCTCATGTCACGGCTCCTCAGCTAGGATCTGGCTTCCTCTGTCAGTGGATTGCTGTGGCGGAGGTTCCACAAGGTCGGCCTCTGGGGCGGTGCATGTCCGTTTTTCCCCCCTGGCCGAGGAGACGATAACCGCTGGCCGTCGATTCAGCCCTGCAGGAGCTGAATGGCAAAGCAGGACGCCTGTAGCTGAGTATACAATGGAGGGAGCTCCTACCTCTGTGAAGGCTTTACACATCTCCAGCTCAGCTCGGTTAAGGTCTGTATCCGCCAGCCAATCACAAGCTGTGGGCGTTCCCTCTACCTCTGGATGGACAACCCATGTCTCCACCCACATTTCTGCTGGAGACATAATGCTCCACTACCACCCACTACCATAAGTGTCATGTAAAGTATTCAGGAATATATTATGAAATTGCCCCGGGGTATATAAACACAGTTCTAATTACCAAAGGCAAAAAATACTGCTAGGTAATATCCCCTAAAACAGTGATGGCAAACCCACTTATTTATAGCAAAGTGCCAACACGCCAGGGGGCGGGGCCTATCACGGCATATGATATTTACCTCCCTCATTATAAAAAAGATAGGGCCATTTCAAAATAGACAGGGAGGAACGCCGTGTGCTTTATTTCCTAGCTGGAGCCATTGTGGCGGATTTTGACTGGAAATCAGTTGCGTATCCACAAGTGATCTCATATACTAGGATGACCGTTCACTACATGAACATAAAAGGTTTCAGAAACTGGTGGTTGTGAACTTCTAAATCTACTTGATTAGGTGATTATTTAGAGGGTCACTTTGTATTCGGAGCCAATCTAATATAAAAAAGACTACAGGTCTCTCTCTGTTTGTCTGCCCGTTTGTCTCTCTGTCTGTCTTTCTCTCTGTCTGTCTCTCTCTACGCTCTTTGTGTTTCTCTGTATCGCTCTGTCTATCTTTCGCTATCTCTGTCTGTCTCTCTATCACTCTCTCGCTGTCTTTCTCTCTATTGCATTCTCTTTCTCTATTGCTCTCGCTCCTGCTGTCTGCCTATCGTTCTCTCTCTGTTTCTCTATCACACTTTTGCTGTTGTCTCTCTATTGCTCTCTCTGTTTCTATCGCTCTCTGTCTCTCTATCTCACTATCATTCTCTCTGTCTGTCTTTCTCTGTCTCTCTATCGCTCGCTGTCTGTTTCTCTGTCTCTCTATCGCTCTCTCTTGCTGTCTATTGCTCTCTCTCACTGTCTCTCTATCGCTCTCTCTTGCTGTCTATTGCTCTCTCTGTCTCTCTATCACTATCTCTGTTTTTCACTGTCTGTCTCTCTATCACGCTCTCTATCTCTTTATTACGCTCTCGCTCTAGAGAGAGACAGAGCCCGAGGAGCTCCTCTGCAGACGATAGAGGTCCCGGCCCACTAGCTAGGAAGTGTCCATGTGACCCGCGTGCAGGGCCGCGGAGCAGTGAGTCATGGAGCCAATGCATCTGCTCGTCCCCCCAGTTTTCTGCTCCCTGGTGTCTGTGAAGAGTCACAGCTGCGAGGTGACCAGTGGGAGACGGATAGCAGGCATTATAAGGGCACCCTGGTGGTTGGGCAGTGTATGTGCAGCTTAGCAGTGTATGCTGTATTCCTTAGCAATGCTTCACTCATTCTAGCGCATGCCTGATGCACATCAGCGCCGCCCATAGACATAACATTGTAACTTTCAACCTGCCTCGGTATTAGGCTGGGTTCAGACTTTCTGCATGGAAATTCCACCAGCAATTTATATCCTAGGATAAAGCAGCAAAATGGATGAGATTTACAATATCTCATCCACACGCTGCGGAGAAGCAGTTGCGCCAAGCCGCGATGGAACTGACATGCCATGCAGAAATCAAAGCCGCGGCATTTCAATTGTTTCGCCGTCTCCGCTGCAGCCCTCTCTCCTTTCTATGAGCAGAGATGGCTGCAGCGGAATTCAGGTGGCAAAGCTGCTTCAAAGCCTACACCGAACGGCGCGAGTTTTGAAGCTGCATTTCTGCCGCGGAAATCTCGCGGCATTTCCATGCGGTCCCGCTGCGGTCATTACGCGAGATTTCCAGGGGATTTACATCCCATGTGAACCCAGCCTTAAACTCACATGTGATGATTTTCCAGCAGCGGTGAGCGTGTGTCGTCTAATGACACCAACATCATGAAGAAGCATGTAGCTTTATTTATATTAGATGCAGCACTCCCCCTCACCTCCTCCGAAGACTTCCCGCTGGCAGCGCTCCCCGGCTTCTGGTTCTCAGTAGCCTATAGTCACCATACTTGACCAGCATCACCTGACCAGGGCACTGGGAATCGGAAGTCGAGGAGCGCTGACAGTGGGAAGCCTTCGGAGGAGGTGAGGTGGAGCGCCACATAGTATGAAATCAGCTGTGGATCAGTAAGAACACCAGTTCCCGCTATTAACCCCTAGCATGCCACAGTTAATGTTGATTGCGGAAAGGGTTCTTAGATGGACCGCACTCCCTCTGAGACATCATTGATCCGCCACTATGTAATTACTGAGGGCCGATGGGTTGCCATGGTAAGTGGATGTCAGGCAATGGCGTCTGGGTCTGCCATGGCCTATGATCACTGTGGATGGCAATAATGCATTGCAGTACAGAAATACTACAATGTATTATCATAGTGATCATAGCTTTACAGGTTCAAGCCCCAATGATGATGATTATCCGTTCAGTCACATCCGACCCTTGGTCACTCTTTGGATCAATGTTCTCCACTCATTTCTGTCTTTCACTGTTTCTTTCAGCTCCACGATTGACATGTTGGTAGGGGCCTTGATTGTATCTAGCCATCTTGTTCTTTCTCTTTCCAGTGACCTGGCCGAGCATCAGTCCTGCTTCCAGTGAGTTCGCGCACATTGGCTCCTGCCTCTTGTAGTTTTTTGCCTTCCTCTGGATCAACAACATAGGAGGATAAACAGGCTGAACTAGATGGACATTGTCTTCATTTGGCGTTACATACTATGTTATATATGTTACATCACGTGGCCAAAAAGAGAGCCGCTGTTTGATGGTTTTGCCCTTTAGAGATATTTTCGGTTTGATGTGATCTAAAGCTGCCTAGACAACCTAACAAGTCCCCCATAGGGACATAAAAACGTAGAAAAAATTTGTGGTAAAAGTGGTGAAAAAAACCTGAAATGTAAATGATCAAAAAACCAGATGTCTCCCCAAATCAAACCAAAAAAACAGCTCATTACGCAAAAAGCTCCGTCCATGGGAAAATTATAAAGTTATGAGACTTTTAATGCAATGATTCAAAAAAAATTATCTCCAAAAAAAAAAAAGTTTTTATTGTACAAAAGTTGACTCCCAAAATGTGAAGTTTTAATGGTTCCCGTTTGCCTGCGTTGCTGGGTTAGGCAGGAGGACGCACTACAATTTCCCCGGTTATGTGATCGTTTGTCATAGGAACGTTCAGGCACGTTTTGTTATTGACGAATATTCATGCCTGCGCCTTGGCGAATGTTTGCGCATGATCAAGCAATAGCGGGAAACCATTCTGAGCGCCATGATGGGTATGCACATGGTTTGGAATGTTGGTTCTCCCTATAGGTGTAAGTGCAATGGATGTTAATGTTTCTACAGGCAGTTTCGAGTGGTGGGTTGCTTTATACTATATATATATATAATTACACGAAGACGTCTGCATTCTTGCTAAAGTCCCGTTGGTCGAAACGTTGCTGTTTCTAGAAGACTAAAAGATTCTACTGCTTTCGGGATGCTGTCACGTCTTCTTTATGGTCTTCGGATTGGGTTTGTGGTTTCTGGTCCCGTGTGACTTTGTATCGCTGCTCCGCCGCTGAAGTGTTTGTATTGTGCTGGTGACTATCTGAGATTTAGGCCGCTTTCACATCTACATTCGAGGTTCCACTTCCCTGCTTTGTTAAGGGAGCAAGAAAGGGGAAACCCCTGACCGATTGGATCCGTCTTGTGACAAAAACCGAACAGCACCAAACGGACCCCATTGACTTTCTTGCTGTCCATTTGGTCACCATTCCGCGGTCTGGCATTTTACCGGAAGAAAAAGTCCTACATGCAGGACTTTTTCTTGCGCCATTTTGTGCCGAATCTGCCACGACCCTCCGAATGGCGGTTCCAGCGCAGATGTGAAAGCGGCCTTATTTGTGGGAAGAATGTATCATGTCATTTTTGCTGCATAATTAACACTGTAAAAAAGATGGCAGAATTGATGACTTTTTGGACTCCCTCCAAAAAAAAGGAATAAAGGTTTTACCATACATTATATGTACACAAAAGTTGATGGTACCAATAAAATCTACGCTCGCTACATACGGCCGTGTTGACTGAAAAAAATTTGAAAATTATGGCTTTTGAAAAGTGGAGATCCTCCCAAAAATTGTTGTGTCCTTATGGCCAAAATAAGCGGTGTCAATAAGGGGTTAAGAAAACTAAATGAGTAACAAGACCAAATCCCAACTGTGACCCTTTAATGTTCTGATCTTCGATGCTTTACTGTCCCCTTGAGTAACCCACACAGTTAGACTGCGTCCCACATGGCAGGATACGAGGACGGCTGCACGCTACCGGCAGAGCGCTGTTATTTATAGCGGCGAGGACTAGATTTGACATTAGATGATGCATTAATGTTGGCTGCAGGAGCGATGCCAACGATATCACATTTCTGAAGCTGATGTAACCAGAGTTCCTATCTTGGCATTTGTGAGAATGCCAAGGAAAAGGCGCAGAGGCCAATGCACTTCTGTCAAGTAGGACCCTGCTGACAGAATTAGCATATCGGCTGACACCCATCCCGGTACGGCATGATGCATAAAGGGCACGGAATAAGCTCTGTAAAATTCGACCTTAGGGATCCAACCACCGCGTTCTTCCAAGCAGATAGAATGAGCTCTATGGTTGCAGCCATCAGTGATACATTTAGAGCACCCGCCCTAAAAAATACAAATCCAAAGAGCGCTTCAGGTGAAAACTGCAACACAAAGTCTTTAAATGGGTGTTACGATCGTGTGGGCAAACTAAGCACGGGGCCCACACGATCGGGACCAAAGAATATGCACGCACATGGGTTTCGGACAACTGACCCTGTGCTACATGGGAGGGTGACATGGCCCTACCTAGGCGGTGACATTGCCCCAATAAAGGGCGGCCCAGTGGTCTTCGGAACTGGGCCCTAGCTGCTTCTAGGAACCACGCCACAGAAAAGGAGACATACACATGCTACATGACAGGGAAAGAACAACAGGACAAACAGTGCACAGAACACAGCATACAGCAGCCAGAATGCAAACATTAATAGCAGAAGATAAGCTGAATGTAAATACCAGGTATTAGTTGATATTTTGTACAAAACATGGAAGCTAGTAGGCCACTTCACGGCTCCTGGTTATACTGCTAGTCCCTACACTAACCAGGAGTCCAGCAAAACCAGACACAGCTCACACAGCAAGCTGCACAGGACAGGACACAGATCACAGGTCACACCACAACCTAACAAAACTGACAGAAAATAAACGTACAAATGGACTTGAACCAACAAGACACAGATCACACAACAAGCTGCAACAGGACAGACAACCAGGGCACGGAGTGAACATATAGTGGAAACAAGACAGACTCCACCCAAAGCTCACATGAACACAGATGAAACTCACAGCAAGTCTATGTGTTCTCATAGACCGTCAGCCACAGTGCTTACACACAGAGCAAGACATAATATGTTTGGAGGCCGCACCTGTACAAGGGAAGGGAAAAGGAGCAGCATGTGCTGCAGACCAGGACTACAGCTGTCCAAACCATCTTTAGGAAAGAGAGAGACACAACAGACCTACTTGCAAACACAGATCAGAGTGGAAACAAAACAGATACATCCATACCGTACAATACCAGCTTCAGACTAACAAGAGCTGGGTATATATGTGCTGAAGGCTAAAAGGGATAGGCTGCTGGAGAATACCACACCCAGCCAGCTCAATTAACCCTCAACCACCTGTGGAGCTGTGCTGCTAGGAAGCTTGGAACTACAGATCCCAGTAGCCCACGTAACAATGGGTTGTCCCACCATAGCAATTTATAATCTATTGGCATGATTATCAACTCATGGACAGATCAGGTTTACCTGCTGTCCATAGAAGTCTATGGAGAGGGGAAGAGGAGCCAGACGAGAAACATAGAAGTACACAGAGATGGTGCTGCAGCTAATCGTAAATGTTTTGCTACATCATTATCAATTCACTGACCTATCAGGTTTACCTGCTGCCCATATAAGTTGTTGCAGAGGGGAAGAAAAGCTAAGTGAGTGAAAAAGGTAGATATATACAGAGATGGTGCTGCAGCAGATAGTAAGTGTTTTACTATTTCATCTCAGAGCTGGATTCACAGCTCATTAAACTGTAATGTCTTCTATGCTGCTGCCACTTCTGAAGATGTGACACTCAGAGATAGAAGAGCAGATCTCCTCTTTTCTATGTGTGATGTGAATTGGGAGCAGTCTACACCCACTAGCTCAGAGAAGACAGAAATAGACATGGAGCCTGCAGAGGGGAAAACTTCTGATCAATGCCAGAAACAAGTTACAGTAACTAGAAATAGTGTTATTGCTCGTATATACAATGCAGCTTATTCTGAGAAGTCCCCTGAAGAGACGTGTGTGTGTTTTAAAGCCAATATGCATCTTTTAGAACCATTTCACTCATTTATACTCCAGAGCTGCACTCACTATTCTGCTGGTGGAGTCACTGTGTACATACATTACTTATCCTGTACGGACCCCGAGTTACATCCTATATTATACTCCAGAGCTGCACTCACTATTCTGCTGGTGGAGTCACTGTGTACATACATTACTTATCCTGTACTGATCCTGAGTTACATCCTGTATTATACTCCAGAGCTGCACTCACTATTCTGCTGGTGGAGTCACTGTGTACATACATTACTTATCCTGCACTGATCCTGAGTTACATCCTGTATTATACTCCAGAGCTGCACTCACTATTCTGCTGGTGGAGTCACTGTGTACATACGTTACTTATCCTGCACTGCTCCTGAGTTACATCCTGTATTATACCCCAGAGCTGCTCTCACTATTCTGCTGGTGGAGTCACTGTGTACATACATTACTTATCCTGTACTGCTCCTGAGTTACATCCTGTATTATACTGCAGAGCTGCACTCACTATTCTGCTGGTGGAGTCACTGTGTGCATACATTACTTATCCTGTACTGATCCTGAGTTACATCCTGTAGATCTTTTTTATTATAAAAGTGAAAAACATAACAATAAACAGAACATAAATATCGCTCACTTGGCATAAAAGACAAACATAAAACCAAAGCAAATCATCACTTATATTATCTGTACTTTGCCTTACTGCAGGACAAAGGAACAAAAGCAAAAGGTCCATCTGGTCCAAATAATACATACAGCACACTACACCAACCTGCACTCCAAACTACACTCACTCATCCTCACCAATACATATACGCTACATACTACATATAACAGTATACCCACATGTAAGAAAACATCCCTAAGGCCGCCTGCAGACGAGCGGGTCGGATCCGGCAGCGAGAAATCTCGCCGCGCGATCCGACCCCAGAGCCTGCAGGGACGAGCGCATACTCACCCGCGCCTGGCGGCCCCGGCTCTTTGATGTGCCGGCTGCCGTGCAGCCGGCGCATGCGCAGACCGGAGCCGGCGGCCGGGTGAGTGCGAGCCCCGCAGAAAATTAGAACATGCCGCAGTTTGTTTGCCGCGCGATATTTCGCGCGGCCAAACCGCAGCCGTCTGCATAGGAGTGCGTATTGTAATGCACTCCTATGCAGACTTTCAGCGGCGGAAATCCCGCGGGAAATCCCGCGGCGGGATTTCCGCTCGTCTGCAGGCGGCCTAACTCACAGGATCCAGCCTGAAATCCCCCAAAAGAAGAAAGAAAACTTGACTAATAACTGAAATTCCAGCCAAAACAATTATATAATAACAATAATACTAACAACAAAAAGTAATAGTAATAATAATAATAATAATAAACAACAAGAACAACCCAATACCCTTTTTTTGGTACTTTTTTTTTTTTCCTTTAATTTTGTTTTATTTTTTTTTTAATTTATTTTTACTTAAAAAAAAAAAAATTTTTGTTATGCCCACCACCTAAAGAATAGAACCTTACATAATTCTAAACTAACTTTATAACCAGACCAAACCACCACACACCCCAAACAACCCCCTACGGTGCAGCCTGGGGGCCACGCCTGCATCCCAACTCCGTGCTCAATGTCTATGTCCAGGATGAGCCAAGCTGCACCAGAAAACACGCCCTGCCCGCCGCAGCCTGAGAGCCACGCCCGCACCAACAGTCCGTGCCCAATGTTCATTGTCCAGGACGTGTCAAGCTACGGCTAAGGCATATATCCCCCCTCCCCCCAATAGACCCCCACCCAACCTATCTATAACCCCTAACCCTATATACAAAACAAAACGTATAACATCTCATACTACATAAACTACAAACCAACACTACACATTAATACCCGAAAGCCTAAGGTTCAGTTACCTGCAGCCGTACATACTTCATCTTTGACCGAAAACAAAAACTCTACTAGTGTCACACTCAGCCCTCCACCAGGACTGGATATGATAAGCTGGGCACCGACCGAATAGAGAAAAACTATCCCTATAGTTAATCTGTCCCTACAATGTCCCTACTCCTTCTCTAAAATTTACCCTCAGAGAAACTGTCCCTACCTCTCCCTATTCTGTCCCCAACAATAAGAAAACTGTCCCTAACGAAAGACAAACCCTCTCCATAGGAGAGAGGCCTTAGTCGTGCCCAACCTCTCATAATCCAGAGAGCGCACCTTCACCAGGTCACCCAAGATGTTTCTATTCACCTCATCCACGGAGAGGATTTTCTCTTCCGTCTACACTAAACACTGTGCATTCCAAACGTGAAACCTGACCACTAGGCTGACTAAGAATAAAGTGCACCGGTCCCTTCCACCAAGGTCCTGAATGCCCCATAGACCCATTCCGCATACGAGAGGCGTGCCAACCTGGGCCAACCAATGGAGGCTTCCACCCGATTGTACACCTCTGTATTAAAGGGACACTGAAGCAGGAAATGCTCCATGCTTTCCAGCACATTGCTGCACTCCTGACGGGGGCAACCTCTATCCACCAGTGGCCTGCTCTTCAAGTTGCCTCTTACATACAGTCTCCCGTGGAAACAGCGCCAAGTCAAGTCCCAAAACTTCAAGGGGATTCTGTCAGAATTCAATAAACGTAACCCTCCCTCCAGGTCCCGACTTGGGCAGTCCTTGAGCGCCAGGGGCTTCTGGAAATGGGTCAACAGAACTCTCTTATCGAGGAGTTTCCTCGACAGAGTTCTGATCTCCCACATCCCCAGACGCCACCGACGTATCATCTTCAGAACCACGGTAGCGTAAGCTGGAAGATGCCCGTGCGGCGTGCGAAGATCCTTCACTCGCCCTCCTGTCTCCTATTCCTGGAAGAAAGGCCGAAGCCATCCCCAACTGGAGAATACCCACGGAGGAGCCCTCTCTTGCCAGAGGTTGCCTATGTTGATCTTAACAAAAGTGTTTACAAGAAACACCACGGGGTTGACCATAGATAACCCCCCTAGTCTCCTCGTGCGGTATGTAACATCTCTTCTAATAAGGTTCAACCTGTTCCCCCACAACATTAGGAAAAACAGGTTGTAAACCCGAGTCCAGAGAGGCTCTGGCAAAATGCATAAGCTGCCCAGGTAGATGAATACAGGGAGCATGTATGTTTTGATCAGATTAACCCTTTCCCGAAGGGTCAAACACCAACCCTTCCACTGGGCCACCTTCTGAGTGGCACCATCGAGCCTGACCACCCAATTTTGCATGGGGTAATCTCCCCGACCAAATTCGATGCCGAGAACTTTAGCCGAGTCCTGGGGCACTGGAAGGGTGTCCGGGAGACCAAATGTAGGATCTCCCCTTCCTAACCAGAGACTTTCGCACTTATCCCAGTTGATGCCAGAATCGGATGCTTCCGAGTAGCGATCCACCTACGTCATCACGTACTCTACCTTCCCCCTTGAGGACACAAAGACGGTGATGTCATCGGCGTACGCTGCCACCCTGAGGGTGGCTTTCGGCACCGCCCGATCCATCCCGACCCCCGCCATAGGCCCACCATCAATCCTCCTAAGGAAAGGATCAATGGCAAACACATACAGCAAGGGGCTCAGAGGACAACCCTGACGGACACCAGACCCAACCTCAAATGGGCGGCCGACCCAACCGTTCACCAGTGGGAAAGTCTCAGCCCCCGCATACAATGTCCTGAGCCAATTGACAAACCCCACCTGCAGGCCATATCTCAGAAGAACAGACCGAGGTACTCGTGATTAACCCGATCAAACGCTTTGGCCTGATCCAAGGACAGCAAGTACCCCTTTCAGTGACCTGTCCTACTCTGCTCCACTACCTCCTGGACACCGAGAACAGCACTAAAGGTGCTACGACCTGAAACAGAGCAATACTGGGCCCCCGAGAGGAGCCGGGGTGCAAACTTGACCAGCTGATTAAACAGCACTTTTGCAAGAACCTTCCTGTCTGTATTGAGAAGCGCTATGGGACGCCAGTTCTCAATACGGCTCGAGTCTTTACCTTTTGACAGAATGATCAAAGCCAACCTCCTCATTGACTTTGGGAGAGTGTCCGAGGAAAGACACTCATTGAAAACCTCAGTCAAGAGGGGACTCAAGAGGTCCTTAAAGGTCTTATAGTACTCAGATGTTAATCCCTTCGGTCCTGGTGATTTTTTGAGCGCAAGCCCATCAATCGCCAGTTTAACTTCCTCTATGTTGATCTCCTCTGTCAAAATATTAAGGGAGATGTCATCCCCTGGCTCAGGAACAGCTTCAGCCAGGAAAGCCGACATCACATCTCGATCTAGATCCCTCTTTCTCAAAAGGTGCGAGTAGAAGGATCTGATGACTTCCAGAATCCCTGATCTGGACCTGTTCAGAGATCCTGTACCGTTGATCAGTCCAGTGACAACTTCACGATTCACTCACATCTTGCAGTTTCTGTAAGGGTCGGGCGAGTGGTACTTCCTGAAGTCCCTCTCAAAAACCAAAGATGCGTGCCTATTAGAGATGAGCGAGCGTACTCGGAAAAGCACTACTCGCTCGAGTAATTTGCTTTATCCGAGTATCGCTGTGCTCGTCCCTGAAGATTCGGGTGCCGCTGCGGCTGACAGGTGAGTCGCAGCGGGGAGCAGGGGAGAGCGGGCGGGAGAGAGGGAGAGAAAGATCTCCCCTCCGTTCCTCCCCGCTCTCCCCTGCAGCTCCCCGCTCCGTGCCGGCACCCGAATCTTCAGGGACGAGCACAGCGATACTCGGATAAAGCAAATTACTCGAGCGAGTAGTGCTTTTCCGAGTACGCTCGCTCATCTCTAGTGCCTATCATACTGGCACCCTTTGAGCAAAGGCTTCACTCTGGAGATATCCTCTTGGCTACCTCCAGTCGAGACGAGATGTTCGAGTTTCCTCCTCAGGCCGTTGTACAGACGGTACTTACTCAGGCCCCTGAGGCTAGAGAGCTGGCGGAAGAACCTCACCGCCCTCCTCTTGAACATCTCCCACCACTCTGACTTACTGCTACAAAGATCCAGTAATGGTACCTGGCTTTGTAGAAAATCCTCAAAGGACTGTCTTATCTCCGCTTCCTCCAGGAGTGATGAATTCAGCCTCCATAAGCCTCTACCCATCCGGGGGGTCTCTGCAACATTCAGGGAAAACAAAATCAGACAGTGGTCGGAGAATTCCACCTAAACAACAGAAACTGGTGAAGAGATGTCTTCCTCCTTCAAATAAAACCTGTCTATTCTAGACCTGCTCTCACCTCTATAATAGGTGAACCCCGCGTGGCCTGGGGTGTGCCGGATGTGGACCTCCACCAGGCGAGCTTCGCTAGCTATGCTATTAAGCGCGACGCTATTATAAGTCAGCTTACCTAGGGAGCCTTCCCTGTCACGGGTCCTCGTGACTGCTTTAAAGTCACCCCGAAAGATCAGCTGCCGACTGGTAAAAAGGTACAGCTTGATCCTCATAAAGAGAACCTTGTGGTCCCGCTTGGTTTGGGGACCGTAGGTGTTGATTAGCCGAAGCTCTTGTCCCTTCATGAGAACATCCAGGATCAGGCGACTCCCTATTTCTAACTCAATAACCCGTCGGCATTTAACTGCTGCGGTAAAAAGTACCGCCACTCCGCTATACGGCTCGGCCGCAAGAGGCCAGTAAGATGGACCAGACCTCCATTATTGCAAAAACAAAATGTCGGCTTCAACGCGGCCGAGAAAATCCAAGGCCTCAAATCTAGCCATATCTGACCTAATGCTGGCAACATTAATGGATGCCAGTGTCAACGGAGCGGTTGCCGCCATCACTGGTGATTGAGTTAGATGGCTTTCTTCTTCCTACCCCCCTTCTCATCCGGATCTGAGGATGACCCCTTGCCACGTTTCTTGGATACTGAAAGGCCATGGCAAGGGGCTCCTCGACCTCGTCCTCCTTGCAACTGGGCTCCGGGCCAGCCCTCCCCCTGGAGGTCACCAAACCCCCACAAGAGGAAGGCTCAGCACTCCCTGTAGGCCTCACACTTGCCCTAGACACCTCTCCCTCTGCCTCCTCTGAGGAGGAGAGAGCTTGGTACTTGTTGGAGAGCCCAACAAGAGGAGAGATTGGATTGCCTTCCTGCACCTGGCCCATTGCAGGTGAAGATTTCCCTTCCCTCTTTTGACACTTATCTTTGCCCTCACCCACACTTTCATAGTCGGAAGAATCTGAATAAGTGGCATCCTCTTCCTTTTGGATCCTCCTGACCTCATCCAGCTCCCTGTCCCCTGGAACCTCAGCCACATGATTTGCGTCTGGAGCAGGGGCCAGCATTGGGTTTTCACCAGCTCCCTGCCCCTTCCGCGCTTCTCTTGGCACCTCAGCTTGGCTGCCCCAGCATGTTTGTTCTTCCTTGGCTCCATCGCCTCTGCTGGTCCCCTCCCCTGCAGAAGCAACCTCACAGCTCTCCTCCTCTGGGGCCATGACCGCATTGGCGAAAGAGAGCGCGGACAGCGACTGAATGGGTGACCGAGGTCACCACACAGGTGACACCTATTCTCCGCAAAAGATGGGCAAGATGACCTACCTCGCCACACAGAGCGCACTTGATGACATTACAGGCTGCACTCAAATGTGTGGGATCGCTGCACTTGTGGCAGAGCTTCGGCTGCCCATGGTAGAAGGCCAAGATACGATCCCTGCCAAGGAAGGCCGCGGATGGTATGTGGGCCACTGAATTCCCTGAACGCTTAAGTTTCACCATAAACGTCCAGGCTCCGGACCAGATGCCGTGTTCGCCCCGGTTCTTATTGGGCTTGTCCACCACCTCACCGTACCGACTTATCCAAGTCATGATATCGTAACAAGAGAGGGATTCATTACGAGTCAAAACGGTAACTCTCTTTACTCCAGTCTGGCGGATTACCACTTGTGCAGCGAAACCGCGCCAGCCGGGCTCCTCCTTCATTAACTCGTAGTTCCCCCAAAAGAGCTCGAGGCCCTCTGGGCAAACAAAGCTGATGTCGAACTCAGACGTGCCGTAAGGATGGATCAGGGCATAGATGTCATTCGCCCTGAACCCCATCTTCAGCAGCAGCTCCACCACCTTACTCCTTGAGGGGCATACATCATCGCCTCTCCACTGAAGAGGAGCCACATTCCTACGGCCAATGTCCTGCCCGGTTGTTGGCAGGGACCATACAGTCTCTCCCCTTTGCTCTCGGAAGACACCGAGTCCATGTCTCTCTATCCATAGAGACAAATCCACTACTCTGCCCCCTACATTCATCGAGCTCTCCCCCCTCCTCAAGGTCTCCAGGAGGCGCTGCAGAAAAACGCCGTCCCCAGAGCCCAAAGACAAGGAGGACGCCTCTCCCCTCCCTCCAACGGCAACACTGACATAACTTCTACCAGATGTTGTCGCCACTGGAGGGGCGACTTGATCCTGACCCATCCCCTGACTACTACCCGAAGCCCCACCCTCCTGTACACAAGATGGCGTACTAACTGGGGAACCGGAGACATCTGGAGTTCCCAGGGTCCCTGCAGGAACAGGGGCAGCAGGAATAGGGGCAACAGGGGTACCAACAGCCACATCCATTACCTCACTCACCTCTCCTTTAGCTGCTGGACCAGGACCCATATTACTTTTACCCTGATTTTTCCCTTTGTGCCCAGAGTGCAAGTCCGTGGCACCTCCGGTGGGTGTGTGGAGAAGCACTTCAGCGGATCCAGTGTCTGGCCTCTCAACATTTTTCCTGACTTTGGTGCCTGTAGCTCCTCCCACATTAGCCACTCTGGGAGTTGTAGTTCCTTCCACTTTCCTTCCGGGAACAGGAGCACGTTTACCATGGGTTGGAGGATCGGGAGACCCAGCCACCACCCACTGTGCCCCCTCTGCACCCGAAAGGCGCTTTAGGGACACAGGGGTGACAGCCAGGCCACCACAGGTGAGACCTGGCGCCGGATCACCTTCCCCTCCCACTGGGACGTGACCAACACCGCCAGCACCTCTGGACTGGCCGCGACTCTTCGCTTTCCCAACACTCTTCTCTACCTCCTTTATTCCATTTCCGCTACTAGCACAAGCGGGCTTGGAGCTTTGGGCCGCATTAACCCTCTCTTCCCCAGTCCCCTGCACCGGACCCACTGCAGAGCCCGGGACTAGGAGCTCAGCGTTACCACCCTGGTCTGACTTTGCAGCCAAACCAGAGTGCTTGGTGACATAAATAAATTTCTCCTGCATATATGTTTTTTCCTTTTTCCTCCTCTTCTTGCTTGAGGTCTCCGGGGGCAAATCTTTTCCAAAATAGCAGGACTGCAGCCTCTCTGGGGTCTCCTGCAGCTGAATCTGCCGCATTATCAGCGCCCCCTCTCCACTGCTGCAGCTGTCGTCAGTGTCCTCTGAATCAGACTCGCCCGACGTGGGGGGCCGGCTGACCTGTTCAGCTGGGATGCTGGGCCCTGTAGTCCCACCTGGCAGTGATGATTGCTGCTCACCAGAGCACCCAGCTCGCCCATCCTGAGCACCGTCTGATTCTCCTGAGCTGCTGCTTGAGTGCCTGGCAGAGCGCTCTTTAATGCCACAACTGCTCACAGATGCCATTTTGCTAAACCTTTCATCGTTTAAAGGGGTTGTCTCGCGAAACCAAGTGGGGTTATACACTTCTGTATGGCCATATTAATGCACTTTGTAATGTACATTGTGCATTAATTATGAGCCATACAGAAGTTATTCACTTACCTGCTCCGTTGCTGGCGTCCTCGTCTCCATGGTTCCGTCTAAATTCGCTGGCAGCTTGCTTTTTTAGACGCGCTTGCGCAGTCCGGTCTTCTCCATTCAGCACGAGCCGCTTCAGTGTGCTCCCCGCTACAGCTCTTCTGCGCATGCGCAGACGAGCTGTCACTGCTCGGGAGCGCGCTGCAGCGGCCATTCTGTACCTTCCTCTGTTAGAGGAAGGTGCAGAAACTGGAGCTGCCCAGCGGAGGAGCCCAGCCCAGCAGCCCCGAGAAGCGTCCCAGGTAAGTGATTTGTGGGGGGGGGGGCTGCCGCTGCGCCGGGGGGGCTGCCGCTGCGCCGGGGGGGGCTGCCGCTGCGCCGGGGGGGGGCTGCCGCTGCGCCGGGGGGGGGCTGCCGCTGCGCCGGGGGGGGCTGCCGCTGCGCCGGGGGGGGCTGCCGCTGCGATGGGGGAGCTAGCGCTAGGCCGGGGGGGGCTGCCGCTAGGCCGGGGGCGGGGGCTGCCGCTAGGCCGGGGGAACTAGCGCTGGGCTCCGGGGCCTTCACCTGGGCTGAGGGTCTAGCGCCTTACCTGCTGCCTGGCGGTGGGCGTCTGGTCGGCGGCTGTGATGCGTCCGGTTGCCATGGAGACACAGCTGGCGGCGTCTCGGGAGCGCGCACGTCGGGCTGCAGCGAGCGACGGGGAAAGAGCCGGCGGCCATCTTGAGGAAACTTTTATAAGTTGCTGAAACGCTGGAACGGTAAGTACGAACCAGCTAGAAATGTCATTTACAGGGGGGCTTAGTAATGTGTACTTAATGGGGGGGGACTGGGCAAAAAAAAAATTTAACTGCTTCCTCGAGACATCTCCTTTAACAGTTTCTCTTTAAAAGGCCCACTTCTTTGCAGGATCCTTTCCCTCTCCTCCTCATAAAAGTCAATGGCCTCCTCACAGGCTTCAATCTGCCGCGATATGGCCAATTTCCTGGTACAGCATTTTGCCCGCTCTGCATCATAGCGGGCAGCGTGCAGCTCCTGCCTATATTTATTCAGCTGCTTCCCGACATGCCCAAAGTCCTTCATGTACTTTGCAATGCGTGATGCCACATCCGTCACTGACTCGCCCTCCTTGCGATCAGCCCAACTTGCCTGCAAACGTTGTTTTTCCGCATGGTCCTCCACTCTCTTCCTCTGGCTGCGAGTCCTCTTAGGCTCCTCCAGGGGAGTCAGGGTGACATTGCTGCCACTCTGACCAGATGTTCTCCCCTCCTGGGGTGCAGTCCTCCCTCCCCCCGACCAAAGCCCGAGGGAGGAGGTCCGGGACTTCATGGCTGGAGCAAGCCCAGCACCTGTAGCCTTTGCTGGGTAGGTTTTGCGCTAACTGGTGACCACACCCTGGATCTTGCAGAGCTCTCACACACCCAACGTTCTCCAGAGCTGCACTCACTATTCTGCTGGTGGTCACTGCGTACATACATTACTTACCCTGTACTGATCCTGAGTTCCATCCTGTAGATCTTTTATTATAAAATTAAAAAACATAACAGCAACAAAACAGACCCGCCTTACGGCTCACATAGCAACAATAACCAAATACAAATTGTTAATACTAAATACAAAAGTCCGGCTCTCGGTCAACGAAACTTGTCCTTAAATTATAACTAAGCGGTCCTTCTGGTCAGGCCAAAAATACCGCACACACACTACACACCATCCAAACCATCACAACCTATAGAATCTGCAACTGAAGAAAACATGAAAAAACGGGATACTAAACTAAGGGTTTGGGGGAGGAGCCAAAATAAAGCTATATTTAACAATCTAACTCAAGGGATCCAGTCTGACCTAATCCAGACCTGCTTCGGTCCAAATTATAATGAGCTAAGAACAAACCTAAATAAACAGCAACTAAGTGAGGGGGAAAAAACCTAAGAAATCTTATCAATATAACTGAACTTAAACCATCATTCTTTTTTTTTTTTTTTTTTTTTTTAAATATATAAATGCACACAAAACTAAAATGAAATCAATTATCCCAACTATTCCTTAGCTAATTCCCCACCACCACACACCCAGCACTCCACCCATACAGTGCAGCCTGGGGGCCACGCCTGCATCCCAAGTCCGTGCCCAATGTTTTTGTCCAGGACGGGCCAAGCTGCACCGCATTACACGCCTTGCCCGCCGCAGCCTGAGGGCCACGCCCGCACCAACAGTCCGTGCCCAGTGTTCATTGTCCGGGACGTGTCAAGCTACGGCTGAGGCATAAATCCCCCCCTCCCCCCATTAAGCCAACCCCAACCTATCTATAACCCCTAGCCCTATATACAAAACAAAACATATAACATCTCTTATACTACACAACTACAAACCAACACTACATATTAATACCCGAAAGCCTAAGGTTCAGTTACCTGCAGCCGTACATACCTGATCTTTGACCGAAAACAAAACTCTACTAGTGTCACACACAGCCCTCCACCAGGACTGGATATGATAAGCCGGGCACCGACCAAATAGAGAAAAACTATCCCTATAGTTAATCTGTCCCTACAATGTCCCTACTCCTTCCCTAAAACTTACCCTCAGAGAAACTGTCCCTACCTCTCCCTATTCTGTCCCTAAAAAGACCCTACCAATAAGAAAACTGTCTATTCACCTCATCCACGGGGAGGATTTTCTCTTCCGTCGACACTAGACACCGTGCATTCCAAATGTGAAACCTGACCACTAGGCTGACTAAGAATAAAGTGCACCGGTCCCTGCCACCAAGGTCCCTGAATGCCCCATAGACCCATTCCGCATACAAGAGGCGTGCCAACCTGGGCCAACCAATGGAGACCCCCACCCGATTGTATACCTCTGTATTAAAGGGACACAAGCAGGAAATGCTCCATGCTTTCCAGCACATCGCTGCACTCCTGGCGGGGACAGCCCCTATCCACCAGCGGCCTGCTCTTCAAGTTGCCCCTTACATACAGTCTCCCGTGAAAACAGCGCCAAGTCAAGTCCCAAAACTTCAATGGGATCCTGTCAGAATTCAATAAACGTAACCCTCCCTCCAGGTCCCGACTTGGGCAGTCCTTGAGCGCCAGGGGCTTCTGGAAATGGGTCAACAGAACCCTCTTATCGAGGAGTTTCCTCGACAGAGTTTTGATCTCCCACATCCCCAGACCCCACCGACGTATCATCTTCAGAACCACGGTAGCGTAAGCCGGAAGATGCCTGTGCGGCGTGCGAAGATCCTTCACTCGCCCTCCAGTCTCCCATCCCTGGAAGAAAGGCCGAAGCCATCCCCAACAGGGGAATACCCACGGAGGAGCCCTCTCTTGCCAGAGGTTGCCTA
Source organism: Eleutherodactylus coqui (assembly GCA_035609135.1). Classification (NCBI taxonomy): domain Eukaryota; kingdom Metazoa; phylum Chordata; class Amphibia; order Anura; family Eleutherodactylidae; genus Eleutherodactylus; species Eleutherodactylus coqui. Next base: position 516,657,426 of record CM069405.1, read on the forward strand.
TATTGATCTTAACAAAGGTGTTTACAAGAAACACCACGGGGTTGGCCATAGATAACCCCCCTAGTCTCCTCGTGCGATATGTGACATCTCTCCTAATTAGGTTGAACCTGTTCCCCCACAACATTAGGAAGAACAGGTTGTAGACCCGGGTCCAGAGAGGTTCTGGCAAAATGCATAAGCTGCCCAGGTAGATGAATAAAGGGAGCAGGTATGTTTTGATCAGGCTAACCCTTTCCCGAAGGGTCAAAGACCAACCCTTCCACTGGGCCACCTTCTGAGTGGCACCATCGAGCCTGACCACCCAATTTTGCATGGGGTAATCTCCCCGGCCAAATTTGATGCCGAGAACTTTAGCCGAGTCCTGGGGCACTGGAAGGGTGTCCGGGAGACCAAATGTAGGATCTCCCCTTCCTAACCAGAGACTTTCGCACTTATCCCAGTTGATGCCGGACCCAGATGCTTCCGAGTAGCGATCCACCTCTGCCATCACGTACTCTGCCTCCCCCCTCGAGGACACAAAGACGGTGACATCATCAGCGTATGCTGCCACCCTGATGGTGGCTTTCGGCACCGTCCGATCCATCCCGGCCCCCCCCCATAGGCCCACCATCAATCCTCCTAAGGAAGGGATCAATGGCAAACACATACAGCAAGGGGCTCAGAGGACAACCCTGACGGACGCCAGACCCAACCTCAAATGGGTGACCGACCCAACCGTTCACTAGCGGGAAAGTCTCAGCCCCCGCATACAATGTCCTGAGCCAATTGACAAACCCCACTGGCAGGCCATATCTCAGAAGAACAGACCAGAGGTACTCATGATTAACCCGATCAAACGCTTTGGCCTGATCCAAGGACAGCAGGTACCCCTCCCAGTGACCAGCCCTACCCTGCTCCACTGCCTCCCGGACACCTAGAACAGCACTAAAGGTGCTACGGCCTGGAACAGAGCAATGCCGGGCGGCCGAGAGGAGCCGGGGTGCAAACTTGACCAGCCGATTAAACAGCACTTTTGCCAGAACTTTCCTGTCCGTATTGAGAAGCGCTATGGGACGCCAGTTCTCAATACGGCTCGAGTCTTTACCCTTTGACAGAAGGATCAAAGCCGACCTCCTCATTGACTTTGGGAGAGTGTCCGAGGAAAGACACTCATTGAAAACCTCAGTCAAGAGGGGACTCAAGAGGTCCTTAAAGGTTTTATAATACTCGGATGTTAAGCCATCCGGTCCTGGCGATTTTTTGAGCGCAAGCCCATCAATCGCCAGTTTAACTTCCTCTATGTTGATCTCCTCTGTCAAAACATTAAGGGAGATGTCATCCCCTGGCTCAGGAACAGCTTCAGCCAGGAAAGCCGACATCACATCTCGATCTAGATCCCCTTTTCCCAAAAGGTGCGAGTAGAAGGATCTGATGACTTCCAGAATCCCTGATCTGGACCTGTTCAGAGATCCTGTACCGTCGATCAGTCCAGTGACAACTTTACGATTCACTGACATCTTGCAGTTTCTGTAAGGGTCGGGCGAGTGGTACTTCCCGAAGTCCCTCTCAAAAACCAAAGATGCGTGTCTGTTATACTGACACCCTTTGAGCAAAGACTTCACTCTGGAGATATCCTCTTGGCTACCTCCAGTCGAGACGAGATGTTCGAGTTTCCTCCTCAGGCCCTGATAAAGACGGTACTTACTCAGGCTCCTGAGGCTAGAGAGCTGGCGGAAGAACCTCGCCGCCCTGATCTTGAGCATCTCCCACCACTCTGACTTACTGCTTAAGATCCAGTAATGGTACCTGGCTCTGCAGAAAATCCTCAAAGGACTGTCTTATCTCTGCTTCCTCCAGGAGTGATGAATTCAGCCTCCATAAGCCTCTACCCATCTGGGGAGTCTCTGCAACATTCAGGGAAAACAAAATCAGACAGTGGTCGGAGAATTCAACCTCAACAACAGAAACTGGTGAAGAGATGGCTTCCTCCTTCAAATAAAACCTATCTATTCTAGACCTGCACTCGCCTCTATAATAGGTGAAACCCGCGTGGCCTGGGGTGTGCCGGATGTGGACATCCACCAGGCGAACTTCGCTAGCTATGCTATTAAGCGCGACGCTATCATAAGTCAGCTTGCCTAGGGAGCCTCCCCTGTCACGGGTCCTCGTGACTGCGTTAAAGTCACCCCCAAAGATCACCTACCGGCTGGTAAAAAGGTACAGCTTGATCCTCATAAAGAGATCTTTGCGGTCCCGCTTGGTTTGGGGACCGTAGATGTTGATTAGCCGAAGCTCTTGTCCCTTCATGAGAACATCCAGGATCAGGCACCTCCCTATTTCTAACTCAATAACCCGTCGGCATTCAACCGCTGCGGTAAAAAGAACCGCCACTCCGCTATATGGCTCGGCCGCAAGAGACCAGTAGGATGGCCCGGACCTCCACTCCCTCTTTGCTTTATGTATGGCTGCTAAATTTGGCAGCCTGGTCTCTTGCAAAAACAAAATGTCGGCTTCAACACGGCCGAGAAAATCAAAGGCCGCAAATCTCGCCATATCTGACTTAATGCTGGCAACGTTAATTGATGCCAGAGTCAACGGAGCAGGTGCCGCCATCTTTGATGATTGAGTTAAATGGCTTTCTTCTTCCCACCCCTTTTCACTTCAGGGTCTGAGGAAGATCCCTTGCCACGTTTTTTTGACACCGAAAGGTCCATGGCAAGGGGCTCCTCAACCTCGTCGTCCTTGTCACCGGGCCCCGGGCCAGCCCTCCCCTTGGAGGTTACTGTACGCTCACAAGAGGAAGACTCGGCGCCCCCTGTAGGCCGCACACTTGCCCCAGGATCCTCACCCTCCACCTCCTCCTCTGAAGAAGAGAGAGCTTGGAACCTGTTGGAGAGCTCAACAAGAGGCGAGTTTGGTTTACCTTCCTGCACCTGGGCCAGTATAGGGGAAGTTCTTCTTTCTCGTATTTTTTTCTTTTTTTTCCCCGGTGCCCTGCTTTCGCTTTTTCTGTCGCCACTCCTTGCCATCCTCATCCACACTTTCATAGCGGGAGGAATCTGAAGAAGTGGCAGCCTCCTCCCTCTGGATCCTTCTGACCTCCTCATCCAACTCGCCCTCCCCTGGAGCCTCAGTCACACGAGTCGCATCCAGAACAGGTGCCAGCATTGACTCACCTGCCACCTGGGTCTCCACCAGTTCTCTGCTCTTTCTGCGTTTCTCTTGGCGCCTTAGTGCAGCAGCCCCAACATGTTTGTTCTTCACAGGCTCCTGGACTCCTCCGCCTCTGCTGGTCCCTTCCCCTGCAGAGGCAACCTCATGGCTCTCCTCTGTTGGGGCCATGACCGCATTGGCGAAAGAGCGTGGACAGCGGCTGAATGGATGACCGAGGTCACCACACAGGTGACACCTAATCTCCGCACAAGATGCCACAAGATGACCTACCTCGCCACACAGAGCGCACTTGATGACATTACAGGCTGCACTCAAATGTGTGGGGTCGCCGCACTTGTGACAGAGCTTCGGTTGCCCCTGGTAGAAGGCCAGAATGCGATCCCTACCAAGGAAAGCCGCAGATGGTATGTGGGCCACTGAGTTCCCTGAACGCTTTAGTTTTACCATGAATGTCCAGGCTCCAGACCAGATGCCGTGCTCATCTCTGTTTTTTTGCGGCATATCCACTACCTCACCGTACCGACTGAGCCAAGTCATGATGTCATAACAAGAGAGGGACTCGTTACGGGTCAAAATGGTCACTCTCTTCACTCCAGTTTGGCGGGTTACCACTTGCGCAGCAAAACCACGCCAGCCGGGCTCGTTCTTCATCAGCTCATAGTTCCCCCAGAAGAGCTCAAGGCCCTCTGGGCGAGCAAAGCTGATGTCGAACTCAGACGAGCCGTAGGGGTGGATAAGGGCATAGATGTCCTGCGCCCAAAAACCCATCTTCAGCAGAAGCTCAACCACTTTGCCCCTCGCTGTAAGACACCGTCCCCGGAGCCCAAAGACAAGGAGGACGCCTCTCCCCTCCCCCCAGCGGCAACACTGGCATAACTTCTGCCAGATGTTGTCGCCGCTGGAGGGCCAACTGGATCCTGTCCCACCCCCCGACCATCTACTGAAACTGTACCTGCTTGTTCAGCAGGCGGTAAACCTGGGGGTTTGGGGACATTTGGGGGTATAGAAACAACAGCAGCAGCAGGGGCAACAGGGGTACTCACATTCACACTCTTTACACCCTTCTCCTGACCAGGACCTGTCTTCTGCTTACTTAATTTTTTCCCAGAGGGCAAGTCCCCGACCTCAGCAGCCGACTGAGGCTGCAAAACCGTATCCGCCGTGCGTAATTTAGATGGATTTTTTGTTGCTGAAGCTCCGCCCACACCAGCGACTCTGGGCTCTGCAGCGGGACATCCGGGATGGGTGGGAGGATTGGCCGACCCGACAACCACCCACTGCTTCCCCTCAGCGCCCGACAGACACTTCAGGGACACAGGGGGGACAGCCAAGCCGCCATCTTTTTTGATGGTACCAGGCGCCGAATCGCCTCCCCCTCCCACTGGGTTGCGACCAACAGCGCCAGTGCCTCCGGTCTGGCCACGACCCTTCATTTTAACCTTTTCACCAACCTTTTCTGCCTCCTTAAGTCCTCCAGTCCCACTACTGGCACAAGCGGGCTTGGAGTTTTGGGTCGCATTAACCCTCTCTTCCCTGGTCCCCTGCACCGGACTCACAACAGAGGCCGGGTCTAGGAGCCCAGGGCTAGCTCCCTGGCCTGACTTTGCAGCCAGGCCAGGGTGCTTGGTTACGTAAACGAACCTCTCCTGGATGTAAGCTTGATTCTTCTTTTTCTTTGTCTTTTTACCTCCCGCTGCCGTTTCTGGTGGTAGTTCATCACCGAAGTGCATTGCCTGCATTCTTGCGGGGGACTCCTGCAGCATGATCTGCTGCAACAACAGCGCCCCCTGTCCGCTGCTGCTGCTCTCATAATCACTGCCATCTGGATCACTGCCATCTGATGATGAGGGCAGGCAAACCTGCTCCGCCGGGATGCTGGTGCCCGTTCCCGGTTGCAGCGAGGACTGCTGCTCAGCAGAGCATGCCGCCCGCCCCCCCAAAGCTTCTGATTCCTCCGAGCTGCTGTGCTGGTATTTTCCCCCAGTTTTTCTGCTGCCAGGACTCCTAGCTTCCATCTGGGAGAACCGCCTGTCATTAAGCAACTTTTCCCTGAAGGGACCGCTGGTCCTCAGGATCCTCTCCCTTTCCTCCTCGTACATTTCTATTGCTTCTTTACAAGCTTTAATTTTCTGGCTTATTGCCACTTTCTTGCCACAGGGGGCTCGCTCCATGTCACAGCGGGCAGCCTGGAGCTCTCTACGCTGCTTTACAAGCTCCCTCCCGGCCTCTTCATAGTCCCGCATGTGGGTGGCGATGCGGGATGCCAGCTCCTCCACAGACTCTCCCTTTTGGCGTTCGCCCCAACTTACAGGCTCCCTTTTGGCACTGACCTGCTTTTCTTTAGCCTGGCTTCTTGTCCTCCTGGACTCCGTATCCACCCGGGGTGTCGGGGTGACATTGCTGCTGCCCCGACTAGCTTTCTTCACCTCCTGGGATTCAGCCCTCCCTCCCCCCGACCGAAGCCGGAGGGAGGAGGTCAGGGGCTCCATTGCTCCTGGAAGCCCCAGAAACAGCACGCCTTGCTGGGCCAAAACTCTGGAGCTGTGCCTGACACGACCACACCCTCTGGATCTCAGCAGAGCTCACAAGCACACTCCCTTCTCCAGAGCTGCACTCACTATTCTACTGGTGGAGTCACTGTGTACATACATTACTTATCCTGTACGAGCATTTGCATATTTATGTGCGCCTTTGCACCACTTTTTTGCGGAATCGGCTTTGCAGATTTGCGCACACAAGTACATATTTTACTATACTTTTTTCACGTGCAAAAAATAGCGCATGCTGTATATTTTTTGCACGTGAACAAAATTTACGTGCAAAATACGTGCAGGAGGACGAATCCACCGACATCAATGGGTTCTCTGCTCTGCGTATCGTGTGAATGAGCCATTAGTGTGCCACAAGGGCAGCAGTCACATCTGGACGCTGAGGTCTCTCCGCCCCAGTATTATAAATGGCGCTGGTGCGTGGGTGAGCATGTTGTAGGTTCTCTATTGGGGTGCAGGAGCTTCACCTTCCGCCTTTGGTGCCCAGGGGGGTAAATACTTCTTCGATCTGTGATCTATTAGGAGGGTCAGCTGACCGGCCTTTCTTTGTCTCTTTAATCTCTTGGCATTGGCAATCTCCGTTCTGTTTTCCCGTCTTCGCTTTTTCGCCTGCGGTGGGGCGACGCTGCAGAGTAGTTATAGATGACACGGTTTGGATTTCATTGGCACTCGGGCTTTGTGCTCTGCGCAGGTAAAATAAACGTATAAATCTGGCGGGGTTTCACACGTGGCTCTCGCTGAGCGCGGTCTCCGGCGTGAGGCTGGCTACTGGTGTGGGCCGCCGCCATCTGTTTTCATGTAAAAGGAATTTATTAGAGCTGGCTGGTACACGGCTTCTTCTAAAATCAACAGGATGATTAGTCTGCCGGACGGTTTTTCAGGCGGCCATGGATTATTAAAGGAGGTTTTGTATTGAGCAAACTGCATTGTGTCAGTAAAGAGTCAACGTCCGCTTCATAACGATGCCTTAAAGGGCCGGTGCAGGGTAATCACCGTATAATGAGAAGCTCTGGAACTTTCTAACTGACTTTGTGTTTCTGTAACATCTCAGCATCTGTGCTTGCTGACAGTGAATGGGAACATTCTTGTTTACAGCCAGTTCTTCTCACAGCTGAGATCTTGCTACAATCGTATCCTCTCTAGGTAACGCTCTGTAAGTTCACATCCAGGGACATCAATACACCTTTAGGCCTTATTCACACGACCGTATATATGCGGCTATATATGAAATTCGCTGCTTTTTAAGGCACAATATAGGTTGCTCACTAAAGGGTTAAACACAGGAGCAGAAGCCCAAATCTCTTTGCTGTGGGGAGTTTGTTACAAAGTATCAGAGCAGATACCACATATCCGCCCCTCCACCTCAGGGGGTTTACTAGAATGAATAGAATTGTAACAAATCCGTAATTGCTACTTATTTACGCAGCACAAAAAAATAATGCAAGAAAGTCCCTTCATCTCCTGCGCAAATATTCGCTGCATCGTTCATATTCGATGCAGATTTGCGCAGTCCCATTCACTTCAATGGCCTATTTTGGTGCGTAATACTCTATAAAATAGTACATGCTGCATATTTTTTCACGTGACCAAAACTTGCGTGTAAAATACGCACAAGTGAGTAACTCCATTGAAATCAATGACTTTAAATCACTGCGTGCGAAGATCCGCGTGTAACGTGCTGCATATTTCTGTTCGTGTGAATGAGCCCTAAGGGCGGATTCAGATGAACGTGTATTCCTCCCCTTATGCGGCCGTGTAAATCAATGCTTTCGTTTTCACTAGCGGGGTTCTAGATGGAACCCACCTGTCTCCCCCCCCCCCCACATGTAGTGAATAAATCGTGCGGCACTTGTGCTCTGTGGTTATCTTAAAGCTCCTGTGCTCTGGCTCGGGGTTTGAACAGCCGGGGAGAGGAAGAAATAATAATAATAAATAATCTTTATTTGTATAGCGCCAACATATTCCGCAGCGCTTACATAGACGGGGAATACAGAAAGACAAAAGTACGAACATTACAGAACCACGGTTACAAAGTAATCAGCTGATGGAAACAATAGGGGTGCGGGTCCTGCTCCAACGAGCTTACATACTACAAGTAATGGGGTGATACAGAAGGTAAAGGGGCTGGAGATGTGCCCGGTATGGGGGGGTGGAGAGTGAGGGATTCTATACACATAGACAATGGTCAGACATTTAGCCGTGTGACGGCAGAAACGCTATGACTGCAGGAGCGGTTTATGACGGCTAGCAGGGGTTGCAGTCAGTAGGTCAGGGAGCATGTTATCAGGCGGAGTACAGAGGGGTTTGTTTAGGGAATGCGGTATGCCTCCCTGAAGAGGTGCGTTTTTAGAGCATGCCTGAAGTTCTGCGAGTCCTGGATTGCTCAGGTATTCTTTGGTAGTGCAGTCCAGAGGACCGGTGCTGCTCTGGAGAAGTCTTGGAGGCGGGAATGAGAAGTTCGAATTAAAGGGGCGCTCAGTCTGGTTTCGTTAGCAGAGCGGAGAGCCCGGGCTGGTTGATGGATTGAGATGAGGAAGGCAATATAGGGGGCGCTGCGCTGTGGAGTGCTTTGTGGATGAAGGTGGTGAGTTTAAATTGAATTCTGTATTTAACGGGCAGCCAGTGCAGTGACTGGCACAGGACAGAGGCATCCGAGTAGCGGCTGGACAGGAAGATGAGCCTGGCTGCCGCATTCAGGATGGATTGGAGAGGGTAGAGTCTGGTGCCGGGGAGGCCTATCAGCAACGAGTTGCAGTAATCGAGCCGGGAGTGGATGAGGGCAACAGTAAGTGTTTTTAGCGTGTCCACAGTGAGAAAAGAGCGGAAATTCCCTCGTTCAGGCACAGCTCCGTTCCGTGCCGCTGAGCGTAGTTGCGCCTATGCTCGACTTAAACTGCCCTAAGATTGCTGTTCCCTTACATGAGCGCATGCGCCCCACGTACTACGCTACGTAATACACGGTGCTATATGCCCATTGATTCCTCTTGGGCCGTTCACACCTGCTCGTTATTCCATGAACATATTGCGCACGTGAAAAGCATATCCTATTTTGGTGCGTAATATGCAGCATTGCAGGCTACGGGGTTATAACAGATCTGTACGTGTGGATTCGGCATTTCTATCTTAAAACCGCCTTTGGGGGAAGTAGCGACCCCCTGCCACTCCGGAGGATTGCAGAGTCTCTCCCAGTGTTTTTAATGGGGAAACCTTGCATCGCATCGAATCGCACTGCGTGCACCTGCGACGTATTGCGATGCTGCAGCCAGCGCCATGGAAAACAATGGAAGATGCGAGGCGAGAGTGCGCACAAACATAGGAAGTGCTGCGATTGGTTTCCTGCATCGCAATGCGGGAGAACATCGCTCATGTATATTAAAAGAATGGGGTTCACAAATCTCACGTGATTTTCTCGCTTGTGTGTAAATAGCCCAAGGTATGCACTTTATGGCCAACAGTATGTGAAGCCCCGCCTCTTTAAGCTCAGGTTTTTCAAGCCACACCCTGGGCAAACAGGTGCATAAAATGAAGCACATGGCCAAGCATCCTCCATGGTCACCACCTTGGGGAAGGGGGCATCAGCACAAGAATTGTCTGGGATAAACTGCACATAAATCAAAGGTCAGCACGCACAATGCCAGGCAGCTGCTAGTGTGGTGTAAAGCATGTTGTCAGTAAGCTCTGGAGCACTACTAGTCTAGCGCCGATGACCAGGGCTCATTGGAAGTCGCCCCCATCGCTGGATTTTCTAGTGTAATGTGGATTCACACTGAAACTGATCCACAGAAAACTTGTCACGTGTTTTTTTGCTGCACTCCGGGGTCACAGGGAGAATGTCCATACAGGGAAATGCTAATTGTGAGAGGGTCGGAGACTGTGATAAGGTGGCTATTTAGTCTACCACTATTGTCCAGTGGGTCTGAGAGCTGTAACCTTGACTGGCATCAGAACTTGGAGAACACGGACACGAACTGGGTCCACTGAATCCGGGGTAGGGGGCCCTTAGGAAGAAAAATGGGGCCTATAAATGAGCTAAAAGGGCTCAGTGGAGCCTATAAAAGACTAAGGGGGCACAGGGAGGCCTATAAGTGACTCAAGGAGAATTTCAAGGCCTAAAAATGGCCCAGGAGGCAAAGCAGGGTCAATAATTGACTAAGATGGCACAGCGGGGCCTATAAATGATTCAGGGGACACAATGGGTCCTATAAGTCAGTGTTCCCCAACTCCAGTTCTCAGCGTCCCCAGCAGGTCATGTTTTCAGGATTTCCTTAGTGTTGCACAGGTGATGTAATTATTGTCGGTCCCTCAGACATTGCCACAGGTGTTCTTACCATAGGATATCCTGAAAACATGACCTGTTGGGGGCGCTGAGGACTGGAGTTGGGGCCCCCTGCTATAAGTGACTCAGGAAGCACAGCAGAGCCGATAAATTACTAAGGGAGCACAGCCGGGCCTATTAGTGACTCAGGGGGAGAAGCATTGTCTATAAACCCCTAGGTGGGCATAGCGAGGCCTATAAATGATCAATCTCTGTCGCCCAAGGGCCCACGTAAACCTGGAGCTGGCTCTAAGGGCCAATGCCCACGGACGGATTATCACTGCGGAATTCGCGGTCAGACACCCGCCGCAAATTCCGCAGCAATGTCCGTCCATAGACATGCTGTGTTAAATGATTTTCCCCTGCCCACGATCGGAAATCGACTGCGGTTTTCCGCTCGTGGGGGCGAATCGTGGCATGTTCTATTCTATGAGGAAAATCGTGCAGACGACTTCCATTGCAGTCGATGGAAGCTGTCGGTCCCGCGATACTTCCGCTGTGAGCACTGCAGAAGTACCGCAAAATCCGCTTCACAACCCAGCGCCGGCGCGTCATGTGCTGCACTGCGCATGCGTGCCAGGCGAGACACTCGCAGCAGATCCAGACAGGTGAGTGTAGGGTCTCTGGGGGGCGCCGGGTCTGATTCCACTTTGATATTTTGTAGTTGGAGTCCGACCCGGCCGTGGGCATGAGGTCCCATTCTCCCTGAATGCAGCTCTAGGAAAGCGATGCTCCCCTTTGTCTTTGGCGGACATGTGGTTGGCCCATTGTTAATCAATGGCCGCCATGTGGCCTACAGCAGTCAAACTACTACTATTCAACCGAGGAGTTACAGTAGTGGCACCTGTGCCTACCGGACATTGGCAGCATAGTCTGGTGGTTACCCGTATCTGTGCCGAGGCCACTCTTCATGAGAGCCGTGTGGTCCAGGATGTTGTTGACCCCTCAGGACGCTGAGGAATATGATGGTCTGGCGGCAGAGGCGTGCGCTTTATACCTTTCTTACGTCTTCTTCATTTCTCGTAGATGGTTTTTTGTCCTTTTGAAACCAGCGGTTTCGGGGAGCCTCTGCCGTCGCCGCCCCCACTGCCCCCCTTACATAGAAGCGCAGACGCAGCGTAGAATAGATTAATACTTTATTATAAATCTTATAGACAAACAACATTTGTAAACGCAAAAAAAATAATTCTGAAAATATTTTAATTAGATCTTTGTTTTCAGACAGAAATAGATATCAAAATAAATAGATGTGCTCTGTCAGGGTCCGCTAGTAACATCTAAGAGACCGACAACCCCACGCTGACCCGCTTCACCGTGGACCTCTCCTCAACTTGCCTGCAAGAACCCCCCTCCCCCACAATACAGTAGATAATGTATACATCTTAGTGCTGGGGACCGATACAGGAAGGACATGAGACGAGTCGCAGACCCCTCCATGGAGCTCACGTATCAGGGGGACTATAGCAGAAAATATGGCGACCCATGCATGGGCCACATTCAACAACGGACTGCACCGCGCCAAAGCAGTTACAATGTTGCGACATCTTTGTACCAATACTAGTTCTGTGCAACCCAAAAGTTTATAATATTGAGGCATATTGTGGCGCCAAAAAGTCACAGGTTCTAAAAATTGAACCTTTCTGAGCATTGATGCCAGCTCCCATCACTTATTTAAAAAGGAAGTAAAAAGTGGGCGGGGCTTAGGGGCACGGAGGAGTGCGGATCGTTATCTTTAATAGAGATTATGTAAGAAACTCTTGTAAATTATAACTGACGCCTATGCCAGCTGACATAGAGTTCAGATTTGGCGCACAGTGCCCCAATAGATGGGACAAACGTATTAGGAAACTCGCACCTCATTAATACATCCGTCACCCGTTTACAGTGGTGTGAGTGGCCCAATAGAAAGTACCCTATTTTACGTGCGTGAAAAATGTGCGTAATACGCATGCGACTTGCATCTCTGTGAGTGAGCCCTTAGTAAATATGACCCATTAATGGCACAATGGCAAGGACTAGATGTGAGCCACTAAATATGCAATGTCACACGATGCCTACAGAAGGGATCACCTCCTGAAGTGTGCAGCTCATCACTGTCAACCAGCTTGGCTCCTGCCTCTAATTTTTGGCACACTGACCTCCTTGAGCCGGTCGGTGGCTTCTTTAAGGAATAAGACAACTATAACTCCATCTTGCAGGTTGTCTACGTGATACCACTGACCCCCACTGACCCACCACATACAGCTAGATGGTCTATAGGACATCTTTCCATCCTTGGACCCCATGAGTGGGGATAAGGGAAGCATCATGTTTACTGTACGGAGATCTTAATGTAACAGGAAGAAATTCTGTCCAGGAACCGAGAGAGAGCCATTGCAATCTTCTCACTACCTAATCTCCACATTGCACTGGTAGGGTTAGACCACCCCAATGCACTACACCTGCTCTCTGCCTCTCAAAGAGAGCAGCACAAAGTGTGCATTAGATATTAGAAGATGGTGGAAGTCCATTTTGGATGACTTAAAAAGAAGGGACAACCGCATAGAAGACCAGTCACCGGTATTATCTGCTCCTACTCTGGTTCCGAAAAAAATGTCACTTCTGGGTGTCATCTTTTACTTACTTTACCGATCCCGGGAAGAAATATCAAATTATATCCAACTTTAAAGGCCTAAGAACGAGGCATGATTTCTTTTAGGGTTATCTTAATTTTGCCCCAAAAGATACAACTTGAGATAGAGTCCCAACGTCTAAGAGCTTCCAGCCTTGGTGGATCTTCCAACTAAGCAAAGTCAGGACCTCCATATCCTGGTCACTGATACTGGTCAACCAAATGACCAGTGTGGGTATAGCCAGGAGGTGACCATACCTTGCCCAATTTCACCCAAGAAAAGCCAACAAAAACATCCTGCAACTTTCTTGCAATTCAAGGCTTCCTCATTCTCAGGATTTTTACTTGTCAGTAAATGGAATCATTCAAATCTCATAAACTTGTCCCGCTCAGGAAAATAGAGAAGTTAGTTCTGCCGCTGTGTTCAGTTCACAGGAGATTGTTTCCAACAGACGTGTGAGCAAAATTAAAGTGGCCCTCCATTTTCGGGACAAAATCCTGTGCTGTCCCTCCAATCTGCCAGTTTCGGGCCCCATTTCTAGCCATCCTAGATGGCTACAGAAATATTCCAACTAGATAATGCACAATATGTACTACTCTCTGATTGGCAAGTGCTCATCACATGATTAGGTAGTCTGTAGATTGAGTCGGCCTTATAGGATGGCTGGAAATGGGAATCGGAGCAAGTGGATCGGAGAAATGGAGAGCAGCTGCAAGAAATGTACACCCCTTCCCCCTCCGGTAGAAAGATCGATTTTTGACCCAAAACTGCAGGGTGAGGTCAATGAGGAATGAGTTATTAGATGAACTGGTAAAGCACTAAAACAATGTATATTTAAAAAAGTTCTATAACCTTTTCAATATATTATGAATCCCCTAGAGATAGAGAAAAGTTGCCTGTTTACTCTTCTTCACCTGTAGCTGTAAGATCTTCATTTTTCTGATGCTGAGCTCCAAATTCTCTGCATAAAAATAGTTACTCGATAATGTTCTGTCTCTCTGCAGCCACCACTAGAGGGAGCTCAAGAGATTACTGTATACAGGTCATACATTGATCTCCATATTGACTCTGTATACAGTAGGCTATTTGAGCTCCCCTAAGTGTTGGTTGCAGACAGACTACTCTAGGTCTATGCAGGGTATTTCGAGCTCTGTATCAGAAAAAAATGATCACTATAAAGATATATTAAGAGATTTATCAACAGTTTACATCAATGCAGAAAACTTTAAAGCACAAGTTCACCTTTTCAGCATCATTTTACATAAACTCCTCACATAACATTTGATAACTCCGCAGTGCATGTGCTTTACTCATCGTGTACTGATCTCACATCTCAATGCTGCCCCTGCTGGTTAAATGTCTGTACAGAGCAGGCTCTGTAGTGGTGCATTGAGGTTGATGTATTGTTTGTATTAAGCTCTGTACAATAATTTGATGTAGATAAAGATCTCAAGAAAGTCAAGAAGCAAGCTAGGCTGTCTGCAGACACTGAACAAGCAGGGTAGGTTAGCTAAGATCAAGCCAACAGAACCTTCTGGGCAGCTCTGCTGAAGGATAAGACATTAAGTAACTCAAGATCAATACAAGGTGATTAAAGCACACAGTCATGAAACATGTTAAGTCGGTTGAACCTGACACTGAACCAGCAGTGGCTGCAGAACAGATGTGAGCTCAGAGGCTAAAAAAGAAGACAACAGAATCCTCTCTGCAGTTCTGGTGGAGGATCACAGATATAGGTCCTTTCTGAAAGCTGGATAATGTAACAAAAACTCTGAACATACAGCTTCGAAAGTAGTTGCATCTTTTTGTTTCTCAGTGGATTGCGTCTTTTTTTTGGGGGGGGGGGGATATTTTTGAATCTCAGCATTCGGCAAAACATGTTAAGAAGAAGAGCCCAAATGTGGTAAAGCATCAAAATCTCCCAGTTCCAGCTCAGCAGGAAAAACGATAGAAGCAAAGGTCCTCCTTCCGTCACTACCCCAGAAGGGGTCAGACCTGGAGTTAGGGAGGCGATAGTTTTTAGTAAGACCTTCCTCTTCTTCCCAGAGAAGCTGACATGTCCACAGCCTCTGATCAGCTTGATCTGGTGTCAGGACAAAAACAAGATTTTTCGGAGCTAAGGCCTTCTACTCCGAAGTCCGATCACCTTGAAGATCAGAATAGGTGATGTTTTTGGTATGAAAGTTTTTGGTTTTCCGTCTCTTTATAATCGGGCTGCTTGGCATTGATGGAGGGTCGGGCTCTCACTACAACACGTCTGCCTGTAGGTCAGTCACCTCCGTTGTGTTCAGGTCAGGAGGTTGTGGCCTGAAGATGTTCCACTGACCTGGTCAAGGTGGAGGAAAGACAAGTTAAACCTTCAGAAGACAAATACGGTAACAATAATGCAAACAGCCAGCCTGCATATCAAGAGGTAGTCCGAACCCCGCCCACTACAGTAACAGCTGTTCATCTATTACAACGGACAACCGGCGAGTATATCATGTCTGTGAGGGCTTAGTCACACGGGCGCATCGGCACCCGCGCAGTAAGAAGACGGTCGTACTTTAAGACGGACGACTCCCCGCAGCGCTGAAGAAAGAACACACGACCGGCAATGAAGCCGGTCACATGTTCTTTCTCCAGGCGCTGCAGAGAGACGTCTGTCCTCAAGTGCGGCCGTCTTCTATCTGCAGTAACACGGGCGCCGATGCGCCTGTGTGACTAAGCCCTGAGGTTGTCGCAGTCCGGCCCACTGGTGATGACATCACATCAGTATCTATGACAGTTGCGCCATTTCTCTCCCATAGATATTAACACCTGAGCCCCACGTTGCATTTCTAACTATTTAGCCACTGGAATTCCACGTTTCATAGGGAACACAACTGGCAGAACCGTCTCGCCTCCGCCCGCCAGCGCTGGCACAGAACCGCCTCATCTTTTCTATTTTTTGGCTGTTAAATCTTTACAAGTTCTGTCGTGAAATTCTCACTCTGAGCAGCGAGGACTCCAGTAAAAAATACAGAGTCTGATTTATGGGATCCAGCGGAGACTACTCCACACTTAGTCCAGACTTCCTTACAGGCCAAGAGGGGCCAATAAAACCCTGAGAAGAGGACTGCGGTTACTCCGTCATAAATTACAGACCTGCAGTGCCAATGATGTCATGTCACAATCACAAACATCACCACCGCCTGCCTGAAGTGGGGACCATACAACACCAACTGTCATCTCCACCAGGTGTACTGCCAAAATACCGGCGCCCCCATCACTCTAAATAACAGTATACTATAACAGTATGCAGAGGATGAGGAGTTATATTATAGAAGATACAGTATATTCTTGTACATAGCGGGCAGTATTATAGTAGTTATATTCTTGTACATAGGAGGCGGTATTATAGTAGTTATATTCTTGTACATAGGAGCAGTATTATAGTAGTTATATTCTTGTACATAGGGGGCAGTATTATAGTAGTTATATTCTTGTACATAGGAACAGTATTATAGTAGTTATATTCTTGTACATAGGAGGCAGTATTATAATAGTTATATTCTTGTACATAGGGGGCAGTATTATAGTAGTTATATTCTTGTACATAGGAGGCGGTATTATAGTAGTTATATTCTTGTACATAGGGAGCAGTATTATAGTAGTTATATTCTTGTACATAGGGGCAGTATTATAGTAGTTATATTCTTGTACATAGGTGCAGTATTATAGTAGTTATATTGTTGTCCATAGGGGGCAGTATTATAGTAGTTATATTCTTGTACATAGGGGGCAGTATTACAGTAGTTCTATTCTTGTACATAGGGGGCAGTATTATAGTAGTTATATTCTTGTACATAGGAGGCAGTATTATAGTAGTTATATTCTTGTACATAGGAGGCGGTATTATAGTAGTTATATTCTTGTACATAGGGGGCAGTATTATAGTAGTTATATTCTTGTACATAGGGGGCAGTATTATAGTAGTTATATTCTTGTACACAGGAGGCAGTATTATAGTAGTTATATTCTTGTACATAGGAGGCAGTATTATAGTAGTTATATTCTTGTACATAGGGAGCAGTATTATAGTAGTTATATTCTTGTACATAGGGGCAGTATTATAGTAGTTATATTCTTGTACATAGGTGCAGTATTATAGTAGTTATATTGTTGTCCATAGGGGGCAGTATTATAGTAGTTATATTCTTGTACATAGGGGGCAGTATTACAGTAGTTCTATTCTTGTACATAGGGGGCAGTATTATAGTAGTTATATTCTTGTACATAGGAGGCAGTATTATAGTAGTTATATTCTTGTACATAGGAGGCGGTATTATAGTAGTTATATTCTTGTACATAGGGGGCAGTATTATAGTAGTTATATTCTTGTACATAGGGGGCAGTATTATAGTAGTTATATTCTTGTATATAGGGGGCAGTATTATAGTAGTTATATTCTTGTACATAGGGGGCAGTATTATAGTAGTTATATTCTTGTATATAGGGGGCAGTATTATAGTAGTTATATTCTTGTACATAGGTGGCAGTTTTATATTAGTTATATTCTTGTACATAGGGGGCAGTATTATAGTAGTTATATTCTTGTACATAGGTGGCAGTATTATAGTAGGTATATTCTTGTACATGGGTGGCAGTATTATAGTAGTTATATTCTTGTACATAGGAGCAGTATTATCGCGGATATATTCCTGTACATAGGGGGCAGTATTATAGTAGTTATATTCTTGTACATAGGGGAGAAGAATTATAGCAGTTATATTCTTGGACATAGGAGGTAGTATTATAGTAGTTATATTCTTGTATATAGGTGGCAGTTTTATATTAGTTATATTCTTGTACATAGGGGGCAGTATTATAGTAGTTATATTCTTGTACATAGGTGGCAGTATTATAGAAGGTATATTCTTGTACATAGGGGGCAGTAATATAGTAGTTATATTCTTGAACATAGGGGACAGTATTATAGTAGTTTTATTCTTGTACATAGGGGGCAGTATTATAGTAGTTATATTCTTGTACATAGGAGGCAGTATTATAGTAGTTATATTCTTTTACAAAGGGGGGCATTATTATAATAGTTATATTCTTGTACATAGGGGGCAGTATTATAGTAGTTATATTCTTGTACATGGGGGGCAGTATTATAGTAGTTATATTCTTGTACATAGGAGCAGTATTATCGCGGATATATTCTTGTACATAGGAGCAGTATTATAGCAGTTATATTCTTGTACATAGGGGGCAGTATTATAGTATTTATATTCTTGTACATAGGGGAGCAGTATTATAGCAGTTATATTCTTGTACATAGGGGGCAGTATTATAGTAGTTATATTCTTGTACATAGGAGGCAGTATTATAGTAGTTATATTCTTGTACATAGGAGGCAGTATTACAGTAGTTATTTTCTTGTACATAGGGGGCAGTATTATAGTAGTTATATTCTTGTACATAGGGGGCAGTATCATAGTTGTTATATTCTTGTACATAGGGGGCAGTATCATAGTAGTTATATTCTTGTACATCAGAGCAGTATTATAGTAGTTATATTCTTGTGCATAGGTGGCAGTATTATAGTAGTTATATTCTTCTACATAGGGGGCAGTATTATAGTAGTTATATTCTTGTACATAGGAGGCAGTATTATAGTAGTTATAGTCTTGTACATAGGGGAGCAGTATTATAGTAGTTATATTCTTGTACAAAGGGGCAGTATTATAGTAGTTATATTCTTGTACATAGGGGGCAGTATTGTAGTAGTTATATTGTTATACATAGGTAGCAGTATTATAGTAGTTATATTCTTGTACATAGGGGGTAGTATTATAGTAGTTATATTCTTGTACATAGGGGGCAGTATTATAGTAGTAATATTCTTGTACACAGGGAGCAGTATTATAGTAGTTATATTCTTCTACATAGGGGGCAGTATTATAGTAGTTATATTCTTGGACATCAGAGCAGTATTATAGTAGTTATATTCTTGTACATAGGTGGCAGTATGATAGTAGTTATATTCTTGTACATAGTAGGCAGTATTATAGTAGTTATATTCTTGCACATAGAGGGCAGTATTATAGTAGTTATATTCTTGTACATAGGGAGCAGAATTATAGTAGTTATATTCTTGCACATAGGGGACAGTATTATAGTAGTTATATTCTTGTACATAGAGGGCAGTATTATAGTAGTTACATTCTTGCACATAGGGGGCAGTATTATAGTAATTATATTCTTGTACATAGGGGAGCAGAATTATAGTAGTTATATTCTTGTACATAGGGAGCAGAATTATAGTAGTTATATTCTTGCACATAGGGGACAGTATTATAGTAGTTATATTCTTGTACATAGGGGGCAGTATTATAGTAGTTATATTATTGTACATAGGAGCAGTATTATACTAGTGATATTCTTGTACATAGGGGGCAGTATTATAGTAGTTATATACTTGCACATAGGAGGCAGTATTATAGTAGTTATATTCTTGTACATAGTAGGCAGTATTATAGTAGTTATATTCTTGTACATAGGAGGCAGTATTATAGTAGTTATATTCTTGTACACAGTGGGCAGTATTATAGTAGTTATAGTCTTGTACATAGGGGGCAGTATTATAGTAGTTATATTCTTCTACATAGGGGGTAGTACTATAGTAGTTATATTCTTGTACATAGGGGCAGTATGATAGTAGTTATATTCTTGTACATAGTAGGCAGTATTATAGTAGTTATATTCTTGCACATAGGGGGCAGTATTATAGTAGTTATATTCTTGCACATAGGGGGCAGTATTATAGTAGTTATATTCTTCTACATAGGGGGTAGTACTATAGTAGTTATATTCTTGTACATAGTAGGCAGTATTATAGTAGTTATATTCTTGTACATAGGGGGCCGTACTATAGTAGTTATATTCTTGTACATAGGGGGCAGTATTCTAGTAGTTATATTCTAGTACATAGAGGGCAGTATTATAGTAGTTATATTCTTGTACATAGAGGGCAGTATTATAGTAGTTATATTCTTGTACATAGGGAGCAGTATTATAGTAGTTATATTCTTGTACACAGGAGCAGTATTATAGTGGATATATTCTTGTACATAGGGGCAGTATTATAGTAGTTATATTCTTGTACATAGGGAGCAATATTATACTAGTTATATTCTTGTACATAGGGGGCAGTATTATAGTAGTTATATTCTTGTACATAGGGGGCAGTATTATAGTCGTTATATTCTTGCACATAGGGGCAGTATTATAGTAGTTATATTCTTGTACATAGGGAGCAATATTATACTAGTTATATTCTTGTACATAGGGGGCAGTATTATAGTAGTTATATTCTTGCACATAGGAGGCAGTACTATAGTAGTTATATTCTTGTACATCATAGCAGTATTATAGTAGTTATATTCTTGTACATAGGGGGCAGTATTATAGTAGTTATATTCTTGTACATAGAGAGCAGTATTATAGTAGTTATACTCTTGTACATAGGAGCAGTATTATCGCGGATATATTCCTGTACATAGGGGGCAGTATTATAGTAGTTATATTCTTGTACATAGGGGCCAGTATTATAGCAGTTATATTCTTGGACATAGGAGGTAGTATTATAGTAGTTATATTCTTGTATATAGGTGGCAGTTTTATATTAGTTATATTCTTGTACATAGGGGGCAGTATTATAGTAGTTATATTCTTGTACATAGGTGGCAGTATTATAGAAGGTATATTCTTGTACATAGGGGGCAGTAATATAGTAGTTATATTCTTGTACATAGGGGACAGTATTATAGTAGTTTTATTCTTGTACATAGGGGGCAGTATTATAGTTGTTATATTCTTGTACATAGGAGGCAGTATTATAGTAGTTATATTCTTTTACAAAGGGGGGCATTATTATAGTAGTTATATTCTTGTACATAGGGGGCAGTATTATAGTAGTTATATTCTTGTACATGGGGGGCAGTATTATAGTAGTTATATTCTTGTACATAGGAGCAGTATTATCGCGGATATATTCTTGTACATAGGAGCAGTATTATAGCAGTTATATTCTTGTACATAGGGGGCAGTATTATAGTATTTATATTCTTGTACATAGGGGGCAGTATTATAGTAGTTATATTCTTGTACATAGGAGGCAGTATTATAGTAGTTATATTCTTGTACATAGGGGCAGTATTATAGTAGTTATATTCTTGTACATAGGAGGCAGTATTACAGTAGTTATTTTCTTGTACATAGGGGGCAGTATTATAGTAGTTATATTCTTGTACATAGGGGGCAGTATCATAGTTGTTATATTCTTGTACATAGGGGGCAGTATCATAGTAGTTATATTCTTGTACATCAGAGCAGTATTATAGTAGTTATATTCTTGTACATAGTTGGCAGTATTATAGTAGTTATATTCTTCTACATAGGGGGCAGTATTATAGTAGTTATATTCTTGTACATAGGGGGCAGTATTATAGTAGTTATATTCTTGTACATAGGAGGCAGTATTATAGTAGTTATAGTCTTGTACATAGGGGAGCAGTATTATAGTAGTTATATTCTTGTACATAGGGGCAGTATTATAGTAGTTATATTCTTGTACATAGGGGGCAGTATTGTAGTAGTTATATTGTTATACATAGGTAGCAGTATTATAGTAGTTATATTCTTGTACATAGGGGGTAGTATTATAGTAGTTATATTCTTGTACATAGGAGGCAGTATTATAGTAGTAATATTCTTGTACATAGGGGCAGTATTATAGTAGTTATATTCTTGTACATAGGAGGCAGTATTACAGTAGTTATTTTCTTGTACATAGGGGGCAGTATTATAGTAGTTATATTCTTGTACATAGGGGGCAGTATCATAGTTGTTATATTCTTGTACATAGGGGGCAGTATCATAGTAGTTATATTCTTGTACATCAGAGCAGTATTATAGTAGTTATATTCTTGTACATAGGTGGCAGTATTATAGTAGTTATATTCTTGTACATAGGGGGTAGTATTATAGTAGTTATATTCTTGTACATAGGAGGCAGTATTATAGTAGTAATATTCTTGTACACAGGGAGCAGTATTATAGTAGTTATATTCTTCTACATAGGGGGCAGTATTATAGTAGTTATATTCTTGTACATCAGAGCAGTATTATAGTAGTTATATTCTTGTACATAGGTGGCAGTATGATAGTAGTTATATTCTTGTACATAGTAGGCAGTATTATAGTAGTTATATTCTTGTACATAGGGAGCAGAATTATAGTAGTTATATTCTTGCACATAGGGGACAGTATTATAGTAGTTATATTCTTGTACATAGTGGGCAGTATTATAGTAGTTATATTCTTGTACATAGGGGGGAGTATTATAGTAGTTATATTCTTGTACATAGGGGAGCAGAATTATAGTAGTTATATTCTTGTACATAGGGAGCAGAATTATAGTAGTTATATTCTTGCACATAGGGGACAGTATTATAGTAGTTATATTCTTGTACATAGGGGGCAGTATTATAGTAGTTATATTCTTGTACATAGGGGGCAGTATTATAGTAGTTATATTCTTGCACATAGGGGCAGTATTATAGTAGTTATATTCTTGTACATAGGGAGCAATATTATACTAGTTATATTCTTGTACATAGGGGGCAGTATTATAGTAGTTATATTCTTGCACATAGGAGGCAGTACTATAGTAGTTATATTCTTGTACATCATAGCAGTATTATAGTAGTTATATTCTTGTACATAGGGGGCAGTATTATAGTAGTTATATTCTTGTACATGGGAGGCAGTATTATAGTAGTTATATTCTTGTACATAGGGAGCAGTATTATAGTAGTTATATTCCTGTACATAGGAGCAGTATTAAAGTAGTTATATTCTTGTACATAGAAGGCAGTATTATAGTAGTTATATTCTTGTACATAGGGGGCAGTATTATAGTAGTTATATTCTTGTACATAGGGGGCAGTATTATAGTAGTTATATTCTTGTACATAGTGGGCAGTATTATAGTAGTTATACTCTTGTACATAAGAGGCAGTATTATAGTAGTTATATTCTTGTACATAGGAGGCAGTATTATAGTAGTTATATTCTTGTACATAGGAGGCAGTATTATAGTAGTTATATTCTTGTACACAGTGGGCAGTATTATAGTAGTTATAGTCTTGTACATAGGGGGCAGTATTATAGTAGTTATATTCTTCTACATAGGGGGTAGTACTATAGTAGTTATATTCTTGTACATAGGGGCAGTATGATAGTAGTTATATTCTTGTACATAGTAGGCAGTATTATAGTAGTTATATTCTTGCACATAGGGGGCAGTATTATAGTAGTTATATTCTTGCACATAGGAGGCAGTATTATAGTAGTTATATTCTTGTACATAGGGGGCCGTACTATAGTAGTTATATTCTTGTACATAGGGGGCAGTATTCTAGTAGTTATATTCTAGTACATAGAGGGCAGTATTATAGTAGTTATATTCTTGTACATAGAGGGCAGTATTATAGTAGTTATATTCTTGTACATAGGGAGCAGTATTATAGTAGTTATATTCTTGTACACAGGAGCAGTATTATAGTGGATATATTCTTGTACATAGGGGCAGTATTATAGTAGTTATATTCTTGTACATAGGGAGCAATATTATACTACTTATATTCTTGTACATAGGGGGCAGTATTATAGTAGTTATATTCTTGTACATAGGGGGCAGTATTATAGTCGTTATATTCTTGCACATAGGGGCAGTATTATAGTAGTTATATTCTTGTACATAGGGAGCAATATTATACTAGTTATATTCTTGCACATAGGGGCAGTATTATAGTAGTTATATTCTTGCACATAGGAGGCAGTACTATAGTTGTTATATTCTTGTACATCATAGCAGTATTATAGTAGTTATATTCTTGTACATAGGGGGCAGTATTATAGTAGTTATATTCTTGTACATAGAGAGCAGTATTATAGTAGTTATACTCTTGTACATAGGAGCAGTATTATCGCGGATATATTCCTGTACATAGGGGGCAGTATTATAGTAGTTATATTCTTGTACATAGGAGGCAGTATTATAGCAGTTATATTCTTGGACATAGGAGGTAGTATTATACTAGTTATATTCTTGTATATAGGTGGCAGTTTTATATTAGTTATATTCTTGTACATAGGGGGCAGTATTATAGTAGTTATATTCTTGTACATAGGGGGCAGTATTATAGCAGTTATATTCTTGTACATAGGGGGCAGTATTATAGTAGTTATATTCTTGTACATAGGTGGCAGTATTATAGAAGGTATATTCTTGTACATAGGGGGCAGTAATATAGTAGTTATATTCTTGTACATAGGGGACAGTATTATAGTAGTTTTATTCTTGTACATAGGGGGCAGTATTATAGTTGTTATATTCTTGTACATAGGAGGCAGTATTATAGTAGTTATATTCTTTTACAAAGGGGGGCATTATTATAGTAGTTATATTCTTGTATATAGGGGGCAGTATTATAGTAGTTATATTCTTGTACATAGGGGGCGGTAATATAGTAGTTATTATCTTGTACATAGTGGGCAGTATTATAGTAGTTATATTCTTGTACATAGGGGGCAGTATTATAGGAGTTATATTCTTGTACATAGGAGCCGTATTATAGTAGTTATATTCTTGTACATAGGGGGCAGTGTTATAGTAGTTATATTCTTGTACATAGGAGGCAGTATTATAGTAGTTATATTCTTGTACATAGGGGGCAGTATTATAGTAGTTATATTCTTGTACATAGGGGGCAGTATTATAGTAGTTATATTCTTGTACATGGGGGGCAGTATTATAGTAGTTATATTCTTGTATATAGGGGGCAGTATTATAGTAGTTATATTCTTGTACATTACATTATTTTGTAAGTTGATATGAGGACTTTGCAGAATAAATCTATATATCCCCCAATATCTGTCTTAGATCAGGTGTTTTATGTACTTCTGACAGATTTCTGTTGTGTTTTGGTAATATGATCAGTTTCTGGAGTTGCGTTTTAAATGTCATGACTGCACATAAGTAATACCGTTCTGCACTACAGCATTTCTTCCTCTCCCCTGGCCTCCTTGGGGTCTCTCCACTCCTGTACACAAGTGAATAGTTAAATTATAGGGAACATTCTTGTTTTATTCATAAGTGTTACTGACGTAAAGGAGTGAAAATATATTTATTTCTAAAAGGGCAAATAACGAGGAAAAATGACGGAAAGCTAATAGGAATCTCCATTGCAGGGAGGTCTCGTCTCACCACATAGCCGTAAACATTATGAGAG
This sequence comes from Eleutherodactylus coqui, assembly GCA_035609135.1. Lineage (NCBI taxonomy): Eukaryota > Metazoa > Chordata > Amphibia > Anura > Eleutherodactylidae > Eleutherodactylus > Eleutherodactylus coqui. The sequence continues at coordinate 516,682,378 of CM069405.1, forward strand.
GAATGGCTCAAATCAAAGATGGCAAACATGGAGGATGTTTCACCTCCACTATGAAGGTCAGGATGTGGCTGACATCGGCAGTAAATTGATTTTCCTTGAGTCATCTTCTTTAGATACATTGGAAAAAATTCTACTCAGATGCACTTTATTAAGATCTGTTCCAGAAAACTTTGGCGCCAACCAATATAATTCTAACCCATTTTAATGGGGGTGGGGCTTATGCATATTTGCATCAAAGGGGGCACTACTTGCAGGGAGCGATCATTGGAAAAGAAAGGGGTTTGACTTAAAGTATGCCACGTGTTAGAAAGCAAATGATGGGAGTTATGGATGCTATAGCGGATGTGAGGGGTTTTTGGGCTTTCCTAGACGCAACTAAAAGGAGGTTAACCCCTTAGTAGCTGGCCTATTTTATGCCAAGAGCCATAACTCGCTGGCAGCGGTATGTTGTGTTTTGTGGAAGGAGTGGTATACTTTTATTGGTCGCCCTATAATGTGTTGCACAACTTTTATTACATTTTTGGGGGGCGGTGATTTATTTTTACAGCATTCACCATTCAGTAAAAATAACCTGAAAACTCTCTTCTGTGATCGGCACGATCACGGCGGCACCAAGTTTATGGAATTCTTTATTTTTTACAACTTCTGCACAACTTCAAAGAACGACAATTGACTCTTCCTCGTCCCATTCTAATCCCAGACATTGTTTTTTCCCGGCGGTGGAGCCTGTTGTCTGCGGGGCGAGCTGTAGTTTTTATTGGTACCACTTGGCGGTACATGGGGCTGCTGAATTGTTTTTTATTCCGTCTTTTTGGAACTGAACAAAAAGGAAAATGTCAATTCTGACGTTACATTTTAAAATGATTTTTATGGCAGTTACCGCGTGCGATAAATAATAGTTTATATTGTCAGGGTCGTTATGAATGCCGCAATACCTATAATTAAAAAAAATGTTGGTATTGTATCTATTCAAAGCAGATTTTTATGGGGAAATTCTGTATTTAAAATTGGATTTTTTCCTTTAAATTAAGCTTCATTGAACTTTTTTGATGCTATTTTTTAGTCCCCGAAGGGACTTGAAGATGCGATCGTTCGATCGCTAGAATAGTACACTGCATTACTTATGTAGTGCATTCTATTAAGCCTATGACAGCAGCCTATTACACTTTGCCGGAGGTGGGCTGCAATAGGCTGAGTTACATGGCAGATATGGATGCATTTGTCTGGCTTCCGGCTGCCATGAGAATCCATTGGTACCTTGTGATCGCACTGTGGGGTGCCGATGGGTGACAAAAAGAGCCCCCGTCCCCTGCCATCTGCTTACACTCTGTAGTTTCTATTGCTTGTGGTACGTAAGGGGTTTAATTGCCGGGATCTGAGTTTTCCCAGTTCCTGGCAGTTAGAGCAGGAGCCCCGCTGTCAGTAGTCAGCCAAGACACCATCTTACAAAGATGTCAGTACAAGTTTACACCTCATTGGTGAGGCATATTGCGGTCACAAAAGGGTTAAAAAGAATCTACCTAACAAATGAGTATGGGGCCACCTCGGGGATCGGTCTTCCCTTTTCATGTTGTGATCAACCTCAGAGGGGTCTTGTTTTTTGATTCCTTTGCATTATTATGCCATAGAAACAATGGGTTAAATCTAAGCGCCTCCTTTGGCGCTCCTAATAAACGCTGTCCCTTTAGGGAACCTATTCATGGAGCCGGGCAACCACCGGTTACCTCACTTTTACCGGCCTGGCAGTGGGCGCTCTCTGATCCAGCCATTGGTGTGGAGATTCCAACCATATGTACAGTTTGTGGCGTTGGGTCTCGCCCATATTATACCCACGCTGCGATTTTTCTGATTCGCAGTATTGCTGTGAGATAAATCGCCCACGGAAATAGACCCAAACATTGTGTTCTATTCGGGAGTCTTGTGCATCTCGCGACGCGCAAACCTCACCCGTGTAAATACGGCCCAGCGATGCAGCAGACTTCCCACCCAGCATGAACTATTGTGATAACTCAGGTTTGTCTTAAGGTTACGTTTCCACAGGTGACTGCGACATCCATCCGAGAAACTGAGACGGATGTCGCACTCGCAGAGCCACCATCTTTCTGCGATTTGCGAGAAAAATGCATCACATTGCTGCACTCGTGAGCTTGAAAATCGCCAATTATTCCCTCTGGGAGCAAAAAAATCAAGCACCAGCGAGCACAATGCGTTTTTTTGCCCCCATAGCAAAGAACGGGCGATTCTTAACCAGAATCATTCAAAATAGGACATCGCTGCGGGAGAAAAATCACAGTGGAAACTGACCGGTTTATCTGTTTCCCATTGATTTCTGTCTAAAACTGCGCCAAAGTTAAGTCACACAGAGTTGAAGACAAATTTACAATATATTTAGCGCCAAAAGATCCGACAACCACATTGATCCCCCCCCCCCTCGAAAGTGGGAGTGGCCAGCTTCTGTCTGTCTTTCCGACACATTTATGAAGTGTTACTACATGAAAGTGTCTGCAAAAACTGCCGCTAGCAGAACTGAATGGAAGTTGGTGGAAATGAAAAGGCACCCGGTGTAAGTTTGTGACGCACGCTCGTTTTGGTGCAAATCCAACCGCATGGATAGATTGATTTCTTGATGTTAATGCCATTTTATGTTTTATTGTTATTTTGACTGCTCACTGATTATTCTATATTAGTAGATGATGCAGAATAACATTTTTGAAGCAAAATATATTTCCGAATGGAAACTGGCACATTTTTGGCGCACGTCGTAGTGTTTGCATTTTGTGGTGCAAAATAGACTACAACCGGTCTCTAGAGGCACACAGAACACCTCCAACACAGGATCAATGGTTTAATGTTAATTACCTTCACTCGTCCGTGTCACCAGCCGGAAATGTTCTGCTTCTTGCTTAAAGTCCTGTTTCGCCACCTTTTTAATTTGAATTAAATGGAAAATTCCTGGAGGAAAATCAAGAAAATCCACAAATTATTAAATAAATTAAATCTGAGAGGAAGACAAAGAGATTATCCACAACTGAGAGGTTACACCCATGTGCTATGCGCGCCACTGGATCACATTGTTAATATATTACTATTTACATCCTGTATTATCCTCCAGAGCTGCACTCACTATTCTGCTGGTGGAGTCACTGTGTACATACATTACTTATCCTGTACTACTCCTGAGTTACATCCTGTATTATACCCCAGAGCTGCACTCACTATTCTGCTGGTGGAGTCACTGTGTACATACATTACTTATCCTGTACTGATCCCGAGTTACATCCTGTATTATACTCCAGAGCTGTACTCACTATTCTGCTGGTGGAGTCACTGTGTACATACATTACTTATCCTGTACTGCTCCTCAGTTACATCCTGTATTATACCCCAGAGCTGCACTCATTATTCTGCTGGTGGAGTCACTGTGTACATACATTACTTATCCTGTACTGATCCTGATTTACATCCATATTATACTCCAGAGCTGCACTCACTATTCTGCTGGTGGAGTCACTGTGTACATACATTACTTATCCTTTACTGATCCTGAATTACATCCTGTATTATACTCCAGAGCTGCACTCACTATTCTGCTGGTGGAGTTACTGTGTATATACATTACTTATCCTGTACTGCTCCTGAGTTACATCCTGTATTATACCCCAGAGCTGCACTCACTATTCTGCTGGTGGAGTCACTGTGTACATACATTACTTATCCTGTACTGATCCTGAGTTACATCCTGTAATATACTTCAGAGCTGCACTCACTATTCTGCTGCTGGAGTCACGGTGTACATACATTACTTATCCTGTACTGCTCCAGAGTTACATCCTGTATTATACTCCAGAGCTGTACTCACTATTCTGCTGGTGGAGTCACTGTGTACATACATTACTTATCCTGTACTGCTCCTCAGTTACATCCTGTATTATACCCCAGAGCTGCACTCATTATTCTGCTGGTGGAGTCACTGTGTACATACATTACTTATCCTGTACTGATCCTGATTTACATCCATATTATACTCCAGAGCTGCACTCACTATTCTGCTGGTGGAGTCACTGTGTACATACATTACTTATCCTTTACTGATCCTGAATTACATCCTGTATTATACTCCAGAGCTGCACTCACTATTCTGTTGGTGGAGTCACTGTGTATATACATTACTTATCCTGTACTGCTCCTGAGTTACATCCTGTATTATACCCCAGAGCTGCACTCACTATTCTGCTGGTGGAGTCACTGTGTACATACATTACTTATCCTATACTGATCCTGAGTTACATCCTGTAATATACTTCAGAGCTGCACTCACTATTCTGCTGGTGGAGTCACGGTGTACATACATTACTTATCCTGTACTGATCCTGAGTTACATCCTGTATTATACCCCAGAGCTGCACTCACTATTCTGCTGGTGGAGTCACTGTGTACATACATTACTTATCCTGTACTGCTCCTGAGTTACATCCTGTATTATACCCCAGAGCTACACTCACTATTCTGCTGGTGGAGTCACTGTGTACATACATTACTTATCCTGTAGTCTAGGCAATCCTCTGTGAGGTAAGCACCTCAGCAGAACAAATCTTTCTCCTGTCCAGTTTGCTACAATGTATCAGTCTGGGCTCCAGAGGATTGCCTACAATGTACACATATGATAGACTCGGATATGACAAGCAGGATGTTTCACCTTTCACCATTTTCCAGACATAAATCTCGACATCTTCTGATGCTTCTTTCTCAATGGCGATTTTTCGGAGGTTCTCTTTGTGGCCCCCAGAGTTGGGGGACATGTACATGTAGACCAGGATCTTGTTGGGGTTCTTCACACATCTGGTGGCGATGACCTCGGCGGTTGGCTTCGCTTTGTCATCTGGGGGGACATGTGAGGTGCTGGTTATTATATGATTATACACATTATTATTCTGCTCCGCCCCCTGATATTTAAAGGGGAAGTCCAACTTCTAAACCAATTATTTTACTACTCCAATGTATGCAAAATGAAGCAATGTTACAGTACAAATAGTCTTGACTAAGAATGTCTACGCTCTCACTATCACAGTGCCGTCAGTCCATCCTCTATGTCTTAGTCAGCCTCCTAATATATGTTAGCAGGAAGCAGAGGACAGATGAATGGCAATGTGACCGTAGGATCAGACTACACTGGGTTTGTTTGTTGTCTGTTACTATGGAAACACATAGCACTACATAAGAGCTGCTGCAAGCATAAAACAATAGCTGTTCAGAGGGGTTTTAGCAGGCAAATACTATAGTTCACCTGTCCTCCGGATAGGTCATTCACAGTTAATCACCAGGGACCAGCCGTATGAGATCCCTGGCGATCAGCTGCTGACTGCGGGCCAGACGTGCGTCATACTAGACGAGATCAATGAGCGCTCAGCCGACCAAAGTTCGCTGGATTCCTGATTGGACGTAGAAGTGCCAGAAGTGTAATAGCCACTTCAGCTTCTATTGATTTCAGTGGGAGTGCAGCCAGCTGGGCACTTCCTAGCCATTTACTATAACGGTCATTGTAGCGGGCCACCGCTCCACTTCCTTCAATGACAGTGGTAGAGAGCGCTAAAGCACCTGAACTTGTAATCCGCAGGCCATGTAGCGCCTATGCTGCTCCGCTGCATTCACTCCCCCTATAATTTCATTGGCCCATCGCAGAGGACCAATGGGTTGCCATGGCAACTGTATGGCATTTCCTGGTGTCTGGGTGTGCCATGGCCAATGATTGCTAGCAATAATGTATTGCCGTACAGAGGTACTGCAATGGTACTATTATAGCAATCATACGATTGGGGGTTCAAGTCAAAAATAGTAAAAAAAAACAGGTAAAAAAACATAGTGGTTAAAAACAACAAAATCTTTTTTCCCACTTTTAAAATAAATAAATAAATAAATTGCACGTTTGGTCTTGCCGTGTCCGTAATGGCCCGTACAATAAACTCAACACACTATTAATTCTGTACGGCAAAAACTGAAAGAAAAAAAACACTTAGGCCTCATGTCCACGGGGAAAATCAGGCCCGCTACGGATTCTCCATGTAGAATCTGCAGCGGGTCCCTCCTGCCCCGCGGACATGAGCGCTGAAAATAAGAATAAATCAGAATTAACTCACCTCTCGCACGCTCCGGATACTTCCTTCGCTGTGGCGTCATCTTCTCTGCGTTGCGGCCGGATCTTCTTTCTTCGGCCCGGCGGATGCGCAGGATGACGTCGGTGACGTGCCCCGCGCATGCGCCGTCCCGAAGCAAAATGATCCGGCCGCGACTGAGAGAAGATGGCGCCGCGGCGAAGAGAAGAAACGGAGCGGGTGAGTAAAATCTGATTTTTGTCTCCCGCGGATCCGGACGGCTTCCATAGGCTTCAATAGAAGCCCGCGGGAGCCGTCCCCGCGGGAGACCCGCATGAAAATGGAGCATGGTCCAGATTTTTTCATGCTCCATTTTTTTTAAAATCACTTTTATTGACCATCCGCGGGTATTTATCTACCCCGCGGGTGGTCAATGCATCCCTATAGGGTGCGGATCCGCGGGCAGGAGAAGAGTTAATATCTGCTGCGGATTTTAATTCTTCTTTTGCCCGTGGACATGAGGCCTTAAAAATGGAGCCACAATTCTTACTTTTACTGCTTTTTTTTGTAAAGGAAAACAAACAAAGTGATCAAAAAAGTCGTATATACCCCAAACTACAGCCGGGAATGCAAGAAGCAACCCTCACAGAGCTCCGTCCACGGAAAAATGAAAAAGGTTCGGGGACTTTATTGTGAAGGGGTTTTATTGTGTAAAAGTGGAAAAAACTAAAAAAGATAAAGTGAAGAGGAAAATCCCCCCCTTCCCCCAAAAAATGTCATGTCCTTATGGCCAAAATAGGCCGCGTCACTCAGAGGTTAAATTTGCTTTCAGATGATTCTGCACTCAGATTCCACACCAAAATCCATACGTCTCCATGGTGGACTTGGGTGTGGAATAATTCCACCCTGTGTGAGAGCACCCTAAAAGGGGTTTCCGGGTAAGTACTATGGACCATCAATAGTTGATCGACTGGGTCCCACTACTTGGGGCCCCCGGCCAATCAGCTGTTTGGCCACCTGCTGTTTGCGGCAAAACAAAGGGTACAGTGAGGAAGTAGATCATTCTGACCCATGTAGTGGCCGGCGCAAGCTGTGGTCCTAATACAATCAATGAGAGCTGCACCTGCAGTTACCAGCACTGGCCACTATACAGGGGTCAGCGCTATTGGCTTCCACTCAGTACAGAGTGTTGTGACGCTGACAGCAGGCATCTGAACAGCTGATTGGGAGGGTCTCGAGGGGCAGATCCAAGTCGATCAACTGCTGTTGACCTATTCTGCAGACAGGTCATCAATAGAAATAGCCCAGAAAACCCCTTTAAGTCTTTTCTAGATGCCCTTTAGATGGCGGTAATAGACGCAGCATTGTATTATATCATGGGCTCTGTACTCTATCTATAATTACTGAATGCCTCTATCCGAGAGGGACCTCTGTTCATCCTGACCCCTCAGTGCTGGGCTATAGTGCCGAATCCATTTTTTCCCTACACCATGTAGATGTCTGTCTAATGAGACCGATTCAGATGGCACTCAGCGTTGGCGGGTGACAGCTCCTCGGAGGGCTTATACAGAAATGCTACACAGCGAACATCCGCTGTGGCGCTTGGACCTACGTTAACGTCGCTGCCCTTACCCTGGCAGACCTTGCAGCACTTTCCCTCCACCTTCTCCGGATATTCGCAGGGGTATTCCTCTGGACAGGTGATTCGCTGGCAGTCCTGGCTCCCATCTTTACATGTACACAGAATACACGGGATCGCTCCAAAATTTCGAAAGACGGGATGCCAAACCTCGCCGTGCGAGTACGTCTTCCCATTATAGACGCAGGCTGGGGAGAGAAACAGAAAAAAGAGGGAAATATGGCCGAGCTTAGAACAGGGAGGCAGCTATAAGGGGTGCAGAAGTAGTCACTTTAGGGGCCTAAAAGGGTACCTCTGCCGCCTATGGAGACAGCAGTATAGCGTATGGTAGAAATCACCTCCTGCTGAACTCATACACAGCAGCCAATCTGAACAAGCAGAGCTGCAGTGTAAAGCATAGGGGATGACCTGGGCAGAAGCCTAAGCCTCTAAGAAGACAGCAGCTGGATTTCAGACTACATACAACACCAATGGACAACAAGGCTAAACTGGAGTCACTGATCACAGCAATACAAATTTGCAGGGTAAAGTATGGGGGAGTCCAAAATTCAATACAGCTGAGCTGGGGTGACGGATTATTGCTGTATACTAATTGAATAGGGCTGTAGTGTAAAGTATAGGGCAGAAGAGAAGTGAAGAGCCTGAAACGCTGACTCGGACTTCATTGGACAATGGAGCTGGCTGCTTTCAATGATTATATCAGTGTACTCATGGAGCAGAGCTGCAGTGTAAAGTATGGTGGAGCGACAACACAGCAACCTAAATATAGCCCATCATAGACAACATTCCACTGGTAGAAGATCGAGGTCAGGTGACTTCAGTAATTGCACCGCTAGGAATTGTAGTTTAGAATTTTGTGGGTCAGCCTGCCCAGCCCCCCCCCCCCCCCACCTCAATATATATCAATACTCTTGCTGTCACCTTTCTTATGCTTCTCCTTCATCAATATCTTCACCGTCGTTCCGCCCCCTCCTCCTTTCTGCTTGAAGCTGCGAGGGTTAAAGCCCAGGGACGAGCTGACGACGGTGGATTCTGTTGCCCCCACAGACTTTTTATTCAGCAGCTCATTCAGACACTGGTCCTGGGAATGTCTCTGCAGGATACAAAACACACAAGGCATCACACACCACACAAGGGGGACCGTTAACCCCCTGGATTATGATCCCCACAAGGCAAGATTGTGGATATCATGTCCACATTACAGAAAGCCTCAAGAAACTATGAATGCGGCTCCTCGTGGGTGGGGCTTATACAAATAGTTTTTTAAAAGGAGCATTTCCATGGTTTCGTGGGTGTTCCCAACTGGACAAGAGGCGGGACTTAACAGTGGCTTGCTAATGTAGAGCAAGAAAAGAGTACGCAAATGGTTGTGCTCATTGGAAAGTGCCATATGGGGGAGGTGGACTCTGCTCCATTTGCACTAACCTCTTCACAAGACCCATGATTGGTGTGGGGTGGATGTTAGAAAGCTTTCACCCTCCCTATTTTGTTAGCAGCTCTGGGGGCAGTTTAGAATTGAAGACCCCATAAAGCTTTGGCTTTACCTTTCAGCATTTTCTGGACTAGCATTCAAGTTAAAGCAACAAGTCCCGCAGATCTGTAAGTGTGGCTCCTTGTGGGTGGGGCTTATGCAAAAAGGGTCTACAAATTGGCATTTCCAGGGTGCTTTGTGGGTGTGAGGATGTGGGCCTTAATAGTGTCTTACAAATGAGGATTTGTAGGTACAAGGCACTTCAGGACCTGCAGTTGTGGAGCAGCTCCAGTAGGTGGCAGTAAATGTATGAGGACATACAGAGAATAGAGCAGAATGTCACGTACAACACCTCTGTTCAGCTGCTGCGGCTCCTCCTCCACCGAACGATCGTACGACCCATCTGGAAAACATAAATCACCGTGAGAGGGCTCATCCATAATGACCGCATCCTAAGACGTTCTGCAGTTTTCTAATATACTTTGCATTATAATTCCTAGCCGTTTTCAAGATCTCTGCTTGCTGTCAGTGAATTGGAAGCTTCTCTTAAACCTGTTCTGATCTATTACTTCTCAGAGTTTGTTCTACTCCTTTGCTCAGCTCACAGAGGATAGTCCAGACTGACACACTGTAACAAGTCTCTCCACGCAGTGTGTCCCCCGCTCTACGCCCCTAGTAATAATGTGCAGGTGATCGTCAGCAGAAACAAATTAACCGGACAGTTTTCGCTCGCATGTCTTTTCATCGAACTATATTCATTCTATAATTGAGTCTTGTCCTCTAGTCACACCCAAAGCTGCATTCAGAATTCTGACAGCATTATACACAATTGTATATCTCACTGCTGCCCTCTACCTGTCAAGTCTCTGTCCTGAACATGCTCTGCTGTGGTGCATTATGGAAGATGGTGTGTAACAGCTTAGGGGTGTATTATGATGTTCTGCAGCAGCTGTGTGTATTATGAGGTTCTGCAGCAACTGGAATCTGTATCATGAGGTTCTGCAGCAGCTGAGGCATGTGTGATACAAGTACTGGGTGTAGGACATAGGTGGCAGGCTACTTACCTCTGCACACCGGACAGCAAGAGTCTGGTACGGTCAGTGGGGATGAGCAGACCAACTCAGGACAGGTCACCAGCCCGCAGTATATCTGCCCGTCCTGCAGGAGGAGACAAAGGAAGCAGCGATGATGCAAAATCCGATAATAATACCGCACTGATGTCACGCTGAACAGATATATACACCGCACTAGTAGTGTCACACTCCTTCAACCTTCAGAACCGCAGCGATTCATCGCAGTGTAGATCCCACTCGGTGATGAAACCATTCTGCAGGAATCTCGGCCCCCGTGGACAGCAAGCTTCTTGTATTCGCTGCAGATTAGATGGAGGTGCTGACATGTTCTTTCCAGCTGACAGGAAGGGGTCAGGCCTCATTAAAGTCGCTCCAATCGCTGGATTTTCCCATCTAATGTGGAAAACTTGTCACGTGACTTTATGCTGCGCTCCGGGGTCACGGGGTGAATTCCCATATAGGGAAGCACCAATCGTGGGAGGGGCGGGGGTTTAATTAAGGGGCTAGTCGGTATATATGAGGCTCAATCACTGTATCAGAAAAAGTTTTGAAACTTTGTAAGACTTTGCGTTTCTATTCCTCACCATTTCCAAGATCTCTGCTTGCGGTCAGTGAATGTGGACATTTGTTTTACATTCACAGGCTGAATACGTGATCCAATACGTCTCACAGCTGAGGGTTTGTTACAGTTGTATCCAGCCTACACAATCCTCTGTGGACTTCAGACTGATACATGTTACCTGCACTGATACATTGTAACAAACTATCAGTAAAGAGATTTGTGCTGCTGATGTGTTTCTATCAGAGAGCATTGTGTAGACTGATACAATGTAACAAAACCTCAGCTGTGAGAAGTATCAGGTCAGGACTGGATTTCATACAGTTAATGTAAATATTGAATTATTCCTTTATTGACAGGAAGCAGAGATCTTATAAATAGTACAGCCTATTACTGTACAGCATGAGCTGATGTATTTTTATCGCGGTGCGGTGGATTGATCACATGAATAGCTGATTTGTCCCGTGCTCGGACCAGTGCGCCCACACAGCCGCTGCCCGCCGCAGAGGTAACGCGATCTGTTGATCCTTCCAAGGTCGCTGCTGCATTTTACAGGCGGCATTCATTCTCCGGCGGTGCGGCGGGGTTCCCGGACCGGCAGCCTCGCGCCTCGCTAGATGAGATCTGACTTCTCCGCTTCGTTATATACACAATAAAAACCATAAAATCAACCAGGATCTTATGAAACCATAAAGCACAACATAAGAGACGAGGCTTTCCTGGAACAGACTGACACCAGCTGCTGCTTGGAACTGCCCGAGTCTGGGCTATACCAACAGTGCGGGCTGATCGCTGAAAGGTCATTAACCTCGCTGCTGAATGACTACATCTCCCAGCAAACTCATCCAAAGACATTTCAGAGTGGCGTAACCAGAGTCTTGTGGGCCCCAGAGCAAACATAATACTGGGGCCCCACGCCTTCCCTACCGGGGTCCTCCAAACACCCATTATCATCTTACACAGTCCTCCAGAGAGGGGCCACAGTAGTGACCCCAGTTGAAATGGTGCCCCCCCCCCCATAATGACCCCAGTAATTAATAGTGACTCCAGTATAAATTTTGTCCCCCACAGTGGCCCCAGTAGTAATAGTGACCTTCACTGTGGCGCCCCAGTAGTAATACTTACGCCCCCCCCCCCAAGGGCCTGAGTAGTAATAGCAAGCCCTATAGTGGCTCCTATACTATTAGTAGCCTCAACAGTACTAGCGACCCTCACAGTGACCCCAGTAGTAATAGTGACCCCCTACACTGGCCAGAGTAGTGATAGTGAGCCCTATAGTGGTTGCTGAAGTAATAGTAACCCCAGCAGTAAAAGTAACCTCCATAGTGGTCCCAGTAGTAATATTGACCACCATAGTGACCCCAGTAGTTAATAGTGACCCCCACAGTGGCCTCCGTAGTAATATTGTCCCCCATAGTGGCCCCAGTAGTAATAGTGACCCCCTACACTGGCCAGAGTAGTGATAGTGAGCCCTATAGTGGTTGCTGAAGTAATAGTAACCCCAGCAGTAAAAGTAACCTCCATAGTGGTCCCAGTAGTAATATTGACCACCATAGTGACCCCAGTAGTTAATAGTGACCCCCACAGTGGCCTCAGTAGTAATATTGTCCCCCATAGTGGCCCCAGTGGTAATAGTGACTCCCTACACTGGTAGAGTAGTAATAGTGAGCCCTATAGTGGCCGCTGAAGTAATAGTGGTTCCAGCAGTGAAAGTGACTTCATAGTGGCCCCAATAGTAACAGTGACCCCCCTACACCGACCAGATTAGCAATAGTGACCCCGCAGTGGCCCCAGTAGCAATAGTGACCCTCATAGTGGGGGGTATTTCACACTTCATCTCAGGAAGCATAAAGGCTTGGGCCCCCCTGGGCTCACCTCCAAAACCTCTCTTGCCCTATTAGACACCTTTAGCCCTCCTGGACCTCACAGGACTGGGATGAGCCGTTCCTATGGGGGTGGTAAGTCATTATTAGAGGTAGGTACTGCCACTCACCGAACAGCTGCACTGCACACACTGGTTGGACTGTCTGGATGGGAAGAGCTCCTGGGTGGTGAACATCTCGCCCTGCTGATACGTCGTCCCGTTGTGCTGACAGACCTTAGGAAGGGCCCGTAGACCGGAGGGGGAATGCGTCTCTGCAGAAGGCAACACGGCATGATCAGACATCTGCAAATAATCTTCACCATGAAAGCTCGAACAAACTTCTCAACCTTTGCAAGATCTCTGCTTACTGTTAATGAATGGAAACATTCTTCTTAACATGAAGAAATTACATCCCAACTTCTCAGAGCTGAGGGTTTGTTACAATTGTATCCAGTCTGCACAATCCTCTGTGAGACCAGACATACATGTTACCTACACTCCCCTACCAAAAGTAATTGGACTCCTTAGCAGGAACCACGAGTAGTAATTATTTCCATATGTTAATACTAAGTGGGGCTCCTTTGGCCATAATGACATCAGATACTATTTGTGACATACTTTCTACTAATGCCTGATACAATTCAGCTGGTATTTCCCTCCATCCACCCTGCAAATGTCTGGCGAGTTCTCTCAAAGAAGATGGACGCTGTTCATATTTCCAGACCCAACATTCCAGTTCGTCCAAAGATGTTTAGTAGGTTCAGGTGGGGACTCTGTGCATCCAGTCCCATCACGGAACATCCATATCATCAGACCAACATAAAACAGTGTTGCATCTATGAGAAGGAGAGTTGTCTTGTAGGAAGTATGACCGACCGTTCCCAAAGTATTATCACATTGTCGGCAGCACATTATTGTCCAGACCACCACACCAGCAGCTCCCCTCCGTAGTGTCCAGTTTCATCATTCATGACATCACTGCAAATGGGGGCGCCGGTGGGAGTCAGAGGCCGTACATGTAATGGGACCGTGAGACCAAATGTCCTTCAACCAAGTGCCTGGAAATGGTTCACACATAGGGGTGTAACGATGGCGCCCCCTGTCTCTGGATGTGGACAACGAAACAGTTGGAGCTGCTAATGCTTGTTGAACAATCGGATGCTATTCCCTACTGGTGGTCTGTAGGGGGCGTCCTGAGCCTGGTCACCTTGTGTGCCCCCATCCACTGGTCCCAACATCTTCTAACAGACTGGTCAGACGCTCCTCTCTACTGGTGGTCTGTAGGGGGTGTCCTGAGCCCGGTCACCTTGTGTGCCCTCATACATCCACTGGTCTCAACACCTTCTAACAGTCTGGTCAGACACTCCTCTCTACTGGTGGTCTGTAGGGGGCGTCCTGAGCCCGGTCACCTTGTGTGCCCTCACACATCCATTGGTCCCAACCCCCCCTAACAGTCTGCTCAGATACTCCTCTCTACTGGTGGTCTGTAGGGGGCGTCCTGAGCCCGGTCACCTTGTGTGCCCCCATCCACTGATCCCAACACCCCCTAACAGTCTGGTCAGACGCTCCTCTCTACTGGTGGTCTGTAGGGGGCGTCCTGAGCCTGGTCACCTTGTGTGCCCCCATCCACTGGTCCCAACATCTTCTAACAGTCTGGTCAGACGCTCCTCTCTACTGGTGGTCTGTAGGGGGCGTCCTGAGCCTGGTCACCTTGTGTGCCCCCATCCACTGATCCCAACACCCCCTAACAGTCTGGTCAGACGCTCCTCTCTACTGGTGGTCTGTAGGGGGCGTCCTGAGCCTGGTCACCTTGTGTGCCCCCATCCACTGGTCCCAACATCTTCTAACAGTCTGGTCAGACGCTCCTCTCTACTGGTGGTCTGTAGGGGGCGTCCTGAGCCCGGTCACCTTGTGTGCCCTCACACATCCACTGGTCTCAACACCTTTTAACAGTCTGGTCAGACACTCCTCTCTACTGGTGGTCTGTAGGGGGCATCTTAAACCCCGGTCACCTTGTGTGCCTCAATCGACTGGTCCCAACGCCCCCTAACAGTCTGGTCAGAACGGCCCGGTGGGGGGCAATTTATCAATATGACCATCCAGCTTCTCACATCCCAATAATTTGCCCCTCTCAGACTCTGGTAACAGGTGAAATCTCTTCTCTGCGTCGTAGAGGCGTCTAGTGGTCAACAAGCTTTACAAGCAGGAGAAGAGGTCACTACTAGAGATGAAACTTGTGCTGTGATTGGTTGCTATAGGCAACAGCTTTTAATCCTCTTAGTACTGAGATAAAATGAAAGCTGCTCTGTGATTGGTTGCTATCGGCACCAAAAACTGTTTTTTACTAGAGATGAACGAGCATACTCGCTAAGGCAAACTACTCGAGCGAGTAGTGCCTTATTCGAGTACCTGCACGCTCGTCTCTAAAGATTCGGCTGCCGGCGCGGGTGACAGGTGAGTTGCGGCAATGAGCAGGGGGGAGCGGGGGGAGAGAGAGAGATTTCCCCTTCGTTCCTTCCCGCTCTCCCCTGCCGGCAGCTGAATCTTTAGAGACGAGCAGGCAGGTACTCAAATAAGGCACTACTCACTCGAGTAGTTTGCCTTAGCGAGTATACTCGCTTCATCTCTAGTCACTACACACAAAGAGCCTCCGAGAGCCTCTTATAGGCCAAGGGGGGAACCACCTTTAGGGCCTTCGGTGACAAGACCGTCCATCTAATCCCCACAACTCCCATCATTTACAGATCTGCCTGAAATTGAACTGCAGGATGGGGTCTGCAGCAGAGCGACAACTTCTACTGGGGACCGGAGTGTTTTCGACAGTACTTCTGGTAGGACACTACAACATTGTAACAATCAGTATATTTGTGCTGCTGATGAGTTTAGCTCATAGAGAAATGTACATGCTGCATACAGTGTAACAAACCCTCAGCTGTGAGAAGTATCAGGTCAGGAAGTATTTTCAATCCTTGAATGTAAATAAGAACGTCTCTATTCACTGAGGATCTAATTGTTCTGCAATTGGTGTGGATTCTTCAGCCCCAGGTCATCAGGGCACTTCCAGTCTGTCTCACTCTCTTGCCCAGGTCATCAGGGCACTTTCAGTCTGTCTCACTCTCTTGCACAGGTCGTCAGGGCACTTTCAGTCTGTCTCACTCTCTTGCCCAGGTCGTCAGGGCACTTTCAGTCTGTCTCACTCTCTTGCCCAGGTCGTCAGGGCACTTTCAGTCTGTCTCACTCTCTTGCCCAGGTCGTCAGGGCACTTTCAGTCTGTCTCACTCTCTTGCCCAGGTCGTCAGGGCACTTTCAGTCTGTCTCACTCTCTTGCCCAGGTCGTCAGGGCACTTTCAGTCTGTCTCACTCTCTTGCCCAGGTCGTCAGGGCACTTTCAGTCTGTCTCACTCTCTTGCCCAGGTCGTCAGGGCACTTCCAGTCTGTCTCACTTTCTTGCGCAGGGTGAGGAGCTTAGCAATATATTACTGGCCCTGCAATGGCCACTGCAGCCACAATATTGCTGCTCTCTGGGAGGCAGCTCCAGCCCTTTTATATGCCCCCTGTAGGGCACCAGAACCTCGCGTGCTTAGTATTAGGGAGAGGGCAGAGCTTTGTACCTGCGAACGTTCGCATTAGTGGGATCTTCTGCCGTGCCTTCACATGCGCCCCTTTTATGCACCGACGACTTTCAGGACACAAATTTTCTGCAGAGGCGCTATGGAGACTGAAAAAAATCCTGTTCTTTGCCTCAATGCATCATGGTCCTGAACATTTTCACTTATGGGAAGACGCTGAACGCAACCATTTATACGAGGGGCGGTGCTGCCCTTCAATGAAGCTCCACCTCCTTTTACAATGTGTATGCCACTATTAGGGTCTGTTCACAATGCATATTTTTCTGCCATATAAGTTGCCATAGACCCCCCCCCCCACAGTCCGCACCTCCCCCCCCCCACAGTCTGCACCCTCCCCCCCCCACAGTCTGCACCTCCCCCCCACAGTCCGCACCTCCCCCCACACAGTCTGTACCCTCCCCCCCACAGTCCGCACCTCCCCCCCCACAGTCTGCACCCTCCCCCCACACAGTCCACCCCATCCCCCCCACAGTCTGCACCCCATTACTCTAATGCGAATCATACGGCACAGGTTTTTTTCTGCACATGGATTAAAAATCTGAATGCAGAAAAAAAGCAGCGCCGCGCCGGTCCTTGACGCTCAGTTTTACTTCGGCGCGTACTGGGCCACCGTGGGTTTCCTGCGGAATAGCTGCGGGCTATCTGCTGCGGAATGTATTCCGTCTTGTGAGAAGCCAGCCTTGGGGGGGATCCATGCAGGCAGATCCGTGTTGTGAACACACCCCTACAACATCCTGTACAGACACAGCGGCGGTCACTTACCTACACATCTGGGGCAGCACTGCTGCGGGTCGGTGACGGTGTGGACACAGGGCAGTACCGGACACTTTATTCTGTAGCAGCCAACGCTGCCGCCCTGCTGGACACAAAACATACAAGATGTGTATAAGCGCTCATTCACTCTGCGTATTACGATGTGTATTCTTTACGCTGCTGATGCCACATTCATTTTCATTCGGGTAATCAGACCTGCGTTTTTTACGTGTTTCTACACACATGAAAAAAATGCAGAATGTCCAATTTTGGTCCATATTGGGGCACCTTCACATGCGCGTATGTATTATTGCGTGCGCATCAGCGCAACATATTTGCGCCGTGACTGAGGTACTTCTCGCACGTGTCTGCACATTGTAGTGTACTATTTGCGCACGTCTCTTCCAATGCGCACACAATACCCTTTCCCCCCCCCCCCCCGATTTATAAAGCTATTTAACCCTATGAGGTCCGGATGGGTCCTTTTCCCAGCGGTTTTGCGTGTATTCCCGCCTATTTTGCGCAGGAGAATGGTGTGTCCAAAAAACGGAATTTTTCATGACCCAAAAAGGTCATGAAAGTCAATGAGCCGGGGTAAATATGCATGATACATGTGTATTCCTGCATGGAAACAATGGCGCCTATTGCAATTTTTTTTTTGCGTGCATGAAATACGTAATGCATGTGTGCACACAAAAAACCGAAGAGTTTTGATCCGTGAACACAAAGCGTATTCCCAGATCAAGTAATCCGGAATAAGTAAAAAAGAATGTTTCCATTCACTGACAGCAAGATTTGGATGAAACTGGAAAAGCTCTTTCTTGCCAGGGACACGGGGCAGGAAATCTGACACCCTTTGCTTGCTGTCAATGAATGGAAACCTTCTTATTTACTTATTCCGTATTAATCCTTTTTGATCTGCGAATACGCTTTGTGGATCAAAGCTCTTGCATATCCCCTCCGTTTTTTTGTGTGCGCACATGCATTACGTATTTCATGCACGCAAAAAAAAAATTTGCAATAGGCGCCATTGTTTTCGGGACAGCCCTGACATGGGAGACTACTGTCAGGTCCAGCCGGTGGATTTTCCATATAAGAGTCCCAACCGCGGCGGCTGCGGACAATGGCGCCATATTAGCCAATAATACAGAGAATTATGATAAAGTGACTGGAATGAATCCGTCTGCGGAGCGCGAGCAGAGTGATGTCAGTGCCGTGGCTGGGAGGGGTACAGGAGTGTCACCCATCCCCCTCTCGCCATCCCCTGGGGGGCTGGTGGCCGCTCCAATGTCATCGAAACGCGTGAGGTTGTGCGCGTCCCTTTATCAATTAGCTGGTAAGTGGCTGGAGAACAGACGGCCGCTCTGCAGCTCATGAATGAGGCCTTGTTCCCGTCACGGAGAGGCGGCCGCGGCGCAGGAACACCGATCAATGGGATTAGGAACAAAAATGTTGTGGCTTGTAAAGGGACCGCGAAACCCTCCACTGCAGATAAAGAATAGGGCAGTGTGTTCGTGTACGCAGCCCTCCTGACAGCACGTTAACACCGTCACTGCCGGAAGGCTTCAATGTCTCCAAATACTCAATTACATTTACGCTAAATTATCAAAAACTAAAGCAGGTGGTGGTGGAGGGGGGTGCACCAATATGGCTGCCACCACTGCGGCCTCCACAGACTCATTAACCAGGATGGGAAAAATAAGGTCTTCATTCAAAAACAGCGCCGCCTGTTCACAGGCGGCGTGTGGTACTACACAGTTCAGTGGAGTTTAGCTGCAATGTCAGACACAACCTCAGGGCCAAGGGTGGGGCTGTTTTTGGAAGAGAAAAGTCATGTTTGTATAATCCTGGAAAAATCGTTAATGGCAAATGTACCGAGTTAGATGGCAACATTTATCGTTCCGGTAACCAGGCGAGCTGGGAGAGAGATGGTGAAGCTGGCATAGTGCTGACATACACACTCATTGTCATCAACCATCCTCCCCCAGAAGAAGTTGTCGTTTTGCTGTAAGACCCCGTCCTGCGGCTCTATCTCAGGCAGATCTGTAATGATGAGAGTTGTGGTGATTAGATGGACGGTCTTGTCACCGGAGGCCCTAAAAGTGGTTCCCCCTTGGCCTATAAGAGGCTCTCGGAGGCTCCTTGTGTGTAGTGACCTCTTCTTCCGCTTGTAGAGCTTGTTGGCCACTAGACGCCTCTACGACGCAGAGAAGAGATTTCACCTCGTTACCAGAGGGGGGCGCATTATTGAGATGTGAGAAGCTGGATGGTCGTATCCATGAATTGTCCCCCACCGGCTGTTCTGAACAGACTGCAAGGGGGTTTTGGGATCAGTGGATGGGGGCACACAAGGTGACCAGGCTCAGGACGCCCCCTACAGACCACCAGTAGAGAGGAGCGTCTGACCAGACTGTTAGGGGGTGTTGGGACCAGTGGATGGGGGCACACAAGGTGACCGGGCTCAGGACGCCCCCTACAGACCACCAGTAGAGAGGAGTGTCTGACCAGACTGTTAGGGGGTGTTGGGACCAGTGGATGGGGGCACACAAGGTGACCGGGCTCAGGACGCCCCAAAAGACCACCAGTAGAGAGGAGCGTCTGACGAGACTGTTAAGGGGTGTTGGGACCAGTGGATGGGGGCACAGAAGGTGACTGGGCTCAGGACGCCCCCTACAGACCACCAGTAGAGAGGAGCTTCTGACCAGACTGTTAGGGGGTGTTGGGACCAGTGGATGGGGGCACACAAGGTGACCAGGATCGGGACGCCATCCAGAGACCGGGGGCGCTATCGTTACACCCCTGTTTGTCTGAACCATTTCCAGGTGTTTGGCTGAAGGACATTTGGTCTCACGGCCCCCATTACATGTACAGCCTTTTACACCCACCAGCGCCTCTGTTGGTAGTGATGTTGTGAACGATGAAATTGCACGCTATGGAGGGGAACCAGGTTGTTTTCAGCCATGGATCCAGGTTTAGTTTGGGCGCTGACAACGGCCGTGTTCATGTCTGGAGACCTCGGAATAAGCGCCTCAATCTTGCCTTTGCTGTGGAGCGGCACACTGCCCCCTGCTAGTGTGATTGTCTGGGGGGCCATCACATACGACAGTCGGTCCCCCCTAGTAGTGGTAGGGGGGAGAATAACAGCTCAGCAATATGTTCAGGTATAATAGGTTATTAGAGCCTCCATGGCCGGCTGTATCACATCTTGTATCCAAGCTAGAGGCAGTACAACAGGGTACTAGAGTCCATGCCTGCCTGTATCCCATCTTGTATCCAAGCTAGAGGCGGTACAACAGGGTACTAGAGTCCATGCCTGCCTGTATACCATCTTGTATCCAAGCTAGAGGCGGTACAACAGGGTACTAGAGCCTCCATGCCCGCCTGTATATCACATCTTGTATCCAAGCTAGAGGCAGTACAACAGGGTACTAGAGCCTCCATGCCCCCTGTATCACATCTTGTATCCAGGCTAGAGGCAGTACAACAGGGTACTAGAGCCTCCATGCCCCTCCCGTATCACATCTTGTATCCAATCTAGAGGTAGTACAACAGGGTACCAGAACTTCCATGCCCCCCTGTATCACATCTTGTATCCAAGGTAGAGGCGGTACAACAGGGTACTAGAGCCCCCATGCCCAACTGTATCACATTTTGTATCTAAGGTAGAGGCAGAACAACAGGATACTAGAGCCTCCATGCCCATCCGTATCTGGTATCTAAGCTAGAGGCGTTACAACAGGGTACTAGAGCCTCCATGCCCACCCGTATCTGGTATCTAAGCTAGAGGCGGAACAACAGGGTACTAGAGCCTTCATTCCCGCTTGTGTCACATCTTGTATCCAAACTAGAGGCGGTGCAACAGGGTACTAGAGCCTCCGTTTGCCCGTATAACATCTTGTATCCAAACTAGAGTCGGTGCCACTGGGTATTAGAGCGTTCCTACAAGAAGTCCGTTTCCACAATAAATGGAGAAAGTTTCATCCATTTTGACAACGTCTGGGGGGGGGGGGGTTGTTTTTGACGAGTGTATGTTGGACATATATTTGGTGCGGGTATATATGGTCCAAACTTCAGGACTTTACAACTCTCAGCATTCTGGCTGTTGGTTGATGGTTTCTTGCTATGGTTTGGCGATTACTGTCTATTAGTTGGTGGTTGTTGACCAGCTACGGATTAGTGATTACTAGCTGTGGGCTGATTGTTAACAGCTTCTCGTTAGTTCCTATCAGCTAATGGCTGATAAGTTTTGGTTACTATTTGTTGACTCTTTGTTGGTTACCAGCTGTTGGTTGATGGTTTCTGGCTATGGGTTGGTGGTTATCAGCTATGGGTTGTGGGTTGCTGGATACCAGCTATTGTTTGGTAATCTCTAGGTTGGTGGTTACTAGCTATTTGCAGGTTATCAGCTGTTGAATGGGGGTTGGTGGTCATCAACTATTGGTTGGTGGTTTCTATTCATTGATTAGTTGTTACCAATTATTCATAGATGGCTAACCGCTATTGGCTGGTGGTTACCATCTGCTGGGTAGTGATTTTTGGTTACTAGCCATGGGTTGATGATTTCTAGCTATGGTTTGGTAGGTAACAGCTATTCATTGCTTGGTATCATCTAGTGGTTGTTGGTTACCAGCTGTTGGCTGGTGGTGGTTTATTAACAGTTATTCGTAGTGGTTTCTCTATATTGGTTGGTTGTTACCAGCAACTCATTGATGTGTATCCGCTATTAGTTGGTGGTTGATGGTTATCAGCTGTTGGATGGGGACTGTTAGTCAACAGCTTTTGGTTGGTGGTTTATTTCTGTGGTTGGTTATCAGCTATTAGTTGGTGGTCACCATCTGTTGACTGGTGGTTTATGGTTACCAGCCAATGGTTAATGATTTTTTAGCTATGCATTAGTGATTACAAACTATTAGTCCGTAGTGGTTGACTAGTTACTGGTTAGTGGTTTCTCGCTATGGAGTAGTTGTTAATAGTGTCTCATTCATTGGATTCAACTAACAGTTGATGAATGTTGGTTACTAGTTGATGCCTTTTGGTTGTTGATTTCTGGCTATGAGTTTGTAGTTTTTAACTACTGGTTGGTGGTTGGTTACAAACTATTGGATTGGAGGTTACCAGTTAATAATTGGTGGGTATCAGCTACAAGTTGTTGGTTAGTAGCTGTTAGCGGTTGATTACCACATACTGGTTGGTGATTGTCAGCTATAGTTTGGTAGTCTCTGGGTATGAGTTAGTGCCTACTGGCTGTTTGTAGGTGGGTATCCGCTATTTCTTGGTGCTTGTTGGTGATCTGTTCACCTATGGCTGTTGAATACTAGCTATTGGTTTGGTGGTTTCCATCTATTAGTTAGTTATTAACAGCTATTGGTTAGTGGTTGTCAGCTATTGGATGGTGGTTGTTGGTCACCATCTGTTGGCTGATGGTTCTTGATAACCAGTCATAGGTTGATGATTTCTAGCTATAGTCTAGTGGTTACCAGCTCCCCATTGGTGTGTATCAGCTATTAGTTGGTGGTTGATGGTTATTAGCTCTTGGTGGGTTGTTAGCGATCAGCTTTTGCTTGGTGGTTTCTTTCTATTGGTTGGTTGTTACAAGCAATTAGTTGTTTGTCACCATTTGTTGGCTGATGTTTTTTAGTTACCAGTAAAAGGTTGATGATTTCTAGCTATGGATTGATGATAACCATCTAGTAGTTGGTCATGGATTGATGGTTACCAGCTTTTGGTTGGTGGTTACTATCTATTGGTTGGTTGTTATTAGCTATTTATTGTTGGGTATCAGCCAGTGGTTGGTGTTAAGAGCTATTGTTTGTTAGTTTTTCCCTACAGGTTTGTAGTTACCAGCTACTGGTTGTTGGTTAGGGTTGTTAATTACCAGTGACTGACTGGTGGTTTCTAGATAAGGGTTGGTTACCAGGTGCTTATAAGTGGTTGTTGGCCACCATCTCTTGGCTTTGTAGTTGTTGATTACCATGGATGATGGTTTCTTGCTATTGATTGGTGGTTACTAGGTATTAGTTGATGACTACCAGATATAAGTTACATACAATGTCTACATTTTATTAGATGATTTCTTGACCATAGATCCGGATAATCCCAAAACTGAATGACACTACTCTACCAGGCCTACCATCCTGTGTCTTGTCAGCATGTAGAGACGTTGATGCTGGTGAGAAGCTTTCACTACAGCTGATCAACACATCATCCAAATTATTGACCCTTGCCTAAGGGTAACTATCCCTATTTATTCCTATAAAATTTAACTTTTATTGAGCTCAATGCTGACTAAAATAAGAGACAAACATACATATAGAAGTGCTTTGGAGATAACCGTAGTATATATAGAGGAGTCTGTGATTATATACTCTCACACTCCTTTCAATATTAGTCTCTGACCGATATAGAGGGAGCTAATCGTATAAATATATATGTCCAAAGGTTTGGGTATCAAATAGAAGGAGCTGATCCTATGGACATATCTAATGCGTCCGAAAGTTATTATATTAGGATCCACCAGGTCAGTTATATTAACAGATCCTGACTATAAGGGTATCAAAAAATAATTGACACTAGGTCAGGAAAACATCACTTAGGCTTTTCAAAGAGATGATGAGTTTAGGCCATTGATTGTATAGCTCATATAGCTCAAAAGAAAAATACTAAGTTTTTAGGCTCTTGATTGTATTGCCTTATTGCTCAACACGTTTCTACCATATGCACGGCTCATCGGGAGCACAGGTGAGCCCAATTCATTGTCTAAAGGAGCCAAATGAGAAATGCTCTAAAGACTGAGCCAAAGAGAAAAGCAGAAGATACTCTAAAGTATGGGCTAGGTAGCAGAGAGCCCTATATTATAATTGGATCTAGGCCTCAAGGCTTGTTACTGCTTCGGAATTATATTTCGTGTATGGCACACCATAATTCCTTATGGAGTGCATTAACTCAGTGGGCTAACAGTCCCCACAATCTCTTAGCAACTAGTACTCCCTTTTTAACGCTTTTTGTACATTGAACGAGTTCGTTGTATCGTTCCCTATACTATATCTTAGGAACCAGTTGCCAAGGATGACCCTCAGAACATCCCGGGGACCTCCACTTTTTCTTTTCTCCAGTATAATTGGTATCACACGACTGGTAGAATAATGGAAATTCTGGGTGAGGATCACCAAAATAATAAACCAGGAACACAAGAGTATGGCCTCCAGTCTTGATGGTAGACTGGAGGTATCTGAATTGCCTAGCTTTAGTGTCTCCTTTTATAGTTCCTCGATTAGACACTCCCCCTCTGATGTCATCACATAGGTCTACCAATCCAGTTAGTGTACTGCTCCACCGCCCCTATCTGGGGCGGGTATGTGTATATATGTGAACACAGAGAGTGCATTCATTATGAGCGACCCAAAGCCATATAAAGCTCCCCCTAAATGGAAGTAGGAGGGCTTGGGGAATGGTTCGTTATCAGGCCTCAGATTGGACACTTAGCATGGCCCGAGCGTGTAACATGCTACCTTAGTTCTGTGTTGGCGATCCTAGGCTGATGGTGCCATCTATGTGCGTGCCCACCATGGTCACGTGACACGTGCGCTGTCGTAGTGACGTCATGCCGTGCTTGTGCATGCGCCTGGTGCCTCAATTGGTTGTAGTGACGCTTATTCTTACCGTGGCAACAGGGAAAGGTCACGTGAGCGTGGACAAAAGAATGTGCTGCGTTCTTCATCACGCAGCCAGCCCACGGATTTGCCCTTTACATTGTGATCTCCAATCGGGTCTTCAGTTGTTTTAAACAACCTTAAAAGAAAAAGTCTGTATTGCCGCCGGTCCCGATGCTGGGAACCATGCCTTTATCACTAAGTACAGAATAAGGCACTACTGTATCAGAGATTCATATATGTAATTAAAGTAATGCATACCCTATATACCATACCTTGAAGAAGGATTAATAAACAGATGTGTGTCAATTCAATGGATCAGGATCTTTAGTTCGTTCATCCCCATTAATTTACTTGAGGATGACTTACAGGTTTTGATTGGTTATGTCATTAGGGTAGACCATATGGACAAGGTGGGGATATCAAGATTTATCGATATGAGAAGTATAATTGCCTAAGGGTGCATTCACACGAACGTATATTGGCTCGGTTTTCACGCCGAGCCGATATACGTCCTCCTCGTGTGCAGGGGGGGGGGGAGGATGGAAGAGCCCAGAAGCAGGAACTGAGCTCCCGCCCCCTCTCTGCCTCCTCTCCGCCCCTCTGCACTATTTGCAATGGGGAGAGGCGGGACGGGGCTAAATAGCGGCCCTTAGCCCCGCCCCCGTCCCGCCTCCTCTCATTGCAAATAGTGCAGAGGGGCGGAGAGGAGGCAGAGAGGGGGCGGGAGCTCAGTTCCTGCTCCTGGGCTCTTCCATCCTCCCCCCCCCCTGCACACGAGGAGGACGTATATCGGCTCAGCGTGAAAACCGAGCCGATATACGTTTGTGTGAATGCACCCTAAGGGTGAGGAGCAACATGTACCGACTGCAACCCCATCTCCTAACATGACGCCGTACTGGGCATTGTTTGATTTTAGCACAGGCGCCCCTAGAGATGCCTCTTTACCACTTCTTTTCTCTACAGTGCTCTATTTTCTTTTTCAGCTTTCTTCCCAAAGACCAGGTTGATTCTGTTTGACTGGAGAAACCTACCTCAGAACACGTGCAGCGTATGCAATATACGATTCCTTGAGGTTCCAGATAAGGATGCCAGCTGTCTCCTGCGCCATACTTCTTGCCATGAAATAAACAGAACATATCGGGGCCTACAATTCATTAAAAAAAAAAAACATATTAAAAAAGAAGGGATTATAGTCACATTCTATAAAGTTACTAAACTCCTCAACATGACTCAACCAATGGACAGGTCCAGAGTACATTTATATGACACATGTATATTAGAATTATATTATATTTCTTCCATCTGCCACATTCGGTTCTCCTTTTACCAGAAGAAGAAACCCTCCGCCCCCCCCTCCTCCAAGGTTTTTTTCAAGTTCCTGAGATTCAACTCTACCATACAAAAGTCTTCTGATTTAAGTTGGTCTAATGACAAGATTGGCTCATGTTTCTTGGTTTACAGTTTGGCAATTGCTGTCATTTTTAATCTCCTTAATTATCAGGTATCCAGTAGAAAACTAAGACAAAGTCATGTCAGATGAATGTAGAACGTCAAAAGAGCCTCGTCCATGTGCGAATGCCATTATACCCCAAATAATAGTTACTCCTTTACACAAGATCCCAAATGGAGGGTGGAAATAGCCCCATGAATCAGTACCGGTTGGGCTGACCCCTGCAATCCACCATAGAATAGCCATAATCCATAGGGTACATTGAGGATATGATAATCCATAAACCAATAGAACAGCACTGTTTTAATAAGAAAGAGTCCAATTATAATCCACAGAGCTGTAATCCTCAGGAAAAGTTGACTCAAGACACCTCAAATTATTTCAAGTTGTAATCCATGGAGGTGAGAAAGGTTTGTAATCCAATGAGAAGAAAGAAGATGAACTCCGTAAAGCAGTACTTCTGCAGTTATAATCCATAGGAGGTCTGGGGTCCACCAGTTGTAGCGATTGAGCATCACTACCTTATTTCCTGAACGTTGTAGCAAAAATAAAAATTGTGCGCCAACTGAAAAACTTTAGGCAGAGAGTCTTGTACAGAAAGCGATACAACAACCATCCTCCAGGGCGCCATGAAATTGCGGCTCTTGGTAAAATTGAAATGTTTCCCAGATGAGCTTGTAAAAAGTCCTACAGAATTAAAGCTGAAGTACCAAAGATAACCAGCAGGGTGAAAAGTTCCACTGACAATGTGCTGGTAAAAACAATGCCGTTATCGGACGCTAAAAACTGCCAACAATAACTTTTATTCTATTGGTATTAAAGATAAAAAAACGTATCTACAGCGGAGATCTCTTTAAACAGGAAACTCATTCATAAATCATAGTAAAACTCAACATAAATCATAAATTACGGAGATAAAACAATTTTCCCTATCCCGATCATTACACAGGGTGGAATGCAATAACGTAAGTATCATGATTTTGCACATATAACTTTCTCCCCCCACCCCATTTGCAAGTATCTAACTACTATGAATCTGCCCCCTATATACAAGAACGAGCTGATATACCCGGCCTCGCCCAAGTGAATTTGATACAGGTGTTTACGTGTTGTTTGCTCGGAAAATGTTATGGTTACTTTAAAGTAACCGAGGAATATAATCTGTATACACATAGAGGAGTGTTAGATTCTCCTCAGGCTGCATGTACTGATGTCCCTCTGCAGATTGTGCCACCCCTCCCATTCTCCTCATTTAGGACCTAAAGAATGCTTGCGTCAAATTTCACGCTTGTACAACAACGGGAAGTTGCATTACACAGGGGTGCCAATACTTTTGCAATTAGCATTGAATAACTGAGTTGTGACCTCTTTACTTTTCCTATGTAGGACCTAAAGAATGGTCGTACCAAATTTAATGTTTGTACGACACCAAGAAGTTACATTACATAGCTTTTGCACTTAGCATTGAATAATCAAGTTGTGATCTCTTTACTGTACCCTATTTAGAACCTAAAGAACGGTTGTGCCAAATTTCATGTTTGCACGACATCGGGACGTTAGAGAATTAGATTAGGTACATTACACAGTGGTGTCAATACTTTTGCATCTAGTATTGAGCTTTCAAGTTGTAACCCCTTTACTTTTCCGATTTGGGACCTAAAGAATGCTCCTGCCAAATTTCATTTTTGTACGACACCGGGAAGTTAGACAATTAGATTTGGTAGATTACACATTGGGGGGCCAATACTTTAGCACTAAGCATTGAATTTTCGAGTTGTAACCCCTTTACTTTTCCTATTTAGGACCTAGAGCCGTGATGGCGAACCTTAGACACGAGTGTCAGCACTGCCACGCATAGCCATTTTTGCTGACACGCGGCCGCATACAGAGAAGTATGGGGCCGCACGTGGAAAAGGATGTTTCATCCTCGGCTCCTGCACGGCCAGGCGCAGTAGCCAAGGATAAAACGGTATTCTTGTATTATGTTGCCACTGGAGGTTAGGGGTGGCGACATAATACAGGAGTTTCACATTCAGTAACGCCTCCAGCTTGTCATTGGCTGGGAACGTGTGGGCTGAGGAGAGCCAGTGTCGGAGCCATCGGCGGCATCAGAAGAGGCAGGGGCAGCAGCAGAGGGAGCGTCGGTGGCCCGAGAAGAGCCTGCAGCCTTGGCAAAAAGACATGCAGTGCCGGCGCCACAGGGACAGGGAGCGGCGCTGGCACGAGCAGACGGAGAGCCAGCGGCAGCCCCAGACAGGGAGCGCAGCTGGTAGGACCGCGGACGCTGGAGGGAGGACAGGGAGGAAACAGCAGCGCAACTAGAGCAGGCAGTCATTATTTTACTAATAAGATGCGTTCACACACCCTGGATTCCCGGCGGAAATCTCGCGGCTTGGCCACAGCGAAAAACTATAAGATTTCTGCCGGGAAAAGCGCTGCTTCAAAACCCACGGCACTTAGTCACGGGTTTTGAAGCGGCCTGGCCACTCACTTTTCCACTGCGGCCGGCGCTCCCATAGAGAGTAGCGCGGCTGCAGTGCAATTTTAAAAAAAGAGGACATGCTGCGGCTGACCAGATGGAGTTTTCATGTTAAATCTGCCCTGTGTGAACCCAGCCTTAGGCTTACATAAAATGATCGCCATTACCAGCAACCACTACCATCATTACTGAGATAAGTGAGGGGGAGGCTGAGAGAGGCGAGGGCCTGTGCTATGGGTGCCGTTTCCCGCTATTAGAGAAAGCAGCAGACATCTGAATTGACATACGGAACGCCATCTTATCGCAAATTTATGGTTTTTTTATCCAAGTGACACATCGCCTGAGTTATGCTCGTTTTTTTGCGAATTTTGACACACCAAGCTCAAAAGGTTGCCCATAACTGCACTATGTACAAGAACATAACTACTATAATACTGCCTACTATGCACAAGAATATAACTACTATAATACTGCTCCCTATGTACAAGAATATAACTACTATAATACTGGTCCCTATGTACAAGAATATAACTACTATAATACTGCCCCTATGTACAAGAATATAACTACTATAATACTGTTCCCTATGTACAAGAATATAACTACTATAATACTGCCCCCTACATACAAGAATATTACTACTATAATACTGCTCCCTATGTACAAGAATATAACTACTATAATACTGCTCCCTATGTACAAGAATATAACTACTATAATACTGCCTCCTATGTACAAGAATATTACTGCTATAATACTGCCCCCTATGTACAAGAGTATAACTACTATAATACTGCCTCCTATGTACAAGAATATAACTACTATAATACTGCCCCCTATGTACAAGAATATAACTACTATAATACTGTTCCCTATGTACAAGAATATAACTACTATAATACTGCCCCCTATGTACAAGAATGTAACTACTATAATACTGCCCCCTATGTACAAAAATATAACTACTATAATACTGTCCCCTATGTACAATAATATAACTACTATAATACTGCCTCCTATGTACAAGAATACAACTACTATAATACTGCCTCCTATGTACAAGAATATAACTACTATAATACTGCCTCCTATGTACAATAATATAACTACTATAATACTGCCTCCTATGTACAATAATATAACTACTATAATACTGCCTCCTATGTACAATAATATAACTACTATAATACTGCCTCCTATGTACAATAATATAACTACTATAATACTGCCTCCTAGGTACAAGAATATAACTACTATAATACTGCCCCCTATGTACAAAAATATAACTACTATAATACTGTCCCCTATGTACAATAATATAACTACTATAATACTGCCTCCTATGTACAAGAATATAACTACTATAATACTGCCTCCTATGTACAATAATATAACTACTATAATACTGCCTCCTATGTACAAGAATATAACTACTATAATACTGCCTCCTATGTACAATAATATAACTACTATAATACTGCCTCCTATGTACAAGAATATAACTACTATAATACTGCCTCCTATGTACAAGAATATAACTACTATAATACTGCCCCTTATGTACAAGAATATAACTACTATAATACTGCCCCCTATGTACAATAATATAACTACTATAATACTGCCTCCTATGTACAAGAATATAACTACTATAATACTGCCTCCTATGTACAATAATATAACTACTATAATACTGCCTCCTATGTACAAGAATATAACTACTATAATACTGCCCCCTATGTACAAGAATATAACTACTATAATACTGCCTCCTATGTACAAGAATATAACTACTATAATACTGCCTCCTAGGTACAAGAATATAACTACTATAATACTGCTCCCTATGTACAAGAATATAACTACTATAATACTGCCCCTATGTACAAGAATATAACTACTATAATACTGTTCCCTATGTACAAGAATATAACTACTATAATACTGCCTCCTATGTACAAGAATATAACTACTATAATACTGCCCCCTACATACAAGAATATTAATACTATAATACTGCCCCCTATGTACAAGAATATAACTACTATAATACTGCCTACTATGCACAAGAATATAACTACTATAATACTGCTCCCTATGTACAAGAATATAACCACTATAATACTGCCCCCTATGTACAAGAATATAACTACTATAATACTGCCCCAATGTACAAGAATATAACTACTATAATACTGTCCCCTATGTACAAGAATATAACTGCTATAATACTACCTCCTATGTACAAGAATATAACTACTATAATACTGCTCCTATGTACAAGAATATAACTACTATAATACTGCCCCCTATGTACAAGAATATAACTACTATAATACTGCCCCCCTATGTACAAGAATATAACTGCTATAATACTGCCCCCTATGTACAAGAATATAACTACTATAATACTGCTCCTATGTACAAGAATATAACTACTAGAATACTGGTCTCTATGTACACGAATATAACTGCTATAATACTAACCCCTATGTACAAGAATATAACTACTATAATACTGCCTCCTATGTACAAGAATATAACTACTATAATACTGCCTCCTATGTACAATAATATAACTGCTATAATACTGCCTCCTATGTACAAGAATATAACTACTATAATACTGCCTCCTAGGTACAAGAATATAACTACTATAATACTGCTCCCTATGTACAAGAATATAACTACTATAATACTGCCCCTATGTACAAGAATATAACTACTATAATACTGTTCCCTATGTACAAGAATATAACTACTATAATACTGCCTCCTATGTACAAGAATATAAGTACTATAATACTGCCTCCTATGTACAAGAATATAACTACTATAATACTGCCCCCTACATACAAGAATATTACTACTATAATACTGCCCCCTATGTACAAGAATATAACTACTATAATACTGCCTACTATGCACAAGAATATAACTACTATAATACTGCTCCCTATGTACAAGAATATAACCACTATAATACTGCCCCCTATGTACAAGAATATAACTACTATAATACTGCCCCTATGTACAAGAATATAACTACTATAATACTGCTCCACATGTACAAGAATATAACTACTATAATACTGCTCCTATGTACAAGAATATAACTACTATAATACTGCCCCCTATGTACAAGAATATAACTACTATAATACTGCCCCCCTATGTACAAGAATATAACTGCTATAATACTGCCCCCTATGTACAAGAATATAACTGCTATAATACTACCTCCTATGTACAAGAATATAACTACTATAATACTGCTCCTATGTACAAGAATATAACTACTATAATACTGCCCCCTATGTACAAGAATATAACTACTATAATACTGCCCCCCTATGTACAAGAATATAACTGCTATAATACTGCCCCCTATGTACAAGAATATAACTACTATAATACTGCTCCTATGTACAAGAATATAACTACTAGAATACTGGTCTCTATGTACACGAATATAACTACTATAATACTAACCCCTATGTACAAGAATATAACTACTATAATACTGCCTCCTATGTACAAGAATATAACTACTATAATACTGCCTCCTATGTACAATAATATAACTACTATAATACTGCCTCCTATGTACAAGAATATAACTACTATAATACTGCCTCCTAGGTACAAGAATATAACTACTATAATACTGCTCCCTATGTACAAGAATATAACTACTATAATACTGCCCCTATGTACAAGAATATAACTACTATAATACTGTTCCCTATGTACAAGAATATAACTACTATAATACTGCCTCCTATGTACAAGAATATAAGTACTATAATACTGCCTCCTATGTACAAGAATATAACTACTATAATACTGCCCCCTACATACAAGAATATTACTACTATAATACTGCCCCCTATGTACAAGAATATAACTACTATAATACTGCCCCCTATGTACAAGAATATAACTACTATAATACTGCCCCCTCTGTACAAGAATATAACTACTATAATACTGCCTCCTAGGTACAAGAATATAACTACTATAATACTGCTCCCTATGTACAAGAATATAACTACTATAATACTGCCCCTATGTACAAGAATATAACTACTATAATACTGTTCCCTATGTACAAGAATATAACTACTATAATACTGCCTCCTATGTACAAGAATATAAGTACTATAATACTGCCTCCTATGTACAAGAATATAACTACTATAATACTGCTCCTATGTACAAGAATATAACTACTATAATACTGCCCCCTATGTACAAGAATATAACTACTATAATACTGCCCCCCTATGTACAAGAATATAACTGCTATAATACTGCCCCCTATGTACAAGAATATAACTACTATAATACTGCTCCTATGTACAAGAATATAACTACTAGAATACTGGTCTCTATGTACACGAATATAACTACTATAATACTAACCCCTATGTACAAGAATATAACTACTATAATACTGCCTCCTATGTACAAGAATATAACTACTATAATACTGCCTCCTATGTACAATAATATAACTACTATAATACTGCCTCCTATGTACAAGAATATAACTACTATAATACTGCCTCCTAGGTACAAGAATATAACTACTATAATACTGCTCCCTATGTACAAGAATATAACTACTATAATACTGCCCCTATGTACAAGAATATAACTACTATAATACTGTTCCCTATGTACAAGAATATAACTACTATAATACTGCCTCCTATGTACAAGAATATAAGTACTATAATACTGCCTCCTATGTACAAGAATATAACTACTATAATACTGCCCCCTACATACAAGAATATTACTACTATAATACTGCCCCCTATGTACAAGAATATAACTACTATAATACTGCCCCCTATGTACAAGAATATAACTACTATAATACTGCCCCCTCTGTACAAGAATATAACTACTATAATACTGCCTCCTAGGTACAAGAATATAACTACTATAATACTGCTCCCTATGTACAAGAATATAACTACTATAATACTGCCCCTATGTACAAGAATATAACTACTATAATACTGTTCCCTATGTACAAGAATATAACTACTATAATACTGCCTCCTATGTACAAGAATATAAGTACTATAATACTGCCTCCTATGTACAAGAATATAACTACTATAATACTGCCCCCTACATACAAGAATATTACTACTATAATACTGCCCCCTATGTACAAGAATATAACTACTATAATACTGCCTACTATGCACAAGAATATAACTACTATAATACTGCTCCCTATGTACAAGAATATAACCACTATAATACTGCCCCCTATGTACAAGAATATAACTACTATAATACTGCCCCTATGTACAAGAATATAACTACTATAATACTGCTCCACATGTACAAGAATATAACTACTATAATACTGCTCCTATGTACAAGAATATAACTATTATAATACTGCCCCCTATGTACAAGAATATAACTACTATAATACTGCCCCCCTATGTACAAGAATATAACTGCTATAATACTGCCCCCTATGTACAAGAATATAACTGCTATAATACTACCTCCTATGTACAAGAATATAACTACTATAATACTGCTCCTATGTACAAGAATATAACTACTATAATACTGCCCCCTATGTACAAGAATATAACTACTATAATACTGCCCCCCTATGTACAAGAATATAACTGCTATAATACTGCCCCCTATGTACAAGAATATAACTACTATAATACTGCTCCTATGTACAAGAATATAACTACTAGAATACTGGTCTCTATGTACACGAATATAACTACTATAATACTAACCCCTATGTACAAGAATATAACTACTATAATACTGCCTCCTATGTACAAGAATATAACTACTATAATACTGCCTCCTATGTACAATAATATAACTACTATAATACTGCCTCCTATGTACAAGAATATAACTACTATAATACTGCCTCCTAGGTACAAGAATATAACTACTATAATACTGCTCCCTATGTACAAGAATATAACTACTATAATACTGCCCCTATGTACAAGAATATAACTACTATAATACTGTTCCCTATGTACAAGAATATAACTACTATAATACTGCCTCCTATGTACAAGAATATAAGTACTATAATACTGCCTCCTATGTACAAGAATATAACTACTATAATACTGCCCCCTACATACAAGAATATTACTACTATAATACTGCCCCCTATGTACAAGAATATAACTACTATAATACTGCCCCCTATGTACAAGAATATAACTACTATAATACTGCCTACTATGCACAAGAATATAACTACTATAATACTGCTCCCTATGTACAAGAATATAACCACTATAATACTGCCCCCTATGTACAAGAATATAACTACTATAATACTGCCCCTATGTACAAGAATATAACTACTATAATACTGCTCCACATGTACAAGAATATAACTACTATAATACTGCTCCTATGTACAAGAATATAACTACTATAATACTGCCCCCTATGTACAAGAATATAACTACTATAATACTGCCCCCCTATGTACAAGAATATAACTGCTATAATACTGCCCCCTATGTACAAGAATATAACTACTATAATACTGCTCCTATGTACAAGAATATAACTACTAGAATACTGGTCTCTATGTACACGAATATAACTACTATAATACTAACCCCTATGTACAAGAATATAACTACTATAATACTGCCTCCTATGTACAAGAATATAACTACCATAATACTGTCCCCTATGTACAAGAATATAACTACTATAATACTGCCTCCTATGTACAAGAATATAACTACCATAATACTGTCCCCTATGTACAAGAATATAACTACTATAATACTGCCCCATATGTACAAGAATATAACTACTATAATACATCCTCCTATGTACAAGAATATAAGTACAATAATACTGCCCCAATGTACAAGAATATAACTACTATAATACTGCCCCATATGTACAAGAATATAACTACTATAATACATCCTCCTATGTACAAGAATATAAGTACTATAATACTGCTCCTATGTACAAGAATATAACTACTATAATACTGCCCCTATGTACAAGCATATAACTACTATAATACTGCCCCTATGTACAAGAATATAACTACTATAATACTGCCCCCTATGTACAAGAATATAACTACTATAATACTGCCCTCTATGTACAAGAATAAAACTACTATAATACTGCTACTATGTACAAGAATATAACTACTATAATACTACCCCTATGTAAAAGAATATAACTACTATAATACTGCCTCCTATGTACAAGAATATAACTACTATAATACTGCCCACTATGTACAAGAATATAACTACTATAATACTACCCCTATGTAAAAGAATATAACTACTATAATACTGCCCCTATGTAAAAGAATATAACTACTATAATACTGCCCCCTATGTACAAGAATATAACTACTATAATATTGCTCCTATGTAAAAGAATATAACTACTATAATACTGCCCCTATGTAAAAGAATATAACTACTATAATACTGCCTCCTATGTACAAGAATATAACTACTATAATACTGCCCCCTATGTACAAGAATATAACTACTATAATACTGTCCTCCTATGTACAAGAATAGAACTACTATAATACTGCCTACTATGTACAAGAATATAACTACCATAATACTGCCCCCTACATACAAGAATATTACTACTATAATACTGCCTCCTATGTACAAGAATATAACTACTATAATACTGCCTCCTATGTACAAGAATATAACTACTATAATACTGCCCCTTATGTACAAGAATATAACTACTATAATACTGCCCCCTATGTACAATAATATAACTACTATAATACTGCCTCCTATGTACAAGAATATAACTACTATAATACTGCCTCCTATGTACAATAATATAACTACTATAATACTGCCTCCTATGTACAAGAATATAACTACTATAATACTGCCCCCTATGTACAAGAATATAACTACTATAATACTGCCTCCTATGTACAAGAATATAACTACTATAATACTGCCTCCTAGGTACAAGAATATAACTACTATAATACTGCTCCCTATGTACAAGAATATAACTACTATAATACTGCCCCTATGTACAAGAATATAACTACTATAATACTGTTCCCTATGTACAAGAATATAACTACTATAATACTGCCTCCTATGTACAAGAATATAACTACTATAATACTGCCCCCTACATACAAGAATATTAATACTATAATACTGCCCCCTATGTACAAGAATATAACTACTATAATACTGCCTACTATGCACAAGAATATAACTACTATAATACTGCTCCCTATGTACAAGAATATAACCACTATAATACTGCCCCCTATGTACAAGAATATAACTACTATAATACTGCCCCAATGTACAAGAATATAACTACTATAATACTGTCCCCTATGTACAAGAATATAACTGCTATAATACTACCTCCTATGTACAAGAATATAACTACTATAATACTGCTCCTATGTACAAGAATATAACTACTATAATACTGCCCCCTATGTACAAGAATATAACTACTATAATACTGCCCCCCTATGTACAAGAATATAACTGCTATAATACTGCCCCCTATGTACAAGAATATAACTACTATAATACTGCTCCTATGTACAAGAATATAACTACTAGAATACTGGTCTCTATGTACACGAATATAACTGCTATAATACTAACCCCTATGTACAAGAATATAACTACTATAATACTGCCTCCTATGTACAAGAATATAACTACTATAATACTGCCTCCTATGTACAATAATATAACTGCTATAATACTGCCTCCTATGTACAAGAATATAACTACTATAATACTGCCTCCTAGGTACAAGAATATAACTACTATAATACTGCTCCCTATGTACAAGAATATAACTACTATAATACTGCTCCTATGTACAAGAATATAACTACTATAATACTGTTCCCTATGTACAAGAATATAACTACTATAATACTGCCTCCTATGTACAAGAATATAAGTACTATAATACTGCCTCCTATGTACAAGAATATAACTACTATAATACTGCCCCCTACATACAAGAATATTACTACTATAATACTGCCCCCTATGTACAAGAATATAACTACTATAATACTGCCTACTATGCACAAGAATATAACTACTATAATACTGCTCCCTATGTACAAGAATATAACCACTATAATACTGCCCCCTATGTACAAGAATATAACTACTATAATACTGCCCCTATGTACAAGAATATAACTACTATAATACTGCTCCACATGTACAAGAATATAACTACTATAATACTGCTCCTATGTACAAGAATATAACTACTATAATACTGCCCCCTATGTACAAGAATATAACTACTATAATACTGCCCCCCTATGTACAAGAATATAACTGCTATAATACTGCCCCCTATGTACAAGAATATAACTGCTATAATACTACCTCCTATGTACAAGAATATAACTACTATAATACTGCTCCTATGTACAAGAATATAACTACTATAATACTGCCCCCTATGTACAAGAATATAACTACTATAATACTGCCCCCCTATGTACAAGAATATAACTGCTATAATACTGCCCCCTATGTACAAGAATATAACTACTATAATACTGCTCCTATGTACAAGAATATAACTACTAGAATACTGGTCTCTATGTACACGAATATAACTACTATAATACTAACCCCTATGTACAAGAATATAACTACTATAATACTGCCTCCTATGTACAAGAATATAACTACTATAATACTGCCTCCTATGTACAATAATATAACTACTATAATACTGCCTCCTATGTACAAGAATATAACTACTATAATACTGCCTCCTAGGTACAAGAATATAACTACTATAATACTGCTCCCTATGTACAAGAATATAACTACTATAATACTGCCCCTATGTACAAGAATATAACTACTATAATACTGTTCCCTATGTACAAGAATATAACTACTATAATACTGCCTCCTATGTACAAGAATATAAGTACTATAATACTGCCTCCTATGTACAAGAATATAACTACTATAATACTGCCCCCTACATACAAGAATATTACTACTATAATACTGCCCCCTATGTACAAGAATATAACTACTATAATACTGCCCCCTATGTACAAGAATATAACTACTATAATACTGCCCCCTCTGTACAAGAATATAACTACTATAATACTGCCTCCTAGGTACAAGAATATAACTACTATAATACTGCTCCCTATGTACAAGAATATAACTACTATAATACTGCCCCTATGTACAAGAATATAACTACTATAATACTGTTCCCTATGTACAAGAATATAACTACTATAATACTGCCTCCTATGTACAAGAATATAAGTACTATAATACTGCCTCCTATGTACAAGAATATAACTACTATAATACTGCTCCTATGTACAAGAATATAACTACTATAATACTGCCCCCTATGTACAAGAATATAACTACTATAATACTGCCCCCCTATGTACAAGAATATAACTGCTATAATACTGCCCCCTATGTACAAGAATATAACTACTATAATACTGCTCCTATGTACAAGAATATAACTACTAGAATACTGGTCTCTATGTACACGAATATAACTACTATAATACTAACCCCTATGTACAAGAATATAACTACTATAATACTGCCTCCTATGTACAAGAATATAACTACTATAATACTGCCTCCTATGTACAATAATATAACTACTATAATACTGCCTCCTATGTACAAGAATATAACTACTATAATACTGCCTCCTAGGTACAAGAATATAACTACTATAATACTGCTCCCTATGTACAAGAATATAACTACTATAATACTGCCCCTATGTACAAGAATATAACTACTATAATACTGTTCCCTATGTACAAGAATATAACTACTATAATACTGCCTCCTATGTACAAGAATATAAGTACTATAATACTGCCTCCTATGTACAAGAATATAACTACTATAATACTGCCCCCTACATACAAGAATATTACTACTATAATACTGCCCCCTATGTACAAGAATATAACTACTATAATACTGCCCCCTATGTACAAGAATATAACTACTATAATACTGCCCCCTCTGTACAAGAATATAACTACTATAATACTGCCTCCTAGGTACAAGAATATAACTACTATAATACTGCTCCCTATGTACAAGAATATAACTACTATAATACTGCCCCTATGTACAAGAATATAACTACTATAATACTGTTCCCTATGTACAAGAATATAACTACTATAATACTGCCTCCTATGTACAAGAATATAAGTACTATAATACTGCCTCCTATGTACAAGAATATAACTACTATAATACTGCCCCCTACATACAAGAATATTACTACTATAATACTGCCCCCTATGTACAAGAATATAACTACTATAATACTGCCTACTATGCACAAGAATATAACTACTATAATACTGCTCCCTATGTACAAGAATATAACCACTATAATACTGCCCCCTATGTACAAGAATATAACTACTATAATACTGCCCCTATGTACAAGAATATAACTACTATAATACTGCTCCACATGTACAAGAATATAACTACTATAATACTGCTCCTATGTACAAGAATATAACTATTATAATACTGCCCCCTATGTACAAGAATATAACTACTATAATACTGCCCCCCTATGTACAAGAATATAACTGCTATAATACTGCCCCCTATGTACAAGAATATAACTGCTATAATACTACCTCCTATGTACAAGAATATAACTACTATAATACTGCTCCTATGTACAAGAATATAACTACTATAATACTGCCCCCTATGTACAAGAATATAACTACTATAATACTGCCCCCCTATGTACAAGAATATAACTGCTATAATACTGCCCCCTATGTACAAGAATATAACTACTATA
This sequence comes from Eleutherodactylus coqui, assembly GCA_035609135.1. Lineage (NCBI taxonomy): Eukaryota > Metazoa > Chordata > Amphibia > Anura > Eleutherodactylidae > Eleutherodactylus > Eleutherodactylus coqui. Next base: position 516,722,949 of record CM069405.1, read on the forward strand.
ATACTGCTCCTATGTACAAGAATATAACTACTAGAATACTGGTCTCTATGTACACGAATATAACTACTATAATACTAACCCCTATGTACAAGAATATAACTACTATAATACTGCCTCCTATGTACAAGAATATAACTACTATAATACTGCCTCCTATGTACAATAATATAACTACTATAATACTGCCTCCTATGTACAAGAATATAACTACTATAATACTGCCTCCTAGGTACAAGAATATAACTACTATAATACTGCTCCCTATGTACAAGAATATAACTACTATAATACTGCCCCTATGTACAAGAATATAACTACTATAATACTGTTCCCTATGTACAAGAATATAACTACTATAATACTGCCTCCTATGTACAAGAATATAAGTACTATAATACTGCCTCCTATGTACAAGAATATAACTACTATAATACTGCCCCCTACATACAAGAATATTACTACTATAATACTGCCCCCTATGTACAAGAATATAACTACTATAATACTGCCCCCTATGTACAAGAATATAACTACTATAATACTGCCTACTATGCACAAGAATATAACTACTATAATACTGCTCCCTATGTACAAGAATATAACCACTATAATACTGCCCCCTATGTACAAGAATATAACTACTATAATACTGCCCCTATGTACAAGAATATAACTACTATAATACTGCTCCACATGTACAAGAATATAACTACTATAATACTGCTCCTATGTACAAGAATATAACTACTATAATACTGCCCCCTATGTACAAGAATATAACTACTATAATACTGCCCCCCTATGTACAAGAATATAACTGCTATAATACTGCCCCCTATGTACAAGAATATAACTACTATAATACTGCTCCTATGTACAAGAATATAACTACTAGAATACTGGTCTCTATGTACACGAATATAACTACTATAATACTAACCCCTATGTACAAGAATATAACTACTATAATACTGCCTCCTATGTACAAGAATATAACTACCATAATACTGTCCCCTATGTACAAGAATATAACTACTATAATACTGCCTCCTATGTACAAGAATATAACTACCATAATACTGTCCCCTATGTACAAGAATATAACTACTATAATACTGCCCCATATGTACAAGAATATAACTACTATAATACATCCTCCTATGTACAAGAATATAAGTACAATAATACTGCCCCAATGTACAAGAATATAACTACTATAATACTGCCCCATATGTACAAGAATATAACTACTATAATACATCCTCCTATGTACAAGAATATAAGTACTATAATACTGCTCCTATGTACAAGAATATAACTACTATAATACTGCCCCTATGTACAAGCATATAACTACTATAATACTGCCCCTATGTACAAGAATATAACTACTATAATACTGCCCCCTATGTACAAGAATATAACTACTATAATACTGCCCTCTATGTACAAGAATAAAACTACTATAATACTGCTACTATGTACAAGAATATAACTACTATAATACTACCCCTATGTAAAAGAATATAACTACTATAATACTGCCTCCTATGTACAAGAATATAACTACTATAATACTGCCCACTATGTACAAGAATATAACTACTATAATACTACCCCTATGTAAAAGAATATAACTACTATAATACTGCCCCTATGTAAAAGAATATAACTACTATAATACTGCCCCCTATGTACAAGAATATAACTACTATAATATTGCTCCTATGTAAAAGAATATAACTACTATAATACTGCCCCTATGTAAAAGAATATAACTACTATAATACTGCCTCCTATGTACAAGAATATAACTACTATAATACTGCCCCCTATGTACAAGAATATAACTACTATAATACTGTCCTCCTATGTACAAGAATAGAACTACTATAATACTGCCTACTATGTACAAGAATATAACTACCATAATACTGCCCCTTATGTACAAGACTATATAACTACTATAATACTGCTCCTATGTACAAGAATATAACTACTATAATACTGCCCCCTATGTACAAGAATATAACTACTATAATACTGCCTCTTATGTACAAGAGTATAACTACTATAATACTGCCCCCTATGTACAAGAATATAACTACTATAATACTGCCCCCTATGTACAAGAATATAACTACTATAATACTGTTCCCTATGTACAAGAATATAACTACTATAATACTGCCTCCTATGTACAAGAATATAAGTACTATAATACTGCCTCCTATGTACAAGAATATAACTACTATAATACTGCCCCCTACATACAAGAATATTACTACTATAATACTGCCCCCTATGTACAAGAATATAACTACTATAATACTGCCTACTATGCACAAGAATATAACTACTATAATACTGCTCCCTATGTACAAGAATATAACCACTATAATACTGCCCCCTATGTACAAGAATATAACTACTATAATACTGCCCCTATGTACAAGAATATAACTACTATAATACTGCTCCACATGTACAAGAATATAACTACTATAATACTGCTCCTATGTACAAGAATATAACTACTATAATACTGCCCCCTATGTACAAGAATATAACTACTATAATACTGCCCCCCTATGTACAAGAATATAACTGCTATAATACTGCCCCCTATGTACAAGAATATAACTACTATAATACTGCTCCTATGTACAAGAATATAACTACTAGAATACTGGTCTCTATGTACACGAATATAACTACTATAATACTAACCCCTATGTACAAGAATATAACTACTATAATACTGCCTCCTATGTACAAGAATATAACTACCATAATACTGTCCCCTATGTACAAGAATATAACTACTATAATACTGCCTCCTATGTACAAGAATATAACTACCATAATACTGTCCCCTATGTACAAGAATATAACTACTATAATACTGCCCCATATGTACAAGAATATAACTACTATAATACATCCTCCTATGTACAAGAATATAAGTACAATAATACTGCCCCAATGTACAAGAATATAACTACTATAATACTGCCCCATATGTACAAGAATATAACTACTATAATACATCCTCCTATGTACAAGAATATAAGTACTATAATACTGCTCATATGTACAAGAATATAACTACTATAATACTGCCCTTATGTACAAGCATATAACTAGTATAATATTGCCCCTATGTACAAGAATATAACTACTATAATACTGCCCCCTATGTACAAGAATATAACTACTATAATACTGCCCTCTATGTACAAGAATAAAACTACTATAATACTGCTACTATGTACAAGAATATAACTACTATAATACTACCCCTATGTAAAAGAATATAACTACTATAATACTGCCTCCTATGTACAAGAATATAACTACTATAATACTGCCCACTATGTACAAGAATATAACTACTATAATACTACCCCTATGTAAAAGAATATAACTACTATAATACTGCCCCTATGTAAAAGAATATAACTACTATAATACTGCCCCCTATGTACAAGAATATAACTACTATAATATTGCTCCTATGTAAAAGAATATAACTACTATAATACTGCCCCTATGTAAAAGAATATAACTACTATAATACTGCCTCCTATGTACAAGAATATAACTACTATAATACTGCCCCCTATGTACAAGAATATAACTACTATAATACTGTCCTCCTATGTACAAGAATAGAACTACTATAATACTGCCTACTATGTACAAGAATATAACTACCATAATACTGCCCCTTATGTACAAGACTATATAACTACTATAATACTGCTCCTATGTACAAGAATATAACTACTATAATACTGCCCCCTATGTACAAGAATATAACTACTATAATACTGCCTCTTATGTACAAGAGTATAACTACTATAATACTGCCCCCTATGTACAAGAATATAACTACTATAATACTGCCCCCTATGTACAAGAATATAACTACTATAATACTGCCCCCTATGTACAAGAATATAACTACTATAATACTGCCCCCTATGTACAAGAATATAACTACTATAATACTGCCCCCCTATGTACAAGAATATAACTACTATAATACTGCCTACTATGTACAAGAATATAACTACCATAATACTGCCTCCTATGTACAAGAATATAACTACTATAATACTGCCTACTATGTACAAGAATATAACTACTATAATACTGCCCCCTATGTACAAAAATATAACTACTATAATACTGCCCCCAATGTACAAGAATATAACTACTATAATACTGTCCTCTATCTACAGGAATATAACTACTATAATACTACCCCCTATGTACAAGAATATAACTACTATAATACTGCCCCCTATGTACAAGAATATAACTACTATAATACTGCCCCCTATGTACAAGAATATAACTACTATAATACTGCCCCCTATGTACAAGAATATAACTACTATAATACTGCCCCCTATGTACAAGAATATAACTACTATAATACTGCCCCCTATATACAAGAATATAACTACTATAATACTGCTCCTATGTACAAGAATATAACTACTATAATACTGCCTCCTATGTACAAGAATATAACTACTATAATACTGCCCCCTATGTACAAGAATATAACTACTATAATACTGCCCCCTATGTACAAGAATATAACTACTATAATACTGCCCCCTATGTACAAGAATATAACTACTATAATACTGCTCCCTATGTACAAGAATATAACTACTATAATACTGCCTACTATGTACAAGAATATAACTACTATAATACTGCCCCCTATGTACAATAATATAACTACTATAATACTGCCCCCTATGTACAAGAATATAACTACTGGAACATACCCTAGGAAAGCGGAAGTGACGTCAGACGCCAGGAGCAGCGCGCTGAGGCAGAGGCACGAGCGGGGGCCTGAGGGGCAGAAGGGGACATCGGACCAGCGGAGGAGCCGATACCGGCGCCCGGAGGTGACAGGAGTCCGAGGAAGAGCCGGCAGAAGGAGTACAGAAGCAGAACAGGTCCCGGAGCAGCAGCAGGAGGGCAGAGTGAGCGGCCGCAGGGAGAACAGGTGACGTCACTGTGGAGGAGCTGCAACAGGAGCCGATAAGTATCTTCTGTGTGTGAATCTGGTGTGTGTCTTCTGTGTATCTAGTGTGTCCTAGTTGTGTCTTCTGTGTACCTACTGTAAGTGTGTGTGTCTGTGGGTCTGAGTGTTTGTGAGGAGGGGGGCAAAAAAAAAATAAATTTTGTAGTGTGAGCGGTTGCTTGAAAGAGTCGGTGTGTGAGCGGTTGCTTGAAAGAGTCGGTGTGTGAGCGGTTGCTTGCAAGAGTCGGTGTGTGAGCGGTTGCTTGCAAGAGTCGGTGTGTGAGCGGTTGCTTGCAAGAGTCGATGTGTGAGCGGTTGCTTGCAAGAGTCGGTTTGTGAGCGGTTGCTTGCAAGAGTCGATGTGTGAGCGGTTGCTTGCAAGAGTCGATGTGTGAGCGGTTGCTTGCAGGTGTCAGCGTGTGAGCGGTTGAGCAGAGGGGGCAGCGTGTGAGCGGTTGAGCAGAGGGGGCAGCGTGTGAGCGGTTGCGCACAGGGGGCAGCGTGTGAGCGGTTGCGCACAGGGGGCAGCGTGTGAGCGGTTGCGCACAGGGGGCAGCGTGTGAGCGGTTGTGCACAGGGGGCAGCGTGTGAGTGGTTGTGCACAGGGGGCAGCGTGTGAGCGGTTGCGCACAGGGGGCAGCGTGTGAGCGGTTGTGCACAGGGGGCAGCGTGTGAGCGGTTGCGCACAGGGGGCAGCGTGTGAGCGGTTGTGCACAGGGGGCAGCGTGTGAGCGGTTGTGCACAGGGGGCAGCGTGTGAGCGGTTGCGCACAGGGGGCAGCGTGTGAGTGGTTGCGCACAGGGGGCAGTGTGTGAGCGGTTGCGCGTGAGCATCAGTGTGTGAGCGGTTGCGCGTGAGCATCAGTGTGTGAGCGGTTGCGCATGAGCATCAGTGTGTGAGCGGTTGCGCAGAGGCGACAGCGTGTGAGTGGAGTGTGAACAAATCTATCTTCACTACTTCCACAAGTAAATTGTAGATCCCCATTAGGATGAGCTCCATGCCTGGCAATGTCATCCAGTGTGCTACTTGTGCAATGTATGCGGTCCTTGAACAGCCGATCGAGGGTGCATACTGTTGCGCAAGATGCGTGCACGTCACACATTTAGAAGCCCAAAGCCTGGATCTAAATGGGCAACTGGCAACACTGAGAGCCATTGACATCATGGAAAGGAGTTTGGTGCTCACTGAGCAGGCACTCGCTGGGGTAGAGGCGGGGCGGATGGTAGTACAGAAGTGCAGGGGGAGCAGGCAAGAAGCTGGGTGGCAGAAAGAAGGAGGGATAGAGGGAATAGATCCAGGGAGGCTAGTCCTAAACTGGCACAACCCAACAAGTTTGCACGATTGGCAGATGAGGGGGATGCCATTACAGAGCCAGCACCGCTGCAGCACGACACGCCCTCTGAACGCCAGGGGGATGACTGCTCCAGTGAGACGGGGACGGGGAGCACAGGGCAGGCTAGACAGGTTCTAGTGGTGGGGGACTCAATTATTAGGGGGACAGAGAGGGCAATCTGCCATAAAGACCGGGATCGTCGAACAGTGTGTTGTCTTCCTGGCGCTCGAGTTCGACACATCGCGGATCGGATTGACAGATTACTGGGAGGGGCTGGTGAGGATCCAGCGGTCATGGTGCACGTTGGCACCAATGAACGAGTTAGAGGTCATTGGAGGGCCCTCAAAAATGATTTTAGGGACCTAGGGTCCAAGCTCAGGGCGCGGACCTCCAGGGTAGTTTTCTCGGAAATACTACCTGCACCTAAAGCCACACTAGAAAGGCAGCAGGATCTTAGGGAGGTAAACAAGTGGCTCCGGAGTTGGTGCAAGAAGGAGGGATTTGGGTTCCTGGAGAACTGGGCTGACTTTGCTGTCGGCTACAGGTTCTACCGTAGCGACGGGCTGCATCTTAATGGGGAGGGGGCAGCTGTGCTGGGGGATAAGATGGCTAGAAGGCTGGAGGAGTGTTTAAACTAGGGACTGGGGGGAGGTCAAAAAGATAAATAGTGGGGTAGCCAGTGTAGCTAGCGACCTGGGTCAAAGAAATGGGAATGGGGGTCGAGCAGGGGGGGGGGGGTTAGTACAGTTAGAAATGTGAGGTCAGCCATAAGCACGAATAGCAGCAAAACGAATTTAAAAAACAAAAATAAAGATATCAATTGTATGACCACGAATGCAAGAAGTCTGATTGGTAAAGTGGGTGAGCTTGAAGCAAGAATGACTGATGAGAGTTATGATATAGTTGGAATAACGGAAACATGGCTTGATGATAAGTGTCATTGGGCGGCGAATTTACAGGGGTACAATCTCTTCAGAAGAGACCGAAGGAACCAGAAAGGGGGAGGGGTATGTCTGTACATCAAATCGAACTTAAATCCGAGACTACGGGAGGATATAGGTGTAGGAGACGAACAGGTGGAATCTCTGTGGGTAGAAATAAAGGGAGAAAAAATAACAAAATCCTGATAAGGGTTTTCTATAGACCACCAAAAGCAACAGAAGAAACTGAAACCTTACAGATAGAAGGCCGATAGAAGAGGTGTCAAACCGCAACGAAGTAATTATCATGGGGGACTTTAATTATCCAGATATAATATGGGAAAATGAGACCCGCAAATCTCACAGGGGTGATAAGTTCTTGAGATCAATTAAAGATAATTATCTGAACCAACTTGTGCAGGAACCAACAAGAGGGAGGGCCATTCTGGACCTAGTACTAACCAACAAACCGGAACGTATAAAGGGGGTGCAGGTTGAGGGGCACTTGGGGAACAGTGACCACAATATTATCAACTTCCAGCTGTCAATCAATAGGAAGCCTTATCAGGGAGCGACAAAGAAACTAAACTTTAGTAAAGCAAAATTTGATGAGCTTAGAACTACTATCGGTAACATTAATTGGGACAACACCCTCAAAAATATCAGTACAGAGGACAAATGGGAGGAGTTCAAAAGGATCCTAATCACCTCATGTGAGCAGTTCATTCCCTTTAAAAATAAAAGAATCTCAACTAAAACGAAACCAATGTGGCTTAACAAGACGGTAAGAGGGGCAATAAACGAAAAGAAGAAAGCGTTCAAACTACTAAAGCAAGAAGGCAGCGAGGAAGCGCTAAAATCATACAGGGAAAAAAACAAAATATGCAAAGATAAGATCAAAACTGCCAAGGAGGAAGCAGAAAGACTGATCGCCAAAGAGAGCAAAAACAACCCGAAACTATTTTTCAACTATATTAACAGCAAAAGGATTTGCAGGGAGAGCACTGGCCCTTTAAAAAACAATGCAGGAGAAATCATTGATGATGATGGAGGGAAGGCAAATTTATTAAATAGTTTCTTTCCAAGTGTATTCACAAGCGAAAAGGAAATGCCATACGAGATACAGGGGAATAAAATAAACCCCTCGCAAAATATGTCATACTTAACGCAGGAGGAGGTGCGGAACAGGTTAAAGAAGATTAAAATCGATAAATCGCCAGGCCCAGATGGAATACACCCAAGGATACTAAGGGAACTAAGTGATGAGATAGCTAGGCCACTATACCTAATATTTCTAGACACTATCAAGACCGGTGTTGTACCATTGGATTGGCGCATTGCCAACGTGGTTCCAATTTATAAAAAGGGGACCAAAAGTGAGCCTGGTAACTACAGACCGGTAAGTCTCACTTCAGTAACGGGAAAACTTTTCGAGGGGATTCTGAGAGACGCCATTGATGAGCACCTCAAGGAGAACAAGGGAATAACCCCTCACCAGCATGGATTCATGAGGGGGCGATCATGTCAGACAAATCTGATCAGTTTCTACGATGAAGTAAGCTCTAAGCTGGACCAGGGAGAGTCTATTGATCTCGTATATCTGGACTTCTCTAAAGCCTTTGACACCGTACCACATAATAGGCTAATATACAAACTGAGGCAGCTTGGATTGGGTGAAAACGTGTGTAATTGGGTTAAAAATTGGCTCAATGATAGAAAGCAGAGGGTGGTAATAAATGGTTCATACTCTGATTGGACCACAGTCGCTAGCCGGGTGCCACAGGGTTCAGTATTGGGCCCCATTCTGTTCAATATATTTATCAACGACCTGATCGAGGGGCTGCACAGCAAAATATCAATATTTGCAGATGACACAAAATTATACAATATAATTAACGCAACGGAGGACAATGTGCGGCTACAAACGGACCGAGATAAGCCGGGGGCTTGGGGGGGAAAATGGTGAATGAAGGTCAATGTTGATAAATGTAAGGTTATGCACATGGACAGGAGAAACGGATGTCACCAATATACACTAAATGGGGAACTGCTAGGGAAAAGTGATATGGAAAAAGACCTGGGGGTACTAGTGGATTGTAGACTAAAATGGAGTAACCAATGCCAATCAGCTGCTGCAAAGGCAAATAAAGTTTTGGGATGCAATAAAAGAGGTATAGGGGCGAGGGGCGAGAACATTATCCTTCCATTATATAAGGCACTTGTCAGGCCTCACATGGAATACTGCGTACAGTTCTGGTCACCGGTGCTCAGGAAAGATGCTACGGTATTGAAGGGGGTTCAAAGAAGGGCAACTAAACTAATACATGGAATGACGGGACTGGAATACCCAGAGAGGCACCAAAAAGGGGTGATCAAATAACTCTGTATAAATACATGAGGGGACAATACAAGGATCTCTCCCAAGATCTGTTTATACCCAGGACCATGATGGTAACAAGGGGGCATCCGCTAGATCTAGAAGAAAGCAAGTTTCATCACCAACATAGAAAGGGGTTCTTTACTGTTAGAGCAGTTAGACTGTTGAACTCTCTGCCGGAGGAAGTGGTGATGGCAAAATCCATAGAGGAGTTTAAAAGGGGACTAGATGTCTTTCTGGAGAGGAAGGATATTATAGGTTATAAATCTTAGGTTAATGAATCCAGGTATACAGGTAGGTAGGAACTATTAGGGGTTGATCCAGGGAACAGTCTGACTGCCATTAGGGAGTCGGGTAGGAATTTTTTCCCAAAAGGGCTAATTGGCTTCTGCTCTTGGTTTTTTTTGCCTTCCTCTGGATCAACAACACAGGAGGATAGACAGGCTGGACTAGATGGACATTGTCTTCATTCAGCCTTACGAACTATGTTACTATAATACTGCTCCTATGTACAAGAATATAACTACTATAATACTGCCTCCTATGTACAAGAATATAACTACTATAATACTGCCCCTTATGTACAAGAATATAACTACTATAATACTGCTCCCTATGTACAAGAATATAACTACTATAATACTGCCCCCTATGTGCAAGAACATAACTACTATAATACTGCCCCCTATGTACAAGAATATAACTACTATAATACTGCCTCCTATGTACAAGAATATAACTACTATAATACTGCCCCCTATGTACAAGAATATAACTACTATAATACCGCCCCCGATGTACAAGAATATAACTACTATAATACTGCCCCCTATGTACAAGAATATAACTACTATAATACTGCCCCCTATGTACAAGAATATAACTACTATAATACTGCCTCCTATGTACAAGAATATAACTACTATAATACTGCCTCCTATGTACAAGAATATAACTACTATAATACTGCCCCCTATGTACAAGAATATAACTACTATAATACTGCCCCCTATGTACAAGAATATAACTAATATAATACTGCCCCCTATGTACAAGAATATAACTACTATAATACTACCCCCTATGTACAAGAATATAACTACTATAATACTGCCTCCTATGTACAAGAATATAACTACTATAATACTGCTCCTATGTACAAGAATATAACTACTATAATACTGCCCCATAAGAACAAGAATATAACTACTATAATACATCCTCCTATGTACAAGAATATAAGTACTATAATACTGCTCCTATGTACAAGAATATAACTACTATAATACTGCCCCTTATGTACAAGAATATAACTACTATAATACTGCTCCCCTATGTACAAGAATATAACTACTATAATACTGCTCCCCTATGTACAAGAACATAACTACTATAATACTGCCCCCTATGTACAAGAATATAACTACTATAATACTGCCCCCTATGTACAAGAATATAACTACTATAATACAGCCTCCTATGTACAAGAATATAACTACTATAATACTGCCCCATATGTACAAGAATATAACTACTATAATACATCCTCCTATGTACAAGAATATAAGTACAATAATACTGCCCCAATGTACAAGAATATAACTACTATAATACTGCCCCATATGTACAAGAATATAACTACTATAATACAGCCTCCTATGTACAAGAATATAACTACTATAATACTGCCCCATATGTACAAGAATATAACTACTATAATACATCCTCCTATGTACAAGAATATAAGTACAATAATACTGCCCCAATGTACAAGAATATAACTACTATAATACATCCTCCTATGTACAAGAATATAACTACTATAATACTGCCTCCTATGTACAAGAATATAACTACTATAATACTGCTCCTATGTACAAGAATATAACTACTATAATACTGCCCCATAAGTACAAGAATATAACTACTATAATACATCCTCCTATGTACAAGAATATAAGTACTATAATACTGCTCCTATGTACAAGAATATAACTACTGTAATACTGCCCCTTATGTACAAGAATATAACTACTATAATACTGCTCCCCTATGTACAAGAATATAACTACTATAATACTGCTCCCCTATGTACAAGAACATAACTACTATGATACTGCCCCCTATGTACAAGAATATAACTACTATAATACTGCCCCCTATGTACAAGAATATAACTACTATAATACAGCCTCCTATGTACAAGAATATAACTACTATAATACTGCCCCATATGTACAAGAATATAACTACTATAATACATCCTCCTATGTACAAGAATATAAGTACAATAATACTGCCCCAATGTACAAGAATATAACTACTATAATACTGCCCCATATGTACAAGAATATAACTACTATAATACATCCTCCTATGTACAAGAATATAAGTACTATAATACTGCTCCTATGTACAAGAATATAACTACTATAATACTGCCCATATGTACAAGAATATAACTACTATAATACATCCTCCTATGTACAAGAATATAAGTACTATAATACTGCCTCCTATGTACAAGAATATAACTACTATAATACTGCCCCCTATGTACAAGAATATAACTACTATAATACTGCCCCATATGTACAAGAATATAACTACTATAATACATCCTCCTATGTACAAGAATATAAGTACAATAATACTGCCCCAATGTACAAGAATATAACTACTATAATACTACCCCCTATGTACAAGAATATAACTACTATAATACATCCTCCTATGTACAAGAATATAAGTACTATAATACTGCTCCTTATGTACAAGAATATAACTACTATAATACTGCTCCCCTATGTACAAGAATATAACTACTATAATACTGCTCCCCTATGTACAAGAACATAACTACTATAATACTGCCCCCTATGTACAAGAATATAACTACTATAATACTGCCCCCTATGTACAAGAATATAACTACTATAATGCAGCCTCCTATGTACAAGAATATAACTACTATAATACTGCCCCATATGTACAAGAATATAACTACTATAATACATCCTCCTATGTACAAGAATATAAGTACAATAATACTGCCCCAATGTACAAGAATATAACTACTATAATACTGCCCCATATGTACAAGAATATAACTACTATAATACAGCCTCCTATGTACAAGAATATAACTACTATAATACTGCCCCATATGTACAAGAATATAACTACTATAATACATCCTCCTATGTACAAGAATATAAGTACAATAATACTGCCCCAATGTACAAGAATATAACTACTATAATACATCCTCCTATGTACAAGAATATAACTACTATAATACTGCCTCCTATGTACAAGAATATAACTACTATAATACTGCTCCTATGTACAAGAATATAACTACTATAATACTGCCCCATAAGTACAAGAATATAACTACTATAATACATCCTCCTATGTACAAGAATATAAGTACTATAATACTGCTCCTATGTACAAGAATATAACTACTATAATACTGCCCCTTATGTACAAGAATATAACTACTATAATACTGCTCCCCTATGTACAAGAATATAACTACTATAATACTGCTCCCCTATGTACAAGAACATAACTACTATAATACTGCCCCCTATGTACAAGAATATAACTACTATAATACTGCCCAATATGGACAAGAATATAACTACTATAATACAGCCTCCTATGTACAAGAATATAACTACTATAATACTGCCCCATATGTACAAGAATATAACTACTATAATACATCCTCCTATGTACAAGAATATAAGTACAATAATACTGCCCCAATGTACAAGAATATAACTACTATAATACTGCCCCATATGTACAAGAATATAACTACTATAATACATCCTCCTATGTACAAGAATATAAGTACTATAATACTGCTCCTATGTACAAGAATATAACTACTATAATACTGCCCCATATGTACAAGAATATAACTACTATAATACATCCTCCTATGTACAAGAATATAAGTACTATAATACTGCCTCCTATGTACAAGAATATAACTACTATAATACTGCCCCCTATGTACAAGAATATAACTACTATAATACTGCCCCATATGTACAAGAATATAACTACTATAATACATCCTCCTATGTACAAGAATATAAGTACAATAATACTGCCCCAATGTACAAGAATATAACTACTATAATACTACCCCCTATGTACAAGAATATAACTACTATAATACATCCTCCTATGTACAAGAATATAAGTACTATAATACTGCTCCTATGTACAAGAATATAACTACTATAATACTGCCCCATATGTACAAGAATATAACTACTATAATACATCCTCCTATGTACAAGAATATAACTACTATAATACTGCCTCCTATGTACAAGAATATAACTACTATAGTACTGCCCCCTATGTACAAGAATATAACTACTATAATACTGCCTCCTATGTACAAGAATACCACTACTATAATACTGCCTCCTATGTACAAGAATATAACTACTATAATACTGCCGCCTATGTACAAGAATATAACTACTATAATACTGCTCCTATGTACAAGAATATAACTACTATAATATTGCTCCTGTTACCATGCAGGGCGGCGCAGGGTCCCGCGGTCGGCTCCGGCGTCCTGAAGCTCTGGAGTCGGGGCTCACCTGGCGGCGTGGGGCAGCCAGTGTGCGGCGGCGTGGGCGTGTCCGCCCGTAGGGTGCCGCCTGCACTCATCCACCTTTCTTAGGCAGCAGTGGGAGAGCCGGCTCCTCCCACTCTCCGCCCTTGGGCGGAGGCTTGCAGTTATAAGGCTGGCAGTGACCTGAGCTCACTGCCAGTTATTGGTTCTGCTTGCATCTAGTCAGCCTGTCTCAGTCAGTGCTAGTCAGTCTCCTTCTAGTTTGCTTGTCAGCTTCCATCTCCAGCCTTGCTTTGCCTTGTAGTCCTGTTGGTCTTTTCCACCTGTCTTCTCTGTCGGCACTCTGTCCCCCCATTTAGTTAGTCACATCTTGTCAGTCGCCAGGTCCCTAGCCAGTGTAGGGACCGCCGCCCAGTTGTCCGCCTGGGGTTAGCCAGGGCCGAGGCAAGTAGGCAGGGACAGTGGGGGTGCGGGAAGTTCAGGGCACCCCACCTGGCGCTTGGGGGGTCAGAGTGCCGTAACAGCTCCTATGTACAAGAATATAACTAGTATAATACTGCCCCCTATGTACAAGAATATAACTACTATAATACTGCCCCCTATGTACAAGAATATAACTACTATAATACTGCCCCCTATGTACAAGAATATAACTACTATAATACTGCCCCCTATGTACAAGAATATAACTACTATAATACTGCCCCCTACGTACAAGAATAGAACTACTATAATACTGCCTCCTATGTACAAGAATATAACTACTATAATACTGCTACTTTGTACAAGAATATAACTACTATAATACTGCCTCCTATGTACAAGAATATAACTACTATAATACTGCCCCCTATGTACAAGAATATAACTACTATAATACTGTCCCCTATGTACAAGGATATAACTACTATAATACTGCCCCCTATGTACAAGAATATAACTACTATAATACTGCCCCCTATGTACAAGAATATAACTACTATAATACTGTCCCCTATGTACAAGGATATAACTACTATAATACTGCCCCCTATGTACAAGAATATAACTACTATAATACTGCCTCCTATGTACAAGAATATAACTACTATAATACTGCCTCCTATGTACAAGAATATAACTACTATAATACTGCCCCCTATGTACAAGAATATAACTACTATAATACTGCCTCCTATGTACAAGAATATAACTACTATAATACTGCCTCCTATGTACAAGAATATAACTACTATAATACTGCCTCCTATGTACAAGAATATAACTACTATAATACTGCCCCCTATGTACAAGAATATAACTACTATAATACTGCCCCCTATGTACAAGAATATAACTACTATAATACTGCTACTATATACAAGAATATAACTACTATAATACTGCCTCCTATGTACAAGAATATAACTACTATAATACTGCCCCCCTATGTACAAGAATATAACTACTATAATACTGCCTCCTATGTACAAGAATATAACTACTATAATACTGCCCTCTAGGTACAAGAATAGAACTACTATAATACTGCCCCCTATGTATAAGAATATAACTACTATAATACTGCCCTTTATGTACAAGAATATAACTACTATAATAGTGCCTCCTATGTACAAGAATATAACTACTATAATACTGCCCCCTATGTACAAGAATATAACTACTATAATACTGCCCCCTATGTACAAGAATATACCTACTATAATACTGCCTCCTATGTAGAAGAATATAACTATTATAATACTGCTCCCTATGTACAAGAATATAACTACTATAATAATGCCTCCTATGTACAATAATATAACTACTATAATACTGCCTCCTATATACAAGAATATAACTACTATAATACTGCCCCCTATGTACAAGAATATAACTACTATAATACTGCCCCCTATGTACAAGAATATAACTACTATAATACTGCCTCCTATGTACAAGAATATAACTACTATAATACTGCCTCCTATGTACAAGAATATAACTACTATAATACTGCCCCCTATGTACAAGAATATAAGTACTATAATACTGCCTCCTATGTACAAGAATATAACTACTATAATACTGCCCCCTATGTACAAGCATATAACTACTATAATACTGCCCCCTATGTACAAGGATATAACTACTATAATACTGCTCCTATGTACAGGAATATAACTACTATAATACTGCCCCCTATGTACAAGAATATAACTACTATAATACTGCCTCCTATGTACAAGAATATAACTACTATAATACTGCCCCCTATGTACAAGAATATAACTACTATAATACTGCCTCCTATGTACAAGAATATAACTACTATAATACTGCCCCCCTATGTACAAGAATAGAACTACTATAATACTGCCTCCTATGTACAAGAATATAACTACTATAATACTGCCCCCCTATGTACAAGAATAAAACTACTATAATACTGCCCACTATGTACAAGAATATAACTACTATAATACTGCTCCTATGTACAAGAATATACCTACTATAAAACTGCCCCCTATGTACAAGAAAATAACTACTATAATACTGCCCCTTATGTACAGGAATATAACTACTATAATACTGCCCCCTATGTACAGGAATATAACTACTATAATACTGGTCACTATGTACAAGAATATAACTACTATAATACTACTCCCTAAATACAAGAATATAACTACTAGAATACTGTCCCCTATGTACAAGAATATAACTACTATAATACTGCTCCCTATGTACAAGAATATAACTACTATAATACTGCCCCCTATGTATAAGAATATAACTACTATAATACTGGCTCCTATGTACAAGAACATAACTACTATAATACTGCCCCCTATGTACAAGAATATAACTACTATAATACTACTCCCTAAATACAAGAATATAACTACTAGAATACTGTCCCCTATGTACAAGAATATAACTACTATAATACTGCTCCCTATGTACAAGAATATAACTACTATAATACTGCCCCCTATGTATAGGAATATAACTACTATAATACTGCCCCCTATGTACAAGAACATAACTACTATAATACTGCCCCCTATGTACAAGAATATAACTACTATAATGCTGCCTCCTATGTACAAGAATATAACTACTATAATACTGCCCACTATGTACAAGAATATAACTACTATAATACTGCCCCCTATGTATAAGAATATAACTACTATAATACTGCCCCCTATGTACAAGAATATAAGTACTATAATACTGCCCTCTATGTACAAAAATATAATTACTATAATACTGCCCCCTATGTACAAGAATATAACTACTATAATACTGCCTACTATGTACAAGAATATAACTACTATAATACTGCTATGATGTACAAGAATATAACTACTATAATACTGCCCCCTATGTACAAGAATATAACTACTATAATACTGCCCCCTATGTATAAGACTATAAGTACTATAATACTGCTCCCTGTGTAGAAGAATATAACTACTATAATACTGCTGCTATGTACAAGAATATAACTACTATAATACTGCCTCCTATGTACAAGAATATAACTACTATAATACTGCCCCCTATGTACCAGAATATAAGTACTAGAATACTGCCCCCCCCCCCCCATATACAAGAATATAATTACTATAATACTGCCCCCTATGTACAGGAATATAACTACTATAATACTGCCCCCCTATGTACAAGAATATAACTACTATAATACTGCCCCCTATGTACCAGAATATAAGTACTATAATACTGCCCCCCCTATATACAAGAATATAATTACTATAATACTGCCCCCTATGTACAAGAATATAACTACTATAATACTGCCCCCTTTGTACAAGAATATAACTACTATAGTACTGCCCCCTATGTACAAGAATATAACTACTATAATACTGCCTCCTATGTACAAAAATATAACTACTATAATACTGCCCCCTATTTATAAGAATATAACTACTATAATACGGCCACCTATGTACAAGAATACAACTACTATAATACTGCTCCTATGTACAAGAATACAACTACTATAATACTGCTCCTATGTACAAGAATACAACTACTATAATACTGCTCCTATGTACAAGAATATAATTACTATAATACTGCCCCCTATGTACAAGAATATAACTACTATAATACTGCCCCCTTTGTACAAGAATATAACTACTATAGTACTGCCCCCTATGTACAAGAATATAACTACTATAATACTGCTCCTGTGTACAAGAATATAACTACTATACTGCCCCCTATGTACAAGAATATAACTACTATAATACTGCCCCCTATGTACAAGAATACAACTACTATAATACGGCCACCTATGTACAAGAATACAACTACTATAATACGGCCACCTATGTACAAGAATACAACTACTATAATACTGCCCCCTATGTACAACAATATAACTACTATAATACTGCCCCTATGTACAAGAATATAACTACTATAATACTGCCTCCTATGTACAAGAATATAACTACTATAATACTGCCCCCTATGTACAAGAATATAACTACTATAATACTGCCCTCTATGTACAAGAATATAACTACTATAATACTGCCCCCTATGTACAAGAATATAACTACTATAATACTGCCCCCTATGTACAAGAATATAACTACTATAATACTGCCCCCTATGTACAAGAATATAACTACTATAATACTGCCCCCTATGTACAAGAATATAACTACTATAATACTGCCCCCTATGTACAAGAATATAACTACTATAATACTGCCCCCTATGTACAAGAATATAACTACTATAATACTGCCCCCTATGTACAAGAATATAACTACTATAATACTGCCCCCTATGTACAAGAATATAACTACTATAATACTGCCCCCTATGTACAAGAATATAACTACTATAATACTACCCCCTATGTACAAGAATGTTACTACTATAATACTGCCCCCTATGTACAAGAATATAACTACTATAATACTGCCCCCTATGTACAAGAATATAACTACTATAATACTGCTCCCTATGTACAAGAATATAACTACTATAATACTGCCCCCTATGTACAAGAATATAACTACTATAATACTACCCCCTATGTACAAGAATGTTACTACTATAATACTGCCCCCTATGTACAAGAATATAACTACTATAATACTGCCCCCTATGTACAAGAATATAACTACTATAATACTGCCCCCTATGTACAAGAATATAACTACTATAATAATGCCTCCTATGTACAAGAATATAACTACTATAATACTGCCTCCTATGTACAAGAATATAACTACTATAATACTGCCTCCTATGTACAAGAATATAACTACTATAATACTGCCCCCTATGTACAAGAATATAACTACTATAATACTGCCCCCTATGTACAAGAATATAACTACTATAATACTGCTACTATATACAAGAATATAACTACTATAATACTGCCTCCTATGTACAAGAATATAACTACTATAATACTGCCCCCCTATGTACAAGAATATAACTACTATAATACTGCCTCCTATGTACAAGAATATAACTACTATAATACTGCCCTCTAGGTACAAGAATAGAACTACTATAATACTGCCCCCTATGTATAAGAATATAACTACTATAATACTGCCCTTTATGTACAAGAATATAACTACTATAATAGTGCCTCCTATGTACAAGAATATAACTACTATAATACTGCCCCCTATGTACAAGAATATAACTACTATAATACTGCCCCCTATGTACAAGAATATACCTACTATAATACTGCCTCCTATGTAGAAGAATATAACTATTATAATACTGCTCCCTATGTACAAGAATATAACTACTATAATAATGCCTCCTATGTACAATAATATAACTACTATAATACTGCCTCCTATATACAAGAATATAACTACTATAATACTGCCCCCTATGTACAAGAATATAACTACTATAATACTGCCCCCTATGTACAAGAATATAACTACTATAATACTGCCTCCTATGTACAAGAATATAACTACTATAATACTGCCTCCTATGTACAAGAATATAACTACTATAATACTGCTCCTATGTACAAGAATATAACTACTATAATACTGCCCCATAAGAACAAGAATATAACTACTATAATACATCCTCCTATGTACAAGAATATAAGTACTATAATACTGCTCCTATGTACAAGAATATAACTACTATAATACTGCCCCTTATGTACAAGAATATAACTACTATAATACTGCTCCCCTATGTACAAGAATATAACTACTATAATACTGCTCCCCTATGTACAAGAACATAACTACTATAATACTGCCCCCTATGTACAAGAATATAACTACTATAATACTGCCCCCTATGTACAAGAATATAACTACTATAATACAGCCTCCTATGTACAAGAATATAACTACTATAATACTGCCCCATATGTACAAGAATATAACTACTATAATACATCCTCCTATGTACAAGAATATAAGTACAATAATACTGCCCCAATGTACAAGAATATAACTACTATAATACTGCCCCATATGTACAAGAATATAACTACTATAATACAGCCTCCTATGTACAAGAATATAACTACTATAATACTGCCCCATATGTACAAGAATATAACTACTATAATACATCCTCCTATGTACAAGAATATAAGTACAATAATACTGCCCCAATGTACAAGAATATAACTACTATAATACATCCTCCTATGTACAAGAATATAACTACTATAATACTGCCTCCTATGTACAAGAATATAACTACTATAATACTGCTCCTATGTACAAGAATATAACTACTATAATACTGCCCCATAAGTACAAGAATATAACTACTATAATACATCCTCCTATGTACAAGAATATAAGTACTATAATACTGCTCCTATGTACAAGAATATAACTACTGTAATACTGCCCCTTATGTACAAGAATATAACTACTATAATACTGCTCCCCTATGTACAAGAATATAACTACTATAATACTGCTCCCCTATGTACAAGAACATAACTACTATAATACTGCCCCCTATGTACAAGAATATAACTACTATAATACTGCCCCCTATGTACAAGAATATAACTACTATAATACAGCCTCCTATGTACAAGAATATAACTACTATAATACTGCCCCATATGTACAAGAATATAACTACTATAATACATCCTCCTATGTACAAGAATATAAGTACAATAATACTGCCCCAATGTACAAGAATATAACTACTATAATACTGCCCCATATGTACAAGAATATAACTACTATAATACATCCTCCTATGTACAAGAATATAAGTACTATAATACTGCTCCTATGTACAAGAATATAACTACTATAATACTGCCCATATGTACAAGAATATAACTACTATAATACATCCTCCTATGTACAAGAATATAAGTACTATAATACTGCCCCCCTATGTACAAGAATATAACTACTATAATACTGCCTCCTATGTACAAGAATATAACTACTATAATACTGCCCTCTAGGTACAAGAATAGAACTACTATAATACTGCCCCCTATGTATAAGAATATAACTACTATAATACTGCCCTTTATGTACAAGAATATAACTACTATAATAGTGCCTCCTATGTACAAGAATATAACTACTATAATACTGCCCCCTATGTACAAGAATATAACTACTATAATACTGCCCCCTATGTACAAGAATATACCTACTATAATACTGCCTCCTATGTAGAAGAATATAACTATTATAATACTGCTCCCTATGTACAAGAATATAACTACTATAATAATGCCTCCTATGTACAATAATATAACTACTATAATACTGCCTCCTATATACAAGAATATAACTACTATAATACTGCCCCCTATGTACAAGAATATAACTACTATAATACTGCCCCCTATGTACAAGAATATAACTACTATAATACTGCCTCCTATGTACAAGAATATAACTACTATAATACTGCCTCCTATGTACAAGAATATAACTACTATAATACTGCCCCCTATGTACAAGAATATAAGTACTATAATACTGCCTCCTATGTACAAGAATATAACTACTATAATACTGCCCCCTATGTACAAGCATATAACTACTATAATACTGCCCCCTATGTACAAGGATATAACTACTATAATACTGCTCCTATGTACAGGAATATAACTACTATAATACTGCCCCCTATGTACAAGAATATAACTACTATAATACTGCCTCCTATGTACAAGAATATAACTACTATAATACTGCCCCCTATGTACAAGAATATAACTACTATAATACTGCCTCCTATGTACAAGAATATAACTACTATAATACTGCCCCCCTATGTACAAGAATAGAACTACTATAATACTGCCTCCTATGTACAAGAATATAACTACTATAATACTGCCCCCCTATGTACAAGAATAAAACTACTATAATACTGCCCACTATGTACAAGAATATAACTACTATAATACTGCTCCTATGTACAAGAATATACCTACTATAAAACTGCCCCCTATGTACAAGAAAATAACTACTATAATACTGCCCCTTATGTACAGGAATATAACTACTATAATACTGCCCCCTATGTACAGGAATATAACTACTATAATACTGGTCACTATGTACAAGAATATAACTACTATAATACTACTCCCTAAATACAAGAATATAACTACTAGAATACTGTCCCCTATGTACAAGAATATAACTACTATAATACTGCTCCCTATGTACAAGAATATAACTACTATAATACTGCCCCCTATGTATAAGAATATAACTACTATAATACTGGCTCCTATGTACAAGAACATAACTACTATAATACTGCCCCCTATGTACAAGAATATAACTACTATAATACTACTCCCTAAATACAAGAATATAACTACTAGAATACTGTCCCCTATGTACAAGAATATAACTACTATAATACTGCTCCCTATGTACAAGAATATAACTACTATAATACTGCCCCCTATGTATAGGAATATAACTACTATAATACTGCCCCCTATGTACAAGAACATAACTACTATAATACTGCCCCCTATGTACAAGAATATAACTACTATAATGCTGCCTCCTATGTACAAGAATATAACTACTATAATACTGCCCACTATGTACAAGAATATAACTACTATAATACTGCCCCCTATGTATAAGAATATAACTACTATAATACTGCCCCCTATGTACAAGAATATAAGTACTATAATACTGCCCTCTATGTACAAAAATATAATTACTATAATACTGCCCCCTATGTACAAGAATATAACTACTATAATACTGCCTACTATGTACAAGAATATAACTACTATAATACTGCTATGATGTACAAGAATATAACTACTATAATACTGCCCCCTATGTACAAGAATATAACTACTATAATACTGCCCCCTATGTATAAGACTATAAGTACTATAATACTGCTCCCTGTGTAGAAGAATATAACTACTATAATACTGCTGCTATGTACAAGAATATAACTACTATAATACTGCCTCCTATGTACAAGAATATAACTACTATAATACTGCCCCCTATGTACCAGAATATAAGTACTAGAATACTGCCCCCCCCCCCCCATATACAAGAATATAATTACTATAATACTGCCCCCTATGTACAGGAATATAACTACTATAATACTGCCCCCCTATGTACAAGAATATAACTACTATAATACTGCCCCCTATGTACCAGAATATAAGTACTATAATACTGCCCCCCCTATATACAAGAATATAATTACTATAATACTGCCCCCTATGTACAAGAATATAACTACTATAATACTGCCCCCTTTGTACAAGAATATAACTACTATAGTACTGCCCCCTATGTACAAGAATATAACTACTATAATACTGCCTCCTATGTACAAAAATATAACTACTATAATACTGCCCCCTATTTATAAGAATATAACTACTATAATACGGCCACCTATGTACAAGAATACAACTACTATAATACTGCTCCTATGTACAAGAATACAACTACTATAATACTGCTCCTATGTACAAGAATACAACTACTATAATACTGCTCCTATGTACAAGAATATAATTACTATAATACTGCCCCCTATGTACAAGAATATAACTACTATAATACTGCCCCCTTTGTACAAGAATATAACTACTATAGTACTGCCCCCTATGTACAAGAATATAACTACTATAATACTGCTCCTGTGTACAAGAATATAACTACTATACTGCCCCCTATGTACAAGAATATAACTACTATAATACTGCCCCCTATGTACAAGAATACAACTACTATAATACGGCCACCTATGTACAAGAATACAACTACTATAATACGGCCACCTATGTACAAGAATACAACTACTATAATACTGCCCCCTATGTACAACAATATAACTACTATAATACTGCCCCTATGTACAAGAATATAACTACTATAATACTGCCTCCTATGTACAAGAATATAACTACTATAATACTGCCCCCTATGTACAAGAATATAACTACTATAATACTGCCCTCTATGTACAAGAATATAACTACTATAATACTGCCCCCTATGTACAAGAATATAACTACTATAATACTGCCCCCTATGTACAAGAATATAACTACTATAATACTGCCCCCTATGTACAAGAATATAACTACTATAATACTGCCCCCTATGTACAAGAATATAACTACTATAATACTGCCCCCTATGTACAAGAATATAACTACTATAATACTGCCCCCTATGTACAAGAATATAACTACTATAATACTGCCCCCTATGTACAAGAATATAACTACTATAATACTGCCCCCTATGTACAAGAATATAACTACTATAATACTGCCCCCTATGTACAAGAATATAACTACTATAATACTACCCCCTATGTACAAGAATGTTACTACTATAATACTGCCCCCTATGTACAAGAATATAACTACTATAATACTGCCCCCTATGTACAAGAATATAACTACTATAATACTGCTCCCTATGTACAAGAATATAACTACTATAATACTGCCCCCTATGTACAAGAATATAACTACTATAATACTACCCCCTATGTACAAGAATGTTACTACTAT
Organism: Eleutherodactylus coqui; assembly: GCA_035609135.1. Classification (NCBI taxonomy): domain Eukaryota; kingdom Metazoa; phylum Chordata; class Amphibia; order Anura; family Eleutherodactylidae; genus Eleutherodactylus; species Eleutherodactylus coqui. The sequence goes on from CM069405.1 coordinate 516,748,297, forward strand.
AATACTGCCCCCTATGTACAAGAATATAACTACTATAATACTGCCCCCTATGTACAAGAATATAACTACTATAATACTGCCCCCTATGTACAAGAATATAACTACTATAATAATGCCTCCTATGTACAAGAATATAACTACTATAATACTGCCTCCTATGTACAAGAATATAACTACTATAATACTGCCTCCTATGTACAAGAATATAACTACTATAATACTGCCCCCTATGTACAAGAATATAACTACTATAATACTGCCCCCTATGTACAAGAATATAACTACTATAATACTGCTACTATATACAAGAATATAACTACTATAATACTGCCTCCTATGTACAAGAATATAACTACTATAATACTGCCCCCCTATGTACAAGAATATAACTACTATAATACTGCCTCCTATGTACAAGAATATAACTACTATAATACTGCCCTCTAGGTACAAGAATAGAACTACTATAATACTGCCCCCTATGTATAAGAATATAACTACTATAATACTGCCCTTTATGTACAAGAATATAACTACTATAATAGTGCCTCCTATGTACAAGAATATAACTACTATAATACTGCCCCCTATGTACAAGAATATAACTACTATAATACTGCCCCCTATGTACAAGAATATACCTACTATAATACTGCCTCCTATGTAGAAGAATATAACTATTATAATACTGCTCCCTATGTACAAGAATATAACTACTATAATAATGCCTCCTATGTACAATAATATAACTACTATAATACTGCCTCCTATATACAAGAATATAACTACTATAATACTGCCCCCTATGTACAAGAATATAACTACTATAATACTGCCCCCTATGTACAAGAATATAACTACTATAATACTGCCTCCTATGTACAAGAATATAACTACTATAATACTGCCTCCTATGTACAAGAATATAACTACTATAATACTGCTCCTATGTACAAGAATATAACTACTATAATACTGCCCCATAAGAACAAGAATATAACTACTATAATACATCCTCCTATGTACAAGAATATAAGTACTATAATACTGCTCCTATGTACAAGAATATAACTACTATAATACTGCCCCTTATGTACAAGAATATAACTACTATAATACTGCTCCCCTATGTACAAGAATATAACTACTATAATACTGCTCCCCTATGTACAAGAACATAACTACTATAATACTGCCCCCTATGTACAAGAATATAACTACTATAATACTGCCCCCTATGTACAAGAATATAACTACTATAATACAGCCTCCTATGTACAAGAATATAACTACTATAATACTGCCCCATATGTACAAGAATATAACTACTATAATACATCCTCCTATGTACAAGAATATAAGTACAATAATACTGCCCCAATGTACAAGAATATAACTACTATAATACTGCCCCATATGTACAAGAATATAACTACTATAATACAGCCTCCTATGTACAAGAATATAACTACTATAATACTGCCCCATATGTACAAGAATATAACTACTATAATACATCCTCCTATGTACAAGAATATAAGTACAATAATACTGCCCCAATGTACAAGAATATAACTACTATAATACATCCTCCTATGTACAAGAATATAACTACTATAATACTGCCTCCTATGTACAAGAATATAACTACTATAATACTGCTCCTATGTACAAGAATATAACTACTATAATACTGCCCCATAAGTACAAGAATATAACTACTATAATACATCCTCCTATGTACAAGAATATAAGTACTATAATACTGCTCCTATGTACAAGAATATAACTACTGTAATACTGCCCCTTATGTACAAGAATATAACTACTATAATACTGCTCCCCTATGTACAAGAATATAACTACTATAATACTGCTCCCCTATGTACAAGAACATAACTACTATAATACTGCCCCCTATGTACAAGAATATAACTACTATAATACTGCCCCCTATGTACAAGAATATAACTACTATAATACAGCCTCCTATGTACAAGAATATAACTACTATAATACTGCCCCATATGTACAAGAATATAACTACTATAATACATCCTCCTATGTACAAGAATATAAGTACAATAATACTGCCCCAATGTACAAGAATATAACTACTATAATACTGCCCCATATGTACAAGAATATAACTACTATAATACATCCTCCTATGTACAAGAATATAAGTACTATAATACTGCTCCTATGTACAAGAATATAACTACTATAATACTGCCCATATGTACAAGAATATAACTACTATAATACATCCTCCTATGTACAAGAATATAAGTACTATAATACTGCCTCCTATGTACAAGAATATAACTACTATAATACTGCCCCCTATGTACAAGAATATAACTACTATAATACTGCCCCATATGTACAAGAATATAACTACTATAATACATCCTCCTATGTACAAGAATATAAGTACAATAATACTGCCCCAATGTACAAGAATATAACTACTATAATACTACCCCCTATGTACAAGAATATAACTACTATAATACATCCTCCTATGTACAAGAATATAAGTACTATAATACTGCTCCTTATGTACAAGAATATAACTACTATAATACTGCTCCCCTATGTACAAGAATATAACTACTATAATACTGCTCCCCTATGTACAAGAACATAACTACTATAATACTGCCCCCTATGTACAAGAATATAACTACTATAATACTGCCCCCTATGTACAAGAATATAACTACTATAATACAGCCTCCTATGTACAAGAATATAACTACTATAATACTGCCCCATATGTACAAGAATATAACTACTATAATACATCCTCCTATGTACAAGAATATAAGTACAATAATACTGCCCCAATGTACAAGAATATAACTACTATAATACTGCCCCATATGTACAAGAATATAACTACTATAATACAGCCTCCTATGTACAAGAATATAACTACTATAATACTGCCCCATATGTACAAGAATATAACTACTATAATACATCCTCCTATGTACAAGAATATAAGTACAATAATACTGCCCCAATGTACAAGAATATAACTACTATAATACATCCTCCTATGTACAAGAATATAACTACTATAATACTGCCTCCTATGTACAAGAATATAACTACTATAATACTGCTCCTATGTACAAGAATATAACTACTATAATACTGCCCCATAAGTACAAGAATATAACTACTATAATACATCCTCCTATGTACAAGAATATAAGTACTATAATACTGCTCCTATGTACAAGAATATAACTACTATAATACTGCCCCTTATGTACAAGAATATAACTACTATAATACTGCTCCCCTATGTACAAGAATATAACTACTATAATACTGCTCCCCTATGTACAAGAACATAACTACTATAATACTGCCCCCTATGTACAAGAATATAACTACTATAATACTGCCCAATATGGACAAGAATATAACTACTATAATACAGCCTCCTATGTACAAGAATATAACTACTATAATACTGCCCCATATGTACAAGAATATAACTACTATAATACATCCTCCTATGTACAAGAATATAAGTACAATAATACTGCCCCAATGTACAAGAATATAACTACTATAATACTGCCCCATATGTACAAGAATATAACTACTATAATACATCCTCCTATGTACAAGAATATAAGTACTATAATACTGCTCCTATGTACAAGAATATAACTACTATAATACTGCCCCATATGTACAAGAATATAACTACTATAATACATCCTCCTATGTACAAGAATATAAGTACTATAATACTGCCTCCTATGTACAAGAATATAACTACTATAATACTGCCCCCTATGTACAAGAATATAACTACTATAATACTGCCCCATATGTACAAGAATATAACTACTATAATACATCCTCCTATGTACAAGAATATAAGTACAATAATACTGCCCCAATGTACAAGAATATAACTACTATAATACTACCCCCTATGTACAAGAATATAACTACTATAATACATCCTCCTATGTACAAGAATATAAGTACTATAATACTGCTCCTATGTACAAGAATATAACTACTATAATACTGCCCCATATGTACAAGAATATAACTACTATAATACATCCTCCTATGTACAAGAATATAACTACTATAATACTGCCTCCTATGTACAAGAATATAACTACTATAGTACTGCCCCCTATGTACAAGAATATAACTACTATAATACTGCCTCCTATGTACAAGAATACCACTACTATAATACTGCCTCCTATGTACAAGAATATAACTACTATAATACTGCCGCCTATGTACAAGAATATAACTACTATAATACTGCTCCTATGTACAAGAATATAACTACTATAATATTGCTCCTGTTACCATGCAGGGCGGCGCAGGGTCCCGCGGTCGGCTCCGGCGTCCTGAAGCTCTGGAGTCGGGGCTCACCTGGCGGCGTGGGGCAGCCAGTGTGCGGCGGCGTGGGCGTGTCCGCCCGTAGGGTGCCGCCTGCACTCATCCACCTTTCTTAGGCAGCAGTGGGAGAGCCGGCTCCTCCCACTCTCCGCCCTTGGGCGGAGGCTTGCAGTTATAAGGCTGGCAGTGACCTGAGCTCACTGCCAGTTATTGGTTCTGCTTGCATCTAGTCAGCCTGTCTCAGTCAGTGCTAGTCAGTCTCCTTCTAGTTTGCTTGTCAGCTTCCATCTCCAGCCTTGCTTTGCCTTGTAGTCCTGTTGGTCTTTTCCACCTGTCTTCTCTGTCGGCACTCTGTCCCCCCATTTAGTTAGTCACATCTTGTCAGTCGCCAGGTCCCTAGCCAGTGTAGGGACCGCCGCCCAGTTGTCCGCCTGGGGTTAGCCAGGGCCGAGGCAAGTAGGCAGGGACAGTGGGGGTGCGGGAAGTTCAGGGCACCCCACCTGGCGCTTGGGGGGTCAGAGTGCCGTAACAGCTCCTATGTACAAGAATATAACTACTATAATACTGCCCCCTATGTACAAGAATATAACTACTATAATACTGCCCCCTATGTACAAGAATATAACTACTATAATACTGCCCCCTATGTACAAGAATATAACTACTATAATACTGCCCCCTATGTACAAGAATATAACTACTATAATACTGCCCCCTATGTACAAGAATAGAACTACTATAATACTGCCTCCTATGTACAAGAATATAACTACTATAATACTGCTACTTTGTACAAGAATATAACTACTATAATACTGCCTCCTATGTACAAGAATATAACTACTATAATACTGCCCCCTATGTACAAGAATATAACTACTATAATACTGTCCCCTATGTACAAGGATATAACTACTATAATACTGCCCCCTATGTACAAGAATATAACTACTATAATACTGCCCCCTATGTACAAGAATATAACTATTATAATACTGTCCCCTATGTACAAGGATATAACTACTATAATACTGCCCCCTATGTACAAGAATATAACTACTATAATACTGCCTCCTATGTACAAGAATATAACTACTATAATACTGCCTCCTATGTACAAGAATATAACTACTATAATACTGCCCCCTATGTACAAGAATATAACTACTATAATACTGCCTCCTATGTACAAGAATATAACTACTATAATACTGCCTCCTATGTACAAGAATATAACTACTATAATACTGCCTCCTATGTACAAGAATATAACTACTATAATACTGCCCCCTATGTACAAGAATATAACTACTATAATACTGCCCCCTATGTACAAGAATATAACTACTATAATACTGCTACTATATACAAGAATATAACTACTATAATACTGCCTCCTATGTACAAGAATATAACTACTATAATACTGCCCCCCTATGTACAAGAATATAACTACTATAATACTGCCTCCTATGTACAAGAATATAACTACTATAATACTGCCCTCTAGGTACAAGAATAGAACTACTATAATACTGCCCCCTATGTATAAGAATATAACTACTATAATACTGCCCTTTATGTACAAGAATATAACTACTATAATAGTGCCTCCTATGTACAAGAATATAACTACTATAATACTGCCCCCTATGTACAAGAATATAACTACTATAATACTGCCCCCTATGTACAAGAATATACCTACTATAATACTGCCTCCTATGTAGAAGAATATAACTATTATAATACTGCTCCCTATGTACAAGAATATAACTACTATAATAATGCCTCCTATGTACAATAATATAACTACTATAATACTGCCTCCTATATACAAGAATATAACTACTATAATACTGCCCCCTATGTACAAGAATATAACTACTATAATACTGCCCCCTATGTACAAGAATATAACTACTATAATACTGCCTCCTATGTACAAGAATATAACTACTATAATACTGCCTCCTATGTACAAGAATATAACTACTATAATACTGCCCCCTATGTACAAGAATATAAGTACTATAATACTGCCTCCTATGTACAAGAATATAACTACTATAATACTGCCCCCTATGTACAAGCATATAACTACTATAATACTGCCCCCTATGTACAAGGATATAACTACTATAATACTGCTCCTATGTACAGGAATATAACTACTATAATACTGCCCCCTATGTACAAGAATATAACTACTATAATACTGCCTCCTATGTACAAGAATATAACTACTATAATACTGCCCCCTATGTACAAGAATATAACTACTATAATACTGCCTCCTATGTACAAGAATATAACTACTATAATACTGCCCCCCTATGTACAAGAATAGAACTACTATAATACTGCCTCCTATGTACAAGAATATAACTACTATAATACTGCCCCCCTATGTACAAGAATAAAACTACTATAATACTGCCCACTATGTACAAGAATATAACTACTATAATACTGCTCCTATGTACAAGAATATACCTACTATAAAACTGCCCCCTATGTACAAGAAAATAACTACTATAATACTGCCCCTTATGTACAGGAATATAACTACTATAATACTGCCCCCTATGTACAGGAATATAACTACTATAATACTGGTCACTATGTACAAGAATATAACTACTATAATACTACTCCCTAAATACAAGAATATAACTACTAGAATACTGTCCCCTATGTACAAGAATATAACTACTATAATACTGCTCCCTATGTACAAGAATATAACTACTATAATACTGCCCCCTATGTATAAGAATATAACTACTATAATACTGGCTCCTATGTACAAGAACATAACTACTATAATACTGCCCCCTATGTACAAGAATATAACTACTATAATACTACTCCCTAAATACAAGAATATAACTACTAGAATACTGTCCCCTATGTACAAGAATATAACTACTATAATACTGCTCCCTATGTACAAGAATATAACTACTATAATACTGCCCCCTATGTATAGGAATATAACTACTATAATACTGCCCCCTATGTACAAGAACATAACTACTATAATACTGCCCCCTATGTACAAGAATATAACTACTATAATGCTGCCTCCTATGTACAAGAATATAACTACTATAATACTGCCCACTATGTACAAGAATATAACTACTATAATACTGCCCCCTATGTATAAGAATATAACTACTATAATACTGCCCCCTATGTACAAGAATATAAGTACTATAATACTGCCCTCTATGTACAAAAATATAATTACTATAATACTGCCCCCTATGTACAAGAATATAACTACTATAATACTGCCTACTATGTACAAGAATATAACTACTATAATACTGCTATGATGTACAAGAATATAACTACTATAATACTGCCCCCTATGTACAAGAATATAACTACTATAATACTGCCCCCTATGTATAAGACTATAAGTACTATAATACTGCTCCCTGTGTAGAAGAATATAACTACTATAATACTGCTGCTATGTACAAGAATATAACTACTATAATACTGCCTCCTATGTACAAGAATATAACTACTATAATACTGCCCCCTATGTACCAGAATATAAGTACTAGAATACTGCCCCCCCCCCATATACAAGAATATAATTACTATAATACTGCCCCCTATGTACAGGAATATAACTACTATAATACTGCCCCCCTATGTACAAGAATATAACTACTATAATACTGCCCCCTATGTACCAGAATATAAGTACTATAATACTGCCCCCCCTATATACAAGAATATAATTACTATAATACTGCCCCCTATGTACAAGAATATAACTACTATAATACTGCCCCCTATGTACAAGAATATAACTACTATAGTACTGCCCCCTATGTACAAGAATATAACTACTATAATACTGCCTCCTATGTACAAAAATATAACTACTATAATACTGCCCCCTATTTATAAGAATATAACTACTATAATACGGCCACCTATGTACAAGAATACAACTACTATAATACTGCTCCTATGTACAAGAATACAACTACTATAATACTGCTCCTATGTACAAGAATACAACTACTATAATACTGCTCCTATGTACAAGAATATAATTACTATAATACTGCCCCCTATGTACAAGAATATAACTACTATAATACTGCCCCCTTTGTACAAGAATATAACTACTATAGTACTGCCCCCTATGTACAAGAATATAACTACTATAATACTGCTCCTGTGTACAAGAATATAACTACTATACTGCCCCCTATGTACAAGAATATAACTACTATAATACTGCCCCCTATGTACAAGAATACAACTACTATAATACGGCCACCTATGTACAAGAATACAACTACTATAATACGGCCACCTATGTACAAGAATACAACTACTATAATACTGCCCCCTATGTACAACAATATAACTACTATAATACTGCCCCTATGTACAAGAATATAACTACTATAATACTGCCTCCTATGTACAAGAATATAACTACTATAATACTGCCCCCTATGTACAAGAATATAACTACTATAATACTGCCCTCTATGTACAAGAATATAACTACTATAATACTGCCCCCTATGTACAAGAATATAACTACTATAATACTGCCCCCTATGTACAAGAATATAACTACTATAATACTGCCCCCTATGTACAAGAATATAACTACTATAATACTGCCCCCTATGTACAAGAATATAACTACTATAATACTGCCCCCTATGTACAAGAATATAACTACTATAATACTGCCCCCTATGTACAAGAATATAACTACTATAATACTGCCCCCTATGTACAAGAATATAACTACTATAATACTGCCCCCTATGTACAAGAATATAACTACTATAATACTGCCCCCTATGTACAAGAATATAACTACTATAATACTACCCCCTACGTACAAGAATGTTACTACTATAATACTGCCCCCTATGTACAAGAATATAACTACTATAATACTGCCCCCTATGTACAAGAATATAACTACTATAATACTGCTCCCTATGTACAAGAATATAACTACTATAATACTGCCCCCTATGTACAAGAATATAACTACTATAATACTACCCCCTATGTACAAGAATGTTACTACTATAATACTGCCCCCTATGTACAAGAATATAACTACTATAATAATGCCTCCTATGTACAAGAATATAACTACTATAATACTGCCTCCTATGTACAAGAATATAACTACTATAATACTGCCTCCTATGTACAAGAATATAACTACTATAATACTGCCCCCTATGTACAAGAATATAACTACTATAATACTGCCCCCTATGTACAAGAATATAACTACTATAATACTGCTACTATATACAAGAATATAACTACTATAATACTGCCTCCTATGTACAAGAATATAACTACTATAATACTGCCCCCCTATGTACAAGAATATAACTACTATAATACTGCCTCCTATGTACAAGAATATAACTACTATAATACTGCCCTCTAGGTACAAGAATAGAACTACTATAATACTGCCCCCTATGTATAAGAATATAACTACTATAATACTGCCCTTTATGTACAAGAATATAACTACTATAATAGTGCCTCCTATGTACAAGAATATAACTACTATAATACTGCCCCCTATGTACAAGAATATAACTACTATAATACTGCCCCCTATGTACAAGAATATACCTACTATAATACTGCCTCCTATGTAGAAGAATATAACTATTATAATACTGCTCCCTATGTACAAGAATATAACTACTATAATAATGCCTCCTATGTACAATAATATAACTACTATAATACTGCCTCCTATATACAAGAATATAACTACTATAATACTGCCCCCTATGTACAAGAATATAACTACTATAATACTGCCCCCTATGTACAAGAATATAACTACTATAATACTGCCTCCTATGTACAAGAATATAACTACTATAATACTGCCTCCTATGTACAAGAATATAACTACTATAATACTGCCCCCTATGTACAAGAATATAAGTACTATAATACTGCCTCCTATGTACAAGAATATAACTACTATAATACTGCCCCCTATGTACAAGCATATAACTACTATAATACTGCCCCCTATGTACAAGGATATAACTACTATAATACTGCTCCTATGTACAGGAATATAACTACTATAATACTGCCCCCTATGTACAAGAATATAACTACTATAATACTGCCTCCTATGTACAAGAATATAACTACTATAATACTGCCCCCTATGTACAAGAATATAACTACTATAATACTGCCTCCTATGTACAAGAATATAACTACTATAATACTGCCCCCCTATGTACAAGAATAGAACTACTATAATACTGCCTCCTATGTACAAGAATATAACTACTATAATACTGCCCCCCTATGTACAAGAATAAAACTACTATAATACTGCCCACTATGTACAAGAATATAACTACTATAATACTGCTCCTATGTACAAGAATATACCTACTATAAAACTGCCCCCTATGTACAAGAAAATAACTACTATAATACTGCCCCTTATGTACAGGAATATAACTACTATAATACTGCCCCCTATGTACAGGAATATAACTACTATAATACTGGTCACTATGTACAAGAATATAACTACTATAATACTACTCCCTAAATACAAGAATATAACTACTAGAATACTGTCCCCTATGTACAAGAATATAACTACTATAATACTGCTCCCTATGTACAAGAATATAACTACTATAATACTGCCCCCTATGTATAAGAATATAACTACTATAATACTGGCTCCTATGTACAAGAACATAACTACTATAATACTGCCCCCTATGTACAAGAATATAACTACTATAATACTACTCCCTAAATACAAGAATATAACTACTAGAATACTGTCCCCTATGTACAAGAATATAACTACTATAATACTGCTCCCTATGTACAAGAATATAACTACTATAATACTGCCCCCTATGTATAGGAATATAACTACTATAATACTGCCCCCTATGTACAAGAACATAACTACTATAATACTGCCCCCTATGTACAAGAATATAACTACTATAATGCTGCCTCCTATGTACAAGAATATAACTACTATAATACTGCCCACTATGTACAAGAATATAACTACTATAATACTGCCCCCTATGTATAAGAATATAACTACTATAATACTGCCCCCTATGTACAAGAATATAAGTACTATAATACTGCCCTCTATGTACAAAAATATAATTACTATAATACTGCCCCCTATGTACAAGAATATAACTACTATAATACTGCCTACTATGTACAAGAATATAACTACTATAATACTGCTATGATGTACAAGAATATAACTACTATAATACTGCCCCCTATGTACAAGAATATAACTACTATAATACTGCCCCCTATGTATAAGACTATAAGTACTATAATACTGCTCCCTGTGTAGAAGAATATAACTACTATAATACTGCTGCTATGTACAAGAATATAACTACTATAATACTGCCTCCTATGTACAAGAATATAACTACTATAATACTGCCCCCTATGTACCAGAATATAAGTACTAGAATACTGCCCCCCCCCCATATACAAGAATATAATTACTATAATACTGCCCCCTATGTACAGGAATATAACTACTATAATACTGCCCCCCTATGTACAAGAATATAACTACTATAATACTGCCCCCTATGTACCAGAATATAAGTACTATAATACTGCCCCCCCTATATACAAGAATATAATTACTATAATACTGCCCCCTATGTACAAGAATATAACTACTATAATACTGCCCCCTATGTACAAGAATATAACTACTATAGTACTGCCCCCTATGTACAAGAATATAACTACTATAATACTGCCTCCTATGTACAAAAATATAACTACTATAATACTGCCCCCTATTTATAAGAATATAACTACTATAATACGGCCACCTATGTACAAGAATACAACTACTATAATACTGCTCCTATGTACAAGAATACAACTACTATAATACTGCCCCCTATGTACAAGAATACAACTACTATAATACGGCCACCTATGTACAAGAATACAACTACTATAATACTGCTCCTATGTACAAGAATACAACTACTATAATACTGCTCCTATGTACAAGAATACAACTACTATAATACTGCTCCTATGTACAAGAATATAATTACTATAATACTGCCCCCTATGTACAAGAATATAACTACTATAATACTGCCCCCTTTGTACAAGAATATAACTACTATAGTACTGCCCCCTATGTACAAGAATATAACTACTATAATACTGCTCCTGTGTACAAGAATATAACTACTATACTGCCCCCTATGTACAAGAATATAACTACTATAATACTGCCCCCTATGTACAAGAATACAACTACTATAATACGGCCACCTATGTACAAGAATACAACTACTATAATACGGCCACCTATGTACAAGAATACAACTACTATAATACTGCCCCCTATGTACAACAATATAACTACTATAATACTGCCCCTATGTACAAGAATATAACTACTATAATACTGCCTCCTATGTACAAGAATATAACTACTATAATACTGCCCCCTATGTACAAGAATATAACTACTATAATACTGCCCTCTATGTACAAGAATATAACTACTATAATACTGCCCCCTATGTACAAGAATATAACTACTATAATACTGCCCCCTATGTACAAGAATATAACTACTATAATACTGCCCCCTATGTACAAGAATATAACTACTATAATACTGCCCCCTATGTACAAGAATATAACTACTATAATACTGCCCCCTATGTACAAGAATATAACTACTATAATACTGCCCCCTATGTACAAGAATATAACTACTATAATACTGCCCCCTATGTACAAGAATATAACTACTATAATACTGCCCCCTATGTACAAGAATATAACTACTATAATACTGCCCCCTATGTACAAGAATATAACTACTATAATACTACCCCCTACGTACAAGAATGTTACTACTATAATACTGCCCCCTATGTACAAGAATATAACTACTATAATACTGCCCCCTATGTACAAGAATATAACTACTATAATACTGCTCCCTATGTACAAGAATATAACTACTATAATACTGCTCCCTATGTACAAGAATATAACTACTATAATACTGCCCCCTATGTACAAGAATATAACTACTATAATACTACCCCCTATGTACAAGAATGTTACTACTATAATACTGCCCCCTATGTACAAGAATATAACTACT